>CAJNIZ010022224.1:0-348791 GCA_905231905.1 Symbiodinium pilosum
GTCTGTGAAATCAGGGTAAAACCCCATCGCGAATGTGCTGCTCATACTCGGGGTCGCTGCGATCATTCGCCCGCTGCCGGTACGCAATTCAACCATTGTATCGGAGATTCCGTTTTCGCTTACTGCAGCGTTGCTCGTCGGGTTTCTCGCAAATGCAGCGTTGTTCTCCGATCATCACGAATTGAGCATTAGTCAGCTGGATGGCGGGATTCTTCTGTTTTTCTTCTTTTTGTTCATGCTTTACATTTTCAAATCATCCCGCGAAGACGAGAGCACGGCACCGCAAGTTTTTACCAGCGGGCATTTAGGCCGTGCAGTATTTCAAATAGCGCTGGGCGTTGTTGGCTTATATTTTGGCGGTCAGTGGGTGGTCAGCGGTGCGGTAGGCTTTGCGCAGACGTGGGGAGTTGACGATGCCCTTATTGGGCTTACCATCATTGCGATAGGCACATCGGCTCCAGAGCTTGTGGCTTCTGCTGTGGCGGCGTACCGCAATGAAACTGATATTGCCGTCGGCAACGTTGTCGGCTCGAACATATTCAACTTGCTTTGGGTATTGGGATTAACGTCGAGTATCGTCGAACTGCCGTTTGAGGTTATCACTAATACCGACCTTGTCATGGTGATAGTGTCCAGTGCTTTGATCATTCTGGCTATGGTATCCAGCCGTCGATATGTCGTGCTGAGGTCGCATGGCATTCTGTTCATTGGCCTATACGTCGCTTATCTCTTCTACGTAGTGCAGCGGTGATGAGCGCCTATGCGTAGGAATGACTGCTCCTGGCCGAAATCAGAAGTAACAACCGAGACGCTGAGTGTCTGCCATTGAGAAAGCCGTTATTAAGGGCGGGAGTAACTACTTCTGTTTTGTGCCCCATGCGGTCATTCTTGCATCTGTCGAATTGCTGGCAAACTTGGTTGCTATTTTGGCCATTCGTGTTTTTGCATCGCACAATAGGGTCTCCAGATCTCCTATTATCTCGTTTACCCAGAATTTAGAAATTCTGTATAGTGCGCGAATGAGTAGAGTTCTAAAACTGATGACCATAACTGCCTGCATTTGTTTGCTCGCGATGCAAATGGGTGGGTTGCATTTGCATGTTGATGCCGATGGTCATAATGCAGGAATACACGGAACTCACTTGCATCAACCCGCTCCAAGTGACCACGACCACAGTCACGGTGCTGAGACAGATGTGTCTTTGCTCGAACAGATGGGTTTCAGCTGGTCGGATTTTGTTCCGATGATCCTCGCTTGTGTTATCGTTCTCGCGTTGATTGGATCGATTCAGCTCAGGCTTAGATTTCCACTTAAACAAACTAGCAATGTCCGACACAGGCATCGCTGGCGACCGCCGCTTCGCGCCCCTCCTATCTCTACATAGTCATTCTCTAAAGCTTCTATGAGCGGCTCTTTGCCGGTCTTAGTCCTGCTTGTTTAAACCTGCGTTTTAACGAACGCACTAGGAGATAGATTTATGTGGGTATCACTCACGCGTCGAGTTGGCGCATGCTGCTTGCTGGCATCGGCCAGCATCGCTGCGTTGACTCAAGAAGTGTCAGCCAGTGAAAGCGCCATAGTTAAGTTAGAAGACGCCATCACCAGAACGCTAGAACGCAACCCGACGCTGGTGGCATTTGGTTATCAGATCGAGGCACAACAAGGGCGAGTGACGCAATCTCGGCTTCGCCCAAATCCGGAGCTGGGGGTGACGATCGAGAACGCCCTTGGTTCCGGTGAGTTCGAGGGCATCGATCGCGCTGAAACTACGCTCAGTCTAAGTTGGGTGTTGGAGCGCGGCAAACGCGAAAGGCGCGTGGCAGCGGCGAATGCTGGTGTGTCATTGCTCGAGTCAGAGGCAGAAGTTACGCGTCTTGATGTGGCAGCTGAAACGGCAAGGCTGTACCTCGACAGTCTTGCAAATCAAGAACGCTTAAAGCGCCTTCAAGAGGCTGTCACTCTTTCTGAGCAAACGGTAACCGCTGTTAAAGAGCGCGTGCAGGCAGGACGAACACCTGATGCTGACTTGGCGCGGGCGGAGGCGTCTCTTGCATATGTTCGCCTTGATTTAGAGGATGTAGAACACGAGCTACTGACATCAAATTATCGGCTCGCAGCGCAGTGGGGTGAGAGACAGCCTGACTTTATTCAGGTTACAGGCAACATCGAGTTGCTTCCAAAACCAGAGGAATTCGAGCACCTACTCGCGCGCGTTGATCAGAGCCCGAATGTTTTTCGTTACCTAAGTCAACAACGACTACGGGAAGCGGAGTTGCGTTTGGCTCAAGCTGACGCCAAACCTAACTGGCGTGTCAACGCAGGAATCCGTCGGATAGAAGGGATAGATGAGCAGGCGTTTGTTGCTGGTATCACGATCCCTCTGGCGATGCGCAATCGCAACCAAGGTGGAATTGCAGAGGCGCGCGCAAAGCTTCAAGGCGTCGATGCTGATCGCATAGCGACACAACTACAAATCGAAACTCATTTGTTCGCACGTTATCAAGAGCTACAACACAGCCTGCATCAAACGAAGACTCTGCGCGACGAAGTCTTACCGCGTGTGGAGCAAGCCTTAGCTGATACCCAGAGCGCTTATGCCTCAGGCCGATATAGCTACTTAGAGCTCCAACTCGTCCAGGCCGAAGTATTGAGCGCACGCATGGCGTTGGTCGAAACAAGTATCAATGCGCATAAACATCAAATAGAAGTCGAACGCTTAACCGGGACAACATTGTCGTCTTCGGTCGTTCAGCCATGAGGATTACGCAGAGAATAACAATGAAACGAATACATTACACATTTTGGCTCGTGACCCTGATGACAGGAATCATGGGTTGCAGCGGCGCAAGCTCCGAAAACGACGACTCCGCGAAGAATGGCCACGGTGAGGTCGCTGAGATCGAACCAGTCAAAGGCCCCAACAGGGGACGATTGTTGATCGGCGGTGACTTTGTTCTCGAACTCGCCATATTCGAAACGGGTGTACCGCCAGAATTTCGTGTTTGGGTAACCAACGCAGGCGCAGCGGTTGCGCCCGAAGATGTCAGTGTGCACGCGACGCTCACTCGCTTGGGGGATGTCAAAGATGAAATCAGCTTTGATGTACAGGATGATTTTCTGCGCGGCGATACCGTCATTTATGAACCCCATTCGTTTGTTGTGTCGATTGAAGCCAAGCATCGCGGCGCGACCCATCGCTGGCGATACGCCAATTTTGAAGGGCGAACCCGGATAGGTGCTGACGTTGCCGAGGCGTTCGGGTTGCAAACCGATCTGGCAGGGTCAGCGACGATTCACGAGACCATTGCGGTATACGGGCGCGTCGTACCGAATACTGAAAAAGTGAGCTCTATAACCGCCCGTTTCGATGGTGTTGTTCGGTCTGTTGACGTGTCCATTGGTGACACGGTACAGCGCGGACAAAAGCTGGCTACGATCGAAAGCAATGAAAGCCTCAAGCCCTACGGGATTAGCGCACCGATTGCCGGAATCGTGACTGAGCGTAACGCGAATCCAGGCGAGCAAACGGCGGCGCGGCAGCTATTCAAGATTGTGGATATCTCAACCGTCTGGGCTGAGTTATCTGTGTTCCCATCGGATCGTCCTCGAGTCTCTACAGGAACCCCCGTGACCATCAATGCAGCGGACGGCGGCCTTGAGCGCTCAGGTGTCATAAGCCAGCTCAATCCTGTTGCCGAGGCAAACCAATCTGTTCTTGCACGCGTCGTGTTGGATAATTCGGACGGTGCATTGGTACCCGGTATGTATTTGACCGGCGAGATTCAGGTCGCTGAACATCCAGTGCCGCTTGCGGTGAAACGTACGGGTTTGCAGGCATTCCGAGACTTTACTGTGGTTTATGCCCAAATAGGTGATGAGTACGAAGTGCGTATGCTCGATCTCGGCCGACAGGATGGTGAGTGGATTGAAGTGCTCGGCGGCCTGGAACCTGGCACACGCTACGTCACCACGAACAGCTACCTCATTAAAGCCGACATTGAAAAGTCCGGCGCATCGCACGATCACTGAGGAAGCAGAATCATGCTAGAACACATTATTAGACTGTCGATATCGCGACGGGGACTTGTTCTTTTTGCAGTCCTGCTTCTGAGTGGTCTGGGCTTTTGGAATTTCACACGCCTGCCCATTGATGCGGTACCTGACATCACCAACGTACAAGTTGTGGTGAACACCGAAGCACCGGGTTACACACCGCTTGAAGTGGAACAGCGGGTCACATTTCCGCTGGAAAACGCGATGGCGGGTATTCCGCAGCTTGATTACACGCGCTCGATCTCTCGTTACAGCCTGTCGCAAATCACGGTGGTTTTTGAAGAAGGTACTGATATCTACTTCGCTCGCCAGCAGGTGGCAGAGCGACTGAATGCGGCGAAGGCCGAACTGCCAGGCTCACTTGAACCCGCCATGGGGCCGATCGCTACCGGTCTGGGTGAAATCTTCATGTTCACTGTCGATGCCGAGCCGGGCGCACTGAACGAAGACGGCACAAAGGTCACGCCAACCGACTTGCGTTCGGTGCATGATTGGATAATTCGACCACAGCTCCTGCGCGTACCAGGCGTGGTTGAAATCAATCCTATTGGCGGCTTTAAGAAACAAATCCTGATCGCCCCCGACCCTGCAAAAATGTTGGCCTATGGTCTGACCTTCGCAAACATCGCGACGGCGTTAGAACGCAACAATGCGAACCAAGGCGCAGGCTTCATTGAGCACAACGGTGCGCAGTGGCTCATGCGGATGCCAGGACAAGCCACCGAAATTCAAGAACTGGGAGCGATTGTTGTTGATGAAACAAATGGTATACCCATTCGTGTGCGTGACGTAGCAAGTGTGGGTCTAGGTAAGGAGTTGCGCTCTGGCGCAGCTACGCAGGATGGCCACGAAGTGGTCATGAGCACAGTGTTCATGCTGATCGGGGAGAACAGCCGTGCAGTCGCCAATGCCGTGGCCGAAAAGCTGGTCGATGTTCAAATGAGCCTGCCGCCAGGCATCAGAGTTACAGCAGTTTACGACCGCACCGGCTTGGTCGATAAAACGCTGGATACGGTGAGAACCAATCTCGTCGAAGGCGCTTTGCTAGTGATCATCGTCTTATTTGTGTTTCTCGGAAACATTCGCGCGGCACTACTTACCGCCGCCGTGATTCCTATCGCCATGCTGATGACCATTACGGGGATGGTGCAGACAAAGGTCAGTGCCAATCTCATGAGCTTAGGTGCGCTCGATTTTGGATTGATTGTTGATGGGGCGGTGATCATTGTTGAGAATTGTATGCGGCGGCTTAGCCAGGCGGGCAAAGCAACCCTAACGCTTTCTGAACGGCTTGCCGTAGTCTTCGATGCGACGCGTGAAGTGATTCGACCCGCTATGTTCGGTGTTTTCATCATAACAGCGGTCTATATCCCGATCTTTGCGCTCACCGGTATTGAAGGCAAGATGTTCCATCCCATGGCCATCACGGTGGTAATTGCGCTTGTCAGCGCAATGATTTTATCGATCACATTTGTACCTGCGGGTGTGGCGTTACTGTTTAGAAAACCGATCCCGGAGAAAGAAAATGCCATCGTTCGCGGTGCACGATCCCTTTACCGACCAGCCCTAACAGCGGCACTCCGATTTCGCTGGTTTGTCGTGAGTACGGCGGCAGTGTTTGTGGTTGTGTGTGGGTGGCTAACCACCCAGCTGGGCACTGAATTTGTGCCGAATCTGGATGAGGGCGACATTGCCATGCATGCCTTGCGTATTCCAGGCACGTCGTTGGCACAAGCTGTGCGAATGCAGGAAGAGTTGGAAACCGAGATCAAGAAGCTTCCGGAGGTGGAGCGCGTGTTCGCCAAAATCGGTACTGCGGAAGTTGCAACTGATGCTGTTCCTCCGAGCGTGGCGGATAATTTTATTATCCTGAAACCGCGAGATCAGTGGCCTGATCCAAACAAGCCCAGAATGCAGTTTGTTAGGGAACTAGAGCAACAGGTCACACCCATCCCCGGCAATCGCTATGAATTTTTGCAGCCCATTCAAATGCGTTTCAACGAACTCATCGCGGGCGTCCGCGCTGAGCTAGCGATCAAAGTGTTTGGCGATGATTTTGAGACGTTGATTGCGCTTGGTGATGCAATCGAAACTAGCCTTAATAGTGTCCCGGGGGCAGCCGATATTGCTGTTGAACAAACTGCAGGTTTACCAGTTCTAACAATAGTACCGAACCGCGAAGCAATCGCTCGTTACGGGCTCGCTATTGCAGACTTGCAAGAGTTGGTGAGTACAGCGCTTGGTGGAAGCCTTGCCGGACAACTCTACGAAGGTGATCAACGTGTTGATATCGTTGTGCGGCTACCAGAAGCATTGCGTGCCAACCCTGATGGCCTGTTGGATCTTCCCGTACCATTGAGGGGTGGGGACTTCGTCCCGCTCCGCGAACTTGCGCACACGGAACTGGTGAATGGCTACAACCAGGTGACCCGTGAAAACGGCAAACGCCGCATCGTTGTGACTGCGAATGTGCGCGGTCGTGATCTTGGCTCTTTTGTTTCCGAGGTTCAGCAAGCGGTTGCGCAACAGGTTGAACTCCCTGTCGGTTATTGGATTGAGTATGGCGGCACCTATCAAAATCTACAGTCAGCAGCGACTCGTCTGAGCATCGTTGTGCCTGTGACGTTGTTACTGATCGTCGGCTTACTGGTGATGGCACTTGGTTCATTCCGAGACGCAGGCGTCATTTTCTCCGGTGTGCCGTTGGCGCTAACCGGCGGGATCATCGCTTTGTTGATTAGAGATATCCCGTTTTCGATTTCTGCAGCGGTAGGGTTTATTGCGCTTTCGGGGATTGCTGTATTGAATGGGTTGGTGATGGTCTCCTTCATTCGCGATCTACAGACCCAAGGCCTAACGCTTGACGATAGCATCGTGGAAGGGGCATTGACCCGACTTCGGCCGGTGTTGATGACTGCACTTGTTGCGGCACTTGGCTTTGTACCCATGGCATTGAACACGGGCATTGGCTCAGAGGTGCAGCGTCCGCTTGCAACAGTCGTGATTGGCGGAATCATCTCATCAACACTATTGACGCTTCTTGTAGTGCCTGCGCTGTACAGGTTGGTACATGGGCACAAGAAGGTCGTTGAGCAAACCGAAGCTGCGTTGCAACCATAGGAGTAGATGACTTGAAAAAAATACTAGCTGATCTGGCGTTAGAACTTCTACCCCGCAACGTGTCGGCTAGTCGTCCGCCGGAATGGCCCAGGACGATGCTCGTCTTTCTAGCGGTGACGTTAATCCTCGTCGGGACAAACGATGCGATCGCCCATGCCGTTGCTGAAGGCGACAAGGGCTACATTCAGGAGATAAGTGGTGTTCACTTACTCTCCTTTGTGTACCTGGGTGCCAAGCATATGGTGACTGGATACGACCATATCCTGTTTCTTCTGGGTGTGATTTTCTTCCTGTACCAGATAAAACACATCGCTTTGTACGTCAGCTTGTTCGCCATCGGGCACTCAAGCACGATGTTGCTCGGTGTCTATTTTAGTATCGGCATCAACAGCTACATCATCGACGCGATCATAGGGCTGTCGGTGGTTTACAAAGCCCTCGATAACATGGGGGCATTCCAGCGATGCTTCGGGTTCCAGCCCGACACCAAAGCTGCCACGCTATTGTTCGGCTTCTGTCACGGCTTTGGCCTATCCACCAAAATTATCGAGTATGACATTTCGCCAGATGGCCTGATTCCGAATCTACTTGCCTTCAACGTCGGTGTCGAAATCGGCCAGTTGCTCGCGCTGGGTGCCATTTTGATCGCAATAAGTTACTGGCGCCGAACTCAAAGCTTTTGGCGTCATGCTTACTCGGCAAACGTCGCTTTGATGTCTGCCGGTTTTGTGCTCATCGGTTACCAGCTCACCGGTTTCTTTGTTACTTGAAATTCAATAGGAGATAGCGCTTATGTACAACAACACTATTCCGTCGCAATCCGATCTTCCAACGGCAAAGCAACTACGGCGTTCGACATTGATAGCTCTGCTCACTGCCATCGTGATTCTCATAACGATTGTTCTTCCTTCCGAATACGCCATTGATCCAACTGGTATTGGCCGCGCGCTTGGCCTTACGGAAATGGGCGAGATCAAGGCACAGCTGGCTGAGGAGGCGGCTATAGAAACGGTCGCGGAAACTACAGAAGTCCAAGTTGCTGCTCAGCCAACTGTGTCCGCTTCGCCAGTCACGGAAGCGAACTGGCGAGATGAGATGCAGGTTGTTCTGAAGCCTGCGCAAGGAGCCGAGGTGAAGCTGACTATGAAAGAGGGAGAGAAGGCCGAATTCAGCTGGATGGTGCAAGGAGGTGCCGTTAACTTTGATACGCATGGAGATGGCGGTGGACAATCCACCAGTTATGAAAAAAGACGCAATGTAGCCAACGATGAAGGTGTTCTCGAAGCCGCTTTCGACGGCAACCATGGATGGTTCTGGAGGAATCGTGGGGATGCTGATGTGACGGTAGTTATACGCGCGCGTGGTCACTACGCCGAAATGAAGCGTGTGATGTGATCGCAAGCTAAGTGAGCCAATATTTTATTATGAGCGGTGTGAGATTTCACATGCACAAATTGCCGCCTTGTTTTAGACAAGGCGATTTAGACACCTCGGTGACAATCGAGTCTATTACCAAGGAGATGCCAAGATGATTATTTGCACTCTGTTGATTGTTGTGGCGATGTGCGCGGCTGCCGCGTCCGTTACTGTGTTTGCCCACCCCGATGGGCATGGCAACTTCGACGAAAAACCAATACCGACTAACTGCATAGAGCTGGCTAATACAGACCGATACACCAACGACGTTTCATATCCCGAAATCAAGACGTTGAAGGCGCGTTGCGATGCCAGGGAGAAAAAAGAGACTGAGTCGCGAAAGACACCGGCATCTCAGCCCAGACCAAAACAGTAGCGGTATCGTAAGCGAATGTTGGTGAAAATTGAGCAGTTTGATTCTGAAGACCTTGCAGACTTAGGGAGTAAATGACTTGGAATCACCACTCGCTGATCTGACATACCGCAGATTGTTCACCGCCCAGGTGATCGCGCTGGCGGGTACTGGGCTGTCAACGGTTGCACTGGCACTGTTGGCATACGATCTAGCGGGTGGCGACGCAGGCGTTGTCCTGGGAACAGCGCTCGCGCTCAAAATGGTCGCGTACGTTGGTATTGCGCCGATAGTGGGTGCATTCGCTCATCAACTACCACGTAAGGCTTTGTTGATCGGACTCGACATTGCCCGTGCCATCACGGTGATGTGCATCCCTTTTGTCACGGAGATCTGGCAGATATATGTACTTATTTTCGTGCTCAACGCTTGCTCAGCAGGCTTTACGCCGACCTTTCAAGCGACTATTCCAGATGTTCTACCAGACGATGCACGTTACACGCGCGCTTTGTCATTATCTCGATTAGCTTACGATCTCGAAAACCTGTTGAGTCCTTTATTCGCAGCCGCTGCGCTTATTGTGCTGAGTTACGATGCACTATTCGCGATAAATGCGACTACATTTCTGATCTCAGCGTGTTTGGTTTTTTCGGTGCAACTACCATCACCCCAACCGCTTGAGCGTGACCTTGGCTTATGGAACAACTTGACGTTTGGTATTCGAGCTTACCTTTCGACGCCGAGATTGCGCGGGCTGCTCGCACTTTCTTTTACTGTTGCCGCCGCTGGCGCAATGGTCATCGTCAACACAGTAGTTTATGTGCGGGAGCATTTCAGCGGTTCAGAGACTGAAACTGCATTAGCATTTGCTGCCTTCGGTGCAGGTTCCATGATCGTAGCACTGGCCTTGCCCCGCTTTCTTGATCGTTTTCCCGATCGTCCTTTCATGCTTATGGGCAGCATGGTTTTAACCATTGGCCTCTTGCTTGGGTTATTTGAGCCCGGATTATTCGCCCTGTTGATGATCTGGATCGTACTGGGTGCCGGTACATCGCTGATTCAAACGCCCGCTGGCAGGCTTCTCAAACGATCAGCCAGTGAAGGCAACCGACCAGCGATCTACGCTGCGCAATTTGCACTGTCGCATGGCTGTTGGCTGATTGCTTACCCACTCACTGGCTGGGTTGGCGGAACCTTTAGCCTTACAGTGGCCTTTTTGATACTTGGATCGGTGTCGATAGCATCAACTATTGCTGCGATGATACTCTGGCCGACGAACGATGAAGTTGAGTTAGACCATATGCACGGGCCAGCGCGTCACGACCATCACCACTTTCACGACGAGCACCATCAGCACACCCATGAAGGATGGGAAGGTCAGGAACCACATCGGCATTCGCATTCGCATACTGCGATGAAGCATAGACATGCCTACGTTATCGATCTCCACCATCCAGAGTGGCCTACGGATTGATAAATAAGGCTATGGCTTAGCCGAGACGCGTGTGGATAGATGGTCAATTCTTCAGCCATAGTGCGCCGCACAATTTTCCACTGAAGAAGCGGCTCAACCGGAAAAGGGTTTCTCGCTTGTATTTGATTTGGCATGGCTCTGTGAATGACCGAAGTTGGCCGAAAGCTGCCACTCAAGATAGACTTTTGGACGGCGGCTTTGTGCTCAAAGCGGAAGGCAGTAAAATGAGTATCACTTGCGTCGGATTTTGCCGATTTTTTTTTGAACGGTTGCGGTCAACGCAGTTTCAACTCAATGCCGGAATCCGATCTAATTTTTTGTCGCATAAGCAAAGGGAGTAACCGATGAAAGTGCAACCATTCTTGATGCTGATCGCCGTTTTTCTGATCGGCGGCTGCGACTCACCGAAAACACCGACACCGGAAAAATTAACTATTGCTGACGCAATCTTCTCGAACGGGCCTATTATCACAATGGACGATAGGCAATTGACAGCTGAAGCTGTAGCGATTGCCGACGGCCGTATACTTGCAGTCGGTGATCTAGAGTTAGTAGATGTCCATCGCGGTCACTCGACTGTCATGATTGATCTCGAAGGGCGGACTCTGTCACCCGGCTTCATCGACGGTCATGCTCATCTTGCACAATTCGGTCCGCAGGCCATTGGTGCCAATCTGTTAGCGGCGCCGGACGGTGAAGTCGAAACCATTGATCAGCTAGTCGAGAAATTGACGTTGTTTGCGCGCAGCGACGATGTCCAGCGAACTGGTTGGATTTTCGGAACCGGGTATGACGATTCCATTCTTGCTGAAGGGCGACACCCCACACGTGACGACCTGGATAGGGTTTCTACTGACGTACCGGTAATTGCTACCCACATCTCCGGGCATTTCGCCGCAGTCAACAGTAAGGCACTCGAGGTGATCGGCTACGATGCGGACACAACCGATATTGTTGGCGGAATTATACGCCGTCGGCCAGGCAGTAATGAGCCGAATGGCGTTCTGGAGGAACTTGCGGCCATCCCCGTGATGATGGCGAACCTCACACCAAAAACGGCAGAAGACCAGCTCTACTTCATGCAGAAGGGATTGGAGCTTGCAATGTCTTTCGGTTATACGACGGCACAAGAGGGAAGAGCATTTAAGACTTCACACGACGCGCTTGCGGATTACGCCACAAACGTTGGGTTTCCAATTGATGTCGTCTCTTACATCGACTATAGCGATGTCTCTCCGCTTGAGAGTGATTGGCACACAAGGAAGTATCGTGGCGGCTACCGGGTAGGTGGTTTGAAGATCACATTGGACGGTTCGCCGCAAGGTCGAACCGCTTGGCGCACCGAACCCTACTTGATATCGCCAGATGGGCAGGATGCTGACTATGCTGGTTACCCAGCAATTCCGGACGATACGATTGTCGAGGAGTTGGTAGACAAGGCTTACGCGAACGATTGGCAAGTGATCATGCATGCGAATGCGGACGCAGCCATCGATCAGATGTTGCGGGCTGTCGGCGCTGCTCAGGAGAAGCACGGGGCGGGTGACCGGCGCAGCACGCTTATTCATGGCCAGTATGTTCGAGATGATCAGCTTGAACGCATGGTTGAACTTGAAATGTCAGTTTCGCTTTTCCCTTTGCATACATTCTACTGGGGTGATTGGCACGGGCAGATTATCGGCGAAGAGCTCGCCCAAGGTATCTCACCGACTCGTACAGCCCTAGACTTGGGACTTCCTTTGACTAGTCATACCGACGCACCAGTTGCACTACCCAACTTGATGCAAGTGGTATGGGCGACTGTTAATCGAACCTCAAGAACTGACAAAGTGATTGGGCCTGATGAACGCCTGACACCACTTGAAGCAATGCAAGCTGTGACGCTTTGGGGCGCGCAACAGCACTTCGAAGAGGATCAAAAAGGCTCAATTGAGGTTGGCAAACTTGCAGACTTGGTCATATTGTCGGAAAACCCGCTGGCCATTGAAGCGGCTCGTCTAAATCAAGTGGTGGTTCTCGAAACCATCAAGAACGGCGAAACGGTTTGGCGGCGCGAGCAATGAGTGATAATTCAGTAACAAATTTGGGCCAGAAGTAGCCTCTGAGCAGCGGCCGCTTCTAGCCGAAAGCGGAAGTAGAAATGGCTAAGTGAAAACGTCTGCTTTGTGCCCAACTCAGTCGCTCCGTGATTTCCAATATTGAAGTTCATCGCCGCAGGTCGATAGCGACTTTGTCCGGTTCGCAGCCATTAACGGTTTCATACAAAGCGTCTAAACTATGGGCAACGCATTACGGCAACTAATATCTATGCAAATATCGAGAACACTACTTCTACCCGCAATGATGTGCATTTTTTGCGCAGCATGCACTACCGCTCCTTCGGAAACACCTCAAGGCTCGCCTCCTTCGGCAACACCTCTAGGCCCGCCTCCTTCGGCAACAACTCAAAGCTTGCGAACTTTGCTGCTGGACGATCAAAGTTTCAGCGAAGAGGAGTTCGGCAAGTTTGCTTCTTGGCGCTGCTATGACTATTCGCGTGAAGGCCCGATTTTAGTAGAGGTTGGGGTGTTCAGCAGCGGTGTACTGGATGGATTTGGTTTCGTTCTTTATGACGGTACTGATAGTGGCGAGACCACGGACTACGAAAGGCGGGGAGTCAACAGGCGGTGGGATTGGGGTCCGAATGGCGTCAACTTCGCGTTTGTCTTGAAGCCCGATGGTACTGGCCTATTTTACGATTTTACCGGTTCAAATGGCGAAAAAATAAAGGCCAACGAGATTTATAAGTGTCGAGCGACTTAAGTTGAGTAGGACCCGATCTCACGCCAGGGCCGCGTTTTTTAGAGTTTCTGCCTGATGCACTGCGCATGCGTTTGTACGCTTGTGCGTTAAAGCAGCCGTAATCAACCGGCGAGAAGCGTCTAGTCGATTGGCTCGTAACTCTCATCGAATCCGTTGTCGGGTATCCAAGTTTCGTATTCGTGAGGGGTTTCAAGCTTCCGGACCACGAGATACCCAGGGAAGATGCGACCGCTATGTGGAGGGGGCCTCATCGACCTACTATTCGATAGTCTATCGTATCGATGTTGATACTCGCGGTTGGTTACCTCGACAGCCCGAACTGTTTCGCCAAAACGCTTAGAGATTTCCCCGTCTACCGCGCGATACACGCGCATCGCGTTTTTGTCCATGAACTTCCGTGAGTGATCGAATCCCATGCGTAGTTCCGTGTAGAGAGTTGCGGAAGGTTAAATCACAACTAAACACAATTGAGACCGGGATTCCAGAAGTGTGACGCATGTCAGCTTCTGGCCGAAAGCAGACACTTTTGAGCCATTTTGCACATCAAAACTAGGGGCTAAAATTCGACTCCCATTTCTAGCCGCCTAAGAACAGCTTAGGGTACTCGGCGACAAGAAAGTCGATCAACGCGCGTACCGAAGGCAGCTGGCTTCGCCGTCGGGGTATTAACAGTGATATGCGGGCACGCTGAGTGACCCAGTCAACTAGTACAGGTGCCAGCGCACCTGCCGTAACCGCATCTTGAGCGACATAGGCGGGCAACGAAACGATCCCATGTCCGGCGATTGCTGCGCCTTTCAAAGATTCCATATCACTACTTCGGAGCCTGGGTCTAACAGGTACAACCACAGTTTGATCGTCGCGCATAAATTGCCACGACGTATTTTCGGTCCCGGTCCCTAACGCAAGCGTTGCAAACTGAGCAACATCTGCAGGCTCAGACGGTGTGCCTTGAGCGGCCAGGTACGTGGGCGCGGCAAAAACGTGCCAGGGTGTTACGGCAAGCCGGCGCTGCACCAAAGACGAGTCCGGTAACGGCGCACTATGGCCGCGTAAGCCAATGTCAAATCCCTCTTCTATCAGGTCCACGTTCCTGTTCGTCGTGTATTGAACGAGGTCAACTTCAGGGTAAGCTGTCATAAAGTCGCTAAGCAACCCACTAACAAAACGAGCCATGCCAAATGAACAGGTAATTCGTACGGTGCCGCTGGGTTCCGCCAAAAGGTTCGTAACCACTTCTTCTGCAGCTTCTGCTTCGATCAGCATGGCTTTTGCGTGGCGATAGAAGGCGCGTCCAACATCGGTCATGACAAAGCTGCGCGATGTCCTTTCAATCAATCGCACTCCAAGCCTTGACTCCAACTCGATCACACGCCGACTGATGGTTGACTTGGGCAGACCCAGCACGCGGCTGGCGGCGGTAAAACCACCGTGATCAATGGCGTGCACAAAATAGTGGTGGTCGTTTAAATCCAGCATAAGCGTGCAAATGTCCCAAAAATGGGACGATAAGTCCAGAAAAAGCTAATTTTTGACCTTATGTCCTATTGATAAGATTTCGGCACCTTTTTAATGAGTTCCGAGAAAACCGCAATGCAGCAGATACTCAAAATCAATCACGTTGGCTTGCGCGTGCGCAGCCTGGAGGTGACCCGCCAGTTCTACGAAAAGCTTGGCTTCGAGTTTATCGTCGGTCCCATTGGCCCGGAGCCAGTGGCTGTGATGGAGCATCCAAGCGGCGTCAATATCAACTTTATTCTAAATGCGAGTGAGGATGTCCCGCCCGTCAATCTCCTGATGGACGTTGCGGCCAAACACACAGGATTTACCCATATCGCATTGGAAGTAGATGATCTGGAAGCGGTCGAGTTCGTAATACGTGCCGCGGGCATTGTGATCACCGAAGCTGTGAGTTTGCCCAGTGGTGCGGAGTTCTTCTTCGTTCGTGATCCAGACAACAACGTGCTCGAATTTCACCAACCGGCTTAGCTCAATCAACAACAGTATAGGAATTAACCTTTGAAGATCTTGACCATTGCAGCAACCAATTCAACACAATCCATCAACCGGCTATTGCTGAACTATGCCTGCACGCTTGTTAAGGATGCCGATATCGTAGCTTTGGATATCAACGATTATGAGATGCCGCTTTACAGTAGTGATCGCGAAGCTGCGCATGGCATTCCCGACGAGGCCCACCGCTTCTACCAGGACATTGGTGCAGCCGATGCCCTTTTGATCAGCTTTGCTGAACATAACGGCTCCTATACTGCAGCGTATAAGAACCTCTATGACTGGACTTCGCGCATCGACGTGAAGGTCTACCAAAACAAACCTACGGTAATGCTGTCGACATCGCCCGGCCCCGGCGGGGCGGCAAATGTGCTGGCAGCGGCTGCGACGTCAGCTCCCTTTTTTGGCGCGGACCTGAAAGCATCGATGTCAGTACCCAGTTTTTTCGATAGTTTCGACACCACAAGCGGGTGCCTTAACGATAGTGGACTGGTGAAGCAGTTGCGGGCCACATTGTCGTATCTGGTAGAGGCCGTATGAAAGAACCAGTGCTCGAACGCAACTGTCAGAATTCTCACAAATCAGATGTTGCAGGTCCGACATGGAGTGTCTTGCGAACACTGCTCGGCGGCGCACCGAAAATCCTTTTGAATGAGCGGCTGAATGCCGCCTCTGACTGGTACCCGAATTTCTCGGCGAGTACCGAGAGGGTTACTGATGACGTCAGTAATTCGTCGCGCGCGAGTTGCATGCGCCACTCAGTGATGTATCGCTTTACAGAATCGCCAACGAGTTCACTGAACCGTGCAGACAGAGCTGATCGAGACATACCTATCTCGCTCGCCAGAATTGAGACTGTCCATTCGCGCGAAGGGTCGCGGTGTATTGCCGATAGCGCGAGGCCAATCTGTCGATCTTTCAGGGCGGCTAGCCATCCGTGCTGGGCGTTAGCAGATGACAGCCAGGCACGAATTGCCTGTACGACAACGATGTCGGCGAGACGAGTGATGATGGCCTCGCTGCCAGGGCGCGCAGCATCTGCTTCTCGTGAGATGAATCGTGCGGTATCTCGCAGCCACTCTTCATTTTGCTCAAGCGTATCAACCTGGACGACAAGCGGAAGTATCTGTATCAACCGGCGGGCGCCAAGAGGGTCATAGCGCACGCCGCAATAGCTAACGCTGGTGGCAGCACCGCCGCCTCCGAAGTTCATGCGCTCGTATCGGTCTGTGATCATTTGCACTGGGACGTCGGTGAGAGGTGTGACCGGGGTGTTAGGCGCACTGCGCAGTTGGTGCTTAGTACCGTGCGGAACCATCACCAGGCTCCCAGCCCTTACTTCACGTGTTGGTTGACCGGCGATATCGAGAAATAGGGTGCCGCTATTGACAATGTGGATTGCCATGCAGTTTGGAATTCGTGGCAGATCGAGGCCCCAAGGCGCGGTGAACTCTGCTCGACAGTGCAACACACCGGTAAGTTTCAAAAGCCTCAGAGGATCGGCGAGTGGATCGTTGGACGGCGGCAGTTGGCTTTCAATATTTGGCGTCGCAATCTTCAATTCGGTCACGGCAGCAAGCTCTGGACGAATGATCAAAAATTATGGCTTTCGGGGAATTCAGTGTCCAGCCCGCACAGGGCAAAGTGATGCCTGTTGACCCCCATTCTCCCTAACAAAAGGCACAGCAAAAATGTCTGATACCAAAATTCTGATCGTTGGCGCAAATGGCAAGACCGGTTCCCGGGTTGATTCCCGCCTCCAAGACGCGGGTATTCCGACTATCGGCGTTTCCCGTTCCACAACCCCCACCTTCGACTGGACCGACACCAAATCCTGGCCGTCCGTGCTGGAGGGTGTCACAGGTGCTTACCTTACTTACCACCCAGACCTTTCCGTACCGGAGGCGGAGGGTCACATTCGCACGTTCTGCGAGATGGCCAGTAAAGCCGGTGTCGAGCATGTGGTGTTGCTGTCGGGGCGGGGCGAAGAAGGCGCTGCACGGGCCGAGCAGGTACTTAAAGACAGCGACCTGGACTGGAATGTCTTGCAAGCCAGTTGGTTTGCTCAGAATTTCAGTGAGAATTTCCTGCTCGACGGCGTTCTTGCCGGTGAGCTGTTGCTGCCTTCGGGCACTTCTCGCGAGCCTTTTGTCGACATTGATGACATCGCAGACGTTGCTGTTGCTGCATTCATGGAACCGGGCTTGCGCAACCGTCTGTTCGAGGTGACCGGTCCCCGTACTATGACATTTGCGGAATGTGTGGACGAGATTGTTGCAGCCGCAGGTTTTCCCGTGCATCTGACGGAAGTGCCGCTGGATGTTTATATTCAGGCGCTCAAGGATCAAGCTGTACCCGAGTATCTAACGGAGCTCCTTAGCGAGTTGTTCGCCGTCCTCTTTGATGGTCGTAATGCTTACGTTGCTGATGGCGTGTCGGAAGCACTTGGCCGTCCGGCAACGGACTTTGCTCAATATGCGCGAAAGGCCGCTCGCGCGGGCCATTGGATACGTGAAAGCACGGGGAGAGTCGCCTGATGGACAATACAATTTTCGCATCGTTAGCCTGGATCATGGCCATTTGCAGCGGGTTGATGACCGGCACCTATCTGGCGTTTTCAGGATTTATCATGCGCTCGTTCGCACGCCTAAACACAGCCGCTGCAATTGCCGCCATGAATGCAATCAATACAATGATATTGAAATCGCCCTTCATGCCTCTGTTTTTTGGCTCAAGTATCGTTGCGTTGCTGATGCTGCTGGTTGGTCTGTGGCATTGGGGGGAGCCAGGTGCTGGCCTAGCGATTGCCGCTGGGCTCACCTATGGGCTCGGTATGTTTGTCGTCACGGCCGCCGCCAACGTACCACTTAACAATACCCTTGCCCGGGTCAGCGGCGACGAGGAGGAGGCGGAACGAACCTGGAAGCACTATCTCCAACGATGGACGCGCTGGAACACCGTGCGCACTATTGCTTCGTTCGCGACGCTGGTTCTTTGTCTCTAACTGAAAATTTAATGAACCAAACTTAATAAGATGCTGTCCGGGAGAATAACTTGAAGTTCGTGAAATGGTTTGTTGTTGGATTGTCGGGTATTGCAGCATGGTCTGCTTTGGCTTTGTACCTCGCAATAAACGGCGTTTGGATGAGTGCGGTTGTAGAGAAAGGTAATGCTGACGATTTCTACGAATGGGCTGTCGGTGAAATCAATCTAAAGAGCAAAGGGAATGCGGCGCTTGTCCTCCTCGAAGACGGAGCGGTTACCCAACAGTTCTTCGTTGGATCGCAGGATATTGTTGATGAAAACACATTATTTTCAACAGCGTCTTTCAGCAAGTGGGTGACTGCGATGAGTGTCATGTCTTTAGTTGAGAGAAATGCTGTCGATCTCGACGCTCCCGTATCAACTTATCTGACTCGTTGGGTATTGCCAGACGTAGGATTCAACAATGATGAGGTTACTCCTCGAAGGTTACTGAGTCACACAGCCGGCCTGACTGATGGACTGGGTTTCGGCGACTATGAAGCGAACGAGGTACTTCCTGCTGTCGAGGAAGAATTGTCTAACCCCAGGGCTTCGAACGCTGTTGATGTGGAAATTGTTGTCGGTATTGAACCAGGCACTGAGTTTATGTACTCGGGCGGCGGATATTTGATACTGCAGTTGCTGGTTGAAGAAGTCAGTGGGTTAACTTTCCGGGATTACGTTGAAGCCTCGATTCTTAACCCGGCTCAGATGCGGCGATCTTCCTACGATTTTCTCGCCCATTTGGAGAACGCCTCCGCCTCCTACAATCTGGATGGTTCGCGGGCGCCGGCCTTTCAATATGCATCCCCGGCAGCTACGGGATTTTCCAGCTCTGCCTCTGACTTATCAAAACTCGCCGTGAAGATATTGTCTGGCGATGGCGGTGTACTTTCTAATGCGAGCTTCGAAGCGATGCGCAAGCCGCATGGCTTTGTTATGGGAGCCGGTATTTGGGGGCTCGGAACAATTCTTTACGCACCGACACCGGGTGGAGACTATGTATTTGGACACGATGGCGCCAACGACCCAGCGATCAATTCCACCGTACGACTCAACCCGGATACGTTAGATGGCATCGTTCTGCTGGTGTCCGGTCATCCGACACTGGCTTCGAATATAGGGTCGGAATGGGTTTTGTGGCAGACCGGCTATCCAGACTTTCTATCGACTGAAAGGGCACTCCGAAGCGCGTCGCTGCCAATTCTCCTCGGCGGTCTGATCGTAGTAATTTTCGTCTTTGGGTTGGCCCGTAGACAAGCCTAGATCGGCTACCCCAATATCGTAGAATGCGTAAGCGTTCAGGAAAACTCTGGAGGTAGGATGCGATCGTCCGTTTTTGGCCATTGCTGCCTTTCGTTGATATAGATTCAGCCCACTTCTATCAAGAAAAATGGATAGCCGAAACCCAGTCCTCAGCCCAGGTGCGATTCGGGCTTTCCCCCATGTCGGCCAGTGACGCGGTCAGAAACTCAACAAACACCCTGACCTTGGCGGGTAAATATTCACGCTTGGGATAAATCGCGAACACACCACTATCAGGCTGCGAGAGCCTTAGACAAGGGTAGAGGGAAACTAGGGCGCCACTATCCAGACCCTTTTTCGCCAGAAAGTGGGGTAGTTGAGCAAAGCCCAAGCCATCAGCGCACATATACGCCATCGTTTCCCCATCATCGGTGATATGACTTCGCTCTAATTCATACGGGAGATATTCACCTTTATCATTTGGCAGAAAAATGGGCTGAAGCTGTTGCGTTTCTTTGATGCGGAAGCCAATCCACTGATGTTGTCGGAAGTCTTCGCGGCAACGAGGCATACCCTGTGTCTCTAAGTATTGCGACGATACGCAGGTGAGAAAATCCATTGGGCTGAGGCGTCGAGCCACTAGGCGGCTGTCTTTCACATGGCCTGTACGTAACGCAACATCGATGTCGTTCTCAATAATATCCAAGTGTAAATCATTGAGCTCGAGTTCCAGCTTGATTGCAGGGTACCGTCGGCAGAATGCGGGTAGCAAGGCGCGAAGATAGAGGTGACCGTAGCAGACCCCTGAACTGATACGCAGCGTACCGCTGGGAGCATCGTTCAAGTGTTTTAACTCGGCTTCGCAAACGGCGAGGTCTTGAATCGTATTGCGTACTGTGCGGGCATAACGTTTTCCCGCGGTGGTTGGTCTTAACTGTCGAGTGGAACGTTGAAAGAGGGTCAACCCGAGCTGAGTTTCCAAACGGCCGATTGCCTTGCTGACCGTGGATGGGTCCGTGTTGCAAGCTCTTGCTGCCGCCGCGAAGCTGCCGCAATCAAAAGTGGCTAAAAAAATCTCCAGAGACCGCATTTTGTCCATTCGCAAAGTATAGCGAAAAGGACGTGAATAATGTTCACGTCTCTTAGGGGCGCCGACCCATTCAAAACGTTTTGTTAGTTCCCTAAGATTTGTCAGCTGAGGGCGACCTACCGTCGTTCGGGTTTATCCGTAGGGGCAGAGAGTGTTTTATAGATCGAGTACTGGAGTAGCTTTACTGCTCGGATTAGCCAGCTTCGCCAATGGGACATTCATGACGATCGCTCCTGAATCCTGGTATTGGATGGTGCCAGGCGTGCCGGATAGAGGGCCGTTTAACCAGCATTTTCTCAGGGATATAGGCTTCGTTTACATATTGATCGGTACCGCTTTTATATATGGGGTTGTTTACCCCAGGCATCGATTGCAACTCTGGGCGCTACCAGCCGCATGGCTGGTAGGACACGCTGTCTTTCATATTTGGGAAGTTGTCGTGGGCATCTGCGGTCCCGAATCTCTGATAGAGGATTTTGGCGGTGTGACACTACCGGCATTGTTGGCATTAGGTTTGGTCTTTGGCAGCTATAGAGCTCATAAGAATGAGTAGGCCAGTTGTTGTAGGCCTGCTTCTAAGCTTGGGTGCGATTCTGGGTACAACGTTGATTTTCATTGCGCCTGAAACCGATGAGCAGCAAACAATTGAATGGTTGGAGAACCCTCGAAGTTTGCGGAACTTTAGTCTCGAGACTGAGACTGGTGAGTTTAATAACCAATCCTTAAAGGGCCAATGGACTATCGTATCTTTTGGATTTCTGCATTGCCCCGATATATGTCCAACAAGTTTGTCGCAGTTGGGAACACTGGCCAAAAATCTGGCTGAAATGTCTCTTGAACAAGAAGTGAGCTTTGTTTTTGTATCCGTTGATCCCGGGCGAGATTCGCTCGCAGAGATTAGTCGGTATGTGCGGCACTTTCATTCTTCAATCTTCGGAGCAACGGGTAAAGAGGAGCAATTGACTAAATTGACGAGTGACCTTGGCGTTCAGTTTATGGCCTCACCTGATACAGATGACTACGCAGTTTCTCATTCCATTACTCTTTCGATCATTGACCCTAAAGGAATTTTCCGTGGGCGGTTCAGGCCGGGTTTTGATGCAGCTAACTTAGTTAAAAATCTAACATTAAAATTGGAGGAGGCCAGTATCTAGGGTTGCATTTTACGCGCATTCCTAGGCCGCGCTTAGTTATGTTGAACGCTCGAACAATCGCTACCTTCACTGCAGGTTTCACTACCTTGGCTGCCCTGATACTGGCTATAGATCGTGGTGGATTGATAGGGTGGGGCGTTCTGTTCATTGGAGTTGGACTACTTGCGAAGATTTGGTTAAAAGCGTCCAGACTTGACCTGGGACTGAGTGTCGGATTAGCTGCAATCTCAGTATTGGCGTGGGTCGGCATTCTTTACTACGTCATCTCCACGTATGAGTCGGGAGAGGTGGTAGAACTGGCCATCGACACAAGCAGAGGCGCTCATATTGCGAGATTGTGGGTGCTGGATGTTGGGGGAGATCCGACGGTCTACTATGATGCCGAGCCAGAGGTAGCGAAATCTTTGTTAGCCGGTAAGCCGCTGCAATTCACACGTAAAGGCGTAGTAAGTACTAGAACCCCAAAAGCGATACAAATTGATGCACTGCCAGACACAGAAGCAAAGGGGTTACTCGAAGTAATGCGTGCCAAATACGGGGATCGAATGATGGCTGCAGATGCCTATTATTTGGTGTTGGGGCGCCCCCGAGATCGTGTCGGCTTGGTTGTTAAGCTAATCGAAGATTAGGCAACCTGCTATCAGTTCAGTATGGATGGTAGAAATTCGCGCCCGCTCGAATGACCGTTGCTGGCTGAAATCAGAAGTAACAACCTAGACGCTGAGTGTCTGCTATTGAGAAAGCCGTCTTTCAGGACGGGAGTAGCTACTTCTGTTTTGTGCCTATAGCCGTCATTGGGAAAACCTAAAACAGGTAGATTCATCTTATTGCTTTTCCTACGTCTAGATGGCGTGGTTTACTGACTGGAGCCCATCTGCGGCTTAAATAGTTTTTTACTGGTAGGCTCCTGTATATGTTGAATTTTCTGTTCTTAATACTCGGTGTCGGCTTACTAACCGCTGGCGGTGAGGCCTTGATTCGAGGCTCGTTAGCGGCTGCAAATCGATTCAACATATCCCCATTACTCAGCGGTCTGTTCATAGTTGGCTTTGGCACGTCCTTGCCCGAGTTGGTTGTCTCGGTAAACGCAGCAATAGATGGCAAACCTGATATTGCCATCGGAAACGTGGTAGGTAGCAATATTTCCAACATTCTATTGATTCTAGGGGTATGTGCTCTGATCACGCCATTAGCGGTCAAACCACTCGTTCTGCGCAGAGATGCTGGGACAGTTGTCGCTGCAAGTTTATTGTTTCTGATCTTAGTCGGCGGAAGCGCGCTGGGACGTGCTGATGGTGTTATTTTCCTGGTCGCCTTAGGCTCGTTCCTGGTATGGGCCTATCGTAGCGAACGTTATCATGCTGCTCCGTCTGGGGAATTGCATAAAGCAGAAGCCGAAGAACTTTCTGCCCTGCCGAAATCTCCAGTCTTGACTTTCGCGCTTGTAATCATAGGTCTGCTATTGCTGGTTGTTGGGTCGCAGGTGCTACTTGCTGGAGCTGTTGGAATTGCAGAACATCTTGGTGTTTCCGAGGCCGTTATTGGATTGACGTTGGTGGCAGTGGGTACATCCCTCCCCGAGCTTTCCGTTTCAGTGATCGCAGCGCTGCGCCGCCACGCAGATGTGGCAATTGGGAACGTTCTTGGCAGCAACATATTTAATCTGTTGGGCATACTCGGCATATCAGCTCTGCTCCAACCACTTCCGATTCACTCGAGAGTTCTACAATTTGATCAGTGGGTAATGCTGGGGAGTGCTCTGGTGTTGCTGCTCTTTCTGTTTACAGGGCGTCGCCTCAGCCGACTTGAGGGTGGGATATTGCTGATCAGCTATGGGATTTATGCGGTTCTTAGTTTTACAACCTTTGTTTGATGGTGCACGGCCACCTTCTCGGGGCGCGTTAGGAGATCCGATAAGGAAATATTGGGGCGCGGTAGACTTGGAGTAGGCATATTTACGTAAATTCTGTCAGCCCAAGTCTCACTATGATGGCTATGCTCGAACTGATCAGAGGAAAATTTATGGCTCGTGTTCGCCTGACTGCAATCGCCACCGTGGCCGTGCTTATCATGATTGTTGTATTCCAGAATATGGAAAGCGTGAAGACCGATATACTGTTTTTTTCAGTCACCATGCCGCGGGCTTTTCTGCTCGCCTTGACGGCGTTGGGTGGGTTTGTCGTGGGCCTGCTGGTTGCCTTGAAAAAGCCTCTTCGGAACTAGGCATCAGCACAGATATGGCGTTGGTCTGCCGCTAAAAAAAGCTGTTAGTAGATGTTCGCCACGCGCTGGAGGGGCGCATGTTGTTCAATGTGTGCCGTTCTGATGATCTGCTTCCTGTTTTTTATCATGCTTGCTATCTGTTTTGCGATGCTCATAGTCCTTCGCCTGCTTTTTCAGGTGGTTCAGTTGCGCAAAGCTGATGAGCTTGTTGGATTGCTCATCCCACAATCGGTAGCTGATCGACTTCAAGCTGCCAAACAGGCTCATTGGTTGCACCTCCGCGAACATGGGATCCGAACGATGGCAGCGTTCAAGATTGTAGTTTGGGATTCTCGCGCTGAGGTGGTGAATATGATGAAAGCCGATGTTGCCTGAAAACCACTGCAGCACTCTAGGTAGCTTATAGAACGAACTGCCCTGGAGCGCCGCGGTGGTGTAATCCCAGTCTTCACCGCGCTCCCAGTAGGCATCCTCAAACTGGTGCTGCACGTAAAAAAGCCAAACCCCGCAGGAACCAGCAACACCAATAATGATCAGCTGAATAAACAACCACGGCAAGAAACCGAATATGGCAATTAAAACCGCCGCCACACTACCTACTGAAACGTTCATGATCATCACCGAAGTCCTCTCCCTTCGCCGGGCGCCGCTGGATGGGAACCGCTGACGGATCAGGAACAGATAAAGAGGCGCAACAAAAAACAGTATGAGTGGGTTTCTTGCCAGTCGATAGCCAGACTTTTTCCACCGCGAAGAGGCAAGGTACTCTTCAACCGTTAGTGTCCACACATCGCCAACACCACGGCGTTCAAGGTGTCCGGTTGTGGCGTGATGTACGGCATGTTCCCAGCGCCAGTGGTAGTAGTGTGTGAAGGTGAGTACGCCAGTGATGAAGCCCCAGGTTGCGTTGGCCGCATGTGACTTGAAAAATGAGTTATGACCGCAATCATGGAAAATAATGAATATTCGAATCAGAAATCCGCCAGCCAGGATCGCCAGCGGAACCGTCAACCACCAGGAAACAGCCAGACTCAGATAGATCAGGTACCACAACGCGACGTAAGCCCCCACCGTGTTCACAATCTGCCAGCTTGCACGCCAGGGATTCGGCTTCTGGTTCGGCGACAATCGCTTTCCACCTGGCAACCGCCTCTGCGGCAGTTTTTTTGCTGGCTGGTGCTTGTTCGATCATCTTAAGGATTCAAACGTTTTGTTTGTCTGTCTCTATGCAGGCTAGAAGTAGGCTAAGTGAAGGGCAATAGGTAGTTTTCCCGACTCGGCTGAGACAATTATCTATTGAGGGACCACCTATCGGCCCAGATCCCGGGAATTTCAGCGCGGCAGATGATCGTGATAGTCTCAACGTCCCTTCCTGCACATCGTCACATATCATGAAAACACGCTGGTCTATCTCTGTTCTTTTGATTTTTGCCGCCACGGCAATACAGTCTTATGGTGCTGAGACTCAGTGCGAGCCAGGAAGCGATATGTCTTATATCTGCGATATAGAAAACGCCGAAGATCTCGTGTTAGTACCAGACACCAAATGGGTGCTGGCAAGCGGTTATAGTCCCGGCGGTGCCGTATACGCTATAGATTCAACAACCAGAGCGTTTCATCAGGCTTATGATCCGGCGAAGACTGCCTACCAGGCAGAAATCTATCCGGCGTGTGACACCCCACCACAGGCAGACGCGTTTGTTGGGCATGGGTTAAGTATCCAGCCCGGTGAAAACGGCCACTCGACGTTGTATGTCGTTGGCCATGGCGGCAGGGAAGCGATTGAAGTGTTTGACGTGGCGGTTTCTGACAGCGGACCTGAACTGACCTGGATCGGCTGCGTCATGATGCCAGCTGGCCTGGACGCCAACAGTGTTGCTGTTATGCAGGATGGCTCACTGAGACTCACGGTATTGATGCATCCCGGGTATACATTTGCTCTTGTTTTTGACGGCATAAAAACCGGCGCTGTGTACGCGTGGTCGCCGGGTGATGTTGCTATCAAAAGAGTTCTCGGCTCGGAGCTGCCGGGCAATAACGGCATAGAGGTTTCGTTGGATGGTAGAGAGCTTTACGTCGTATCAACGGGGCTCAGCACAATATCGGTATTTTCCAACACGAACCCGGCGCGCCTGCTTCGTGCGACTCCCAGAATGGACTTCAGCCCTGACAATATTCACATGACCCCCGATGGACTGTTACTGACAGGTGGCCCCAGCTGGGTAGATCACAGCTGTGCGACAGAGGGAGCGTTCAGTCTCGAAGAATTTGCCACGTGTCCGCGTGGTTCCGTAGGCGCTACTTTTAATCCGGTCACCCTGGAAGAGGTTGAGCGTTGGCGTGCGGGTCCAGGTTCAGTGTTCAGCAATGCAACGATGGCGCTCGAAGTGGGCACCGAGATCTGGTTCGGCACCTTCTCCGGCACTCGTATTGGGATTATCGATACAGACTAGACGCCCATTTTGGCAAGGGAAGCCACAAGTTCTCTGGCCAGGGCTTCCAGACGTGGATGCTCTGCCGCGAATCGGGCGGCTAAAGCTTCAGCCGCGTCTGCAACGCCGTTTGTTTCAGGTGGCTGTGCATCTGCTGTAAGCAGCTTATGAATATCGTCATCTAATGTCGCGAGCAGGCTCTGCAGCTCCGGATCTACACTCTGATCACCGGCCAGTTCTTTGTGCAGGTTAGTTAGCGTTTGTTTTAATTGTTCTTTTTCCATGGCCTGTTCCTCATAAGCGTTTATAAAGCTACCATCGCGAAAGACGATCAGCGCGTCAATGGCCGCAGTAGTGATTGCTACAAGCCATCGATGCATCATTCTGCCCCTCGCTGCCTATATATTTGGAGATCAGAATGGGGATAGATGCAGCTGATTCTATATCCTCAGCCGGAAGGCCCCTCTACGTGAAAAAGCTTGTTATAAATGCTCCAGTTACCCTCAGTTTTAAGAAATGACAATGTGTCCATAAACGTCATTCCAAGATAATCATCTCGAACTTTGGCCACTGCCGTGTTGCCCGCAATGTCTAATGAGAGGATATCCAGCCGGGCTGGTTCTCCCTTTTCCCTTGCTGATGGTTGCTGGCTTGCAACAAAATCCGCAAAGTCATTAACCGACATTTCGTGAAGTCCGTCCTGCAGATATCCCGTGATCTTCGCATTAGGGTGAAACACGGCATGGGTTTTCGCCGCACTGGAATCGTACATACAGTCGAAGTACGCCTGGATCGCAGCTCTTATTTGTTGTTCGTCGCTCACTTCAATAATCCTCAGTATGCAACGCCAGCCGAGTTGTCCTCATGACAAAGCATGCAAGCGAGTCAAGCATATTGATGCTAAACCTTCACGCTGTATATAGTCAGAGAGCTCAAAGCCCGACCATATTCCAGCCCAGCCGCAATTTTACGGATTTTTCTGAGATCGTGTCGAGCAGGGAATCACGCACCTAACCGGAGAGGTCGAACTTCCGATTGTGGCCGTTTGGAGACAGAGAGGGCAAGTTTTTGGGGGAAAGGTCAGAGCGACCGAGTAGTCCCGGCTGTCCGCGCCTGGGTAACCCTATGGGCGAAGCGATTCAGCAGCGACGAATTGTCATCGCGACAAAATTTCGAGGATGAGATAAAGCGTATTCCTGCTGAGTAAAGCAGGGGAACATAAGCTACGACACGAGGATCACTGGTGATTGTGAACTCAACATCAAAGCGTGTGGCGAGTCGATCACCAAGGCGTGTTGCGAAAACTGGCTCCGTTAAATTTAGCCGGAGCCAGTCTATCTACCTAATCTCCGCTATTTAACTTTCAACTTAAGTGTCCTTGCGACCGTGTTTTCCAGCACATAGCGTGCTTGCTCAGTCAGTTCAATAGGCGCGACGGTTCCTGCGCCACTCGTAGATACAGGCAAAGGTTCGGGAACAGGCGTAGTACTACCACTTGCAACAACAGCATCGACCCAAGGTGCGTAGTTAGAGACGCGAGTATCGCCGGACATTTCACCGTATGAACTGTCCAGAAAGCAGTTGGTATCAGGCACGTTACCCGTAAAATCGCCACAACCGTGGGTAAAACCGAAGGAATGAACGCCAGCAATCTGGCCATCGATAAAGCCTGGACCGCCAGAGTCACCAGGTGCCACAGCAATCTCAAGGGCCCCAAAACCTTTGTCCCGCAATACGCTGGCCTTTCCTCGTGCAACGTTACACCTCGTTGCATTGGCATTCGCATTGTCGATGGACGCTGGGCACAGGAAAGCCGGAGAGTACCACCAGGGCGCAGCATCATTCTTACCCGTGCCGTTATCAAAATCCGCAATAAGCTGATCTAAAAATGGGATGCCAATCAGGGGCGCAAAAGTAGCGTCGTACTGATTTTTCCCCGTGCGCCCATAATAAAAATCAGCGCCGTTGGTGGCACCTTCATCACCCTCACCGCTGCGACCATGCCCGTAATGTTGTGTTTCTTTTTGTACCTCATCCCTGGAGCGGTATAGCGCATAGGTCTCAGTGCCTTCAGGCACAGCGTTAGCAAGTTCAATCACAGCGATATCACCAGATGCAAAAGCGCCTAACACAGGCTCCAGCAAATCGAATTCCGGATGTACGGAAAAGCCGATGGCTGGCGTAATGCTAGGGCCCACTTGGCCTGCATTTAAGACAAATAGTAAGCTTGCTACTGCGTCATTACCGTTTCTTAAACAGTGAGCAGCAGTTAACACATGGGTTGGCGAAATGGCCGAGGCAGTGCAGATGAATCCATCACCACTCGCGAACTGAATAAATATTGAGCCCACACCATTGCGCAGGTTATCCCCTGCATTAGCGTAGATGGGGCTGGCGGGGTCGCCTGCGGTCACGAGATACGGAGCGACGTCCATATCTATGACGTCATCGTTAGCGAACGCCAACGGTGCCAGCAAAACACTCACTAGGGTTAGCTTTAGAAGATGAATCGAATCCATTTTTGGTCCTTCTTTTATTTTTGTGTTGATTGTTTTTATTTTCGAATCCACAGCCCGATAAAATATTATGCGAAGGCGATTTGCAATAACCTTTGATCACTCCAGGCCGACGGCGCCCTTTTGCACATGGATTCAACAAGTCCGCTTAGTGCCCTTTGCGGTCATTCCGAAGTTCGATAAGCTGATTTGTTTTGCGGAGCGAAAATCATGAATTGGGAGGCTTTAGGCGCGATTGCAGAATTGATAGGAGCGATAGGTGTGATTGCCACATTGGTCTACTTGGCCATGCAGATCAGACAGAACACAATGGCACAGAGAAGTGCGTCTCGATTGGAAACAACCCGCGCGTTCACTGAGTGGTACACGGTCGTCATGACTGAGCCCGAATTGATGAAGGTGTGGACGAAAGTGTTTATTGATGGCTCGGAACTGAGTGATGAAGATCGCACTAAATTCGTGTGGATGATTTCGGCAATGTCCTCACGGATCGAAGAAATGTTCACACAAAACAGAGCTGGCCTTATAGAAGACACTGTGTGGAACGAATATCGGGGAACGATGGCGGCTTTCCTCGAGGTAGATGTTGTTCGTCAATGGTGGGAATCCGGTGCGACAACCTTCTCTAATGAATTTCGTCAAGAAATTGAATCGACCAAGCAGTATCAACAAACCTGGAAGGCGGCTAACGTTGGAGAAGCTATTCGAAAATAGTGTTCCTACTTCACCCAAGGCGGCACGCATAATGATGAATTGTCGGTAGGAGCCAGCAAATTCGAGAATGCGTACCAAAACGTAACGCGAATGGCGGCTCCTGGCCGAAATCAGAAGTAACAACCGAGACGCTGAGTGTCTGCCATTGAGAAAGCCGTCATTAAGGGCGGGAGTAGCTACTTCTGTTTTGTGCCCACAGCGGACCCTGGCGGGGATGTGGCGTAGTGATGGCGGGAGGATTTCGTAGACAGCAAGCTCTCGTTGATAGACATTCGCTATTCCGCAAACAGGATTGAAAGCAGCATGCAACTGGACACAGATCGGGTTCGCACCGAGCGAGAAAAAAGGGCTTGGAGCCAAGGTCAATTGGCGCAAGTTTCTGGCCTAGGGCTTCGCACTGTACAGCGAATAGAGTCCTCTGGAACCGCATCATTTGAATCGGCAACCGCATTAGCATCAGTGCTTGAAATCGGCGTTGGGGATCTCATCGATAGCTCGAACGAACCTAAAAGGAAGAAAACGCTTCTAGCGTTGTGCGCATCTAGTGCATTCGCCTTACTAGCAGCGCTCCTCTACAGCAACGCTTTTGCCGATGAGGCTCTACTCCTCGACTATGTCTATGAAAAGGTGGCCCCAGATGACGTTTCTAAAGCGGAGTCGAAATTTCTGCTTCACTTCGACGAAACTGCAGCGGCGGAATTAGGGGGACGCTTGAAGATCGTCTTTCGAGGGGAAGAGCACGCCGATTCTGTAGAGCTAGAAGTGGCGGTTTATGAATACACTGAGGACGAACAGGAGTTGCTTGTTGGTCGGGGTGTTGCTTCAACTCGGTTTGGCGAGCCGCTTCTTTATTCTTGGAAAAAGACAGGTGAGCCTGACTACAGTCTCACTGTGATCCCAACACGGTCAACGATAGCCGAGTAATCGCCACAATGTCTCTTGTTGGCCGAAAGTACGCATAGCCAGGCAAGATTCTAACGGCGGATTTCTGGAAAGCTGCCGTTCAACAAGGTGGCGCGAGGGTCTCAGTTGTGCCCACTGCTGGCGTTCAAATTACGATGTGAGTGTTTTGCCCGGGAACACTTCAGATAGCGGGCAGCGTTGCCCCTGAATGCGATCAAAGAACGTCAAAACGTATCGTGCGCATAGAAATAGCTCATTTTCGTCCGCCGCGTTGCGTACCTCATGTTGCATGCGAAGGCTACTATCACTCAGGCCTACAATCGCGGTGGTAACAGATAAGTGTGGCCCGAGAGTGATTGGTTTTTGGTGCTGCAACTGAAAAACGGTCGCGCCCCCAGTAATACCTCTTCGTTTTAGGGTCGCCTGATCTGCACCCAGCTTTGTCTGTGTGGCCCAAAGAGCCTCGGTTATCACATGCCACAACGCACGTGGGGTCATAATATTATGTGCGTCAACCTCCCGGACCGTGTCTGGCTCGCGAAAGTCATTCAACGTGCTTCCTCTAAAGGCCATCTCAATTTCTGAGATATCGTGGTCGGTTGCGTCACCGGATGCGACAGGTGTGTTGTCCCAAGAGCCTGGGTTTTCGGATTGGGTAACCCACGGTACTAGTTCGCGGTTGAACAGGCAGACCGTACTTTTATCTCTTGTTCGGCGCAGTTCTCCAGCAACCCTGATTCCGTGCCGGTCATACGTGGTGATCCCGGCATAGGCTTCTACTTCGTCGCCGGGATGCAATTCAGCGAGAAATCTCACCTTTTCATCAGTGGCAAAAACAGGGAGCTGGACGCTCAAGCCCGATCGTTCAATGAGGATTTCGGTTGCCTCACCTATTAATTGAGCATAATGCTGGATATTGATGTGACCAGCCCGCCCTCTATGCACATCGGTGAAGGTTCTACGAAGTAACAACGGCTCTTTTCCCATAACGACAATTTACCTGAATTTTCGCTGCCAGTTGAGAAATTCCTAAAAGCTGTTTCTGGTCGAAAACCAACGTTTTTCCTTTCAATCAACGCCCTGAATTGTGTTCGAAGACGATTTTGCAGAGTGCTCTTCGCCGTGTATCTACTGACACCATGCTGTCAGTAGCGCCAGTGCATACTACAAATCTAATAGCTGGAAACAGATCATTATGAAGCACTACTACAATGCAATGAGTCGCGCTGTAACGACCCACTGGATGCTCACCGAACTCGGTGTCGAGCATGAACAGATTGTTGTCGATTTCATGATGGGTGAAACAGCTACGCCTGAGTACCGTGCGATTAACCCCATGGGCAAGATTCCCACGTTAGTCGATGGAGACACTGTCGTTACTGAGGTCGCTGCGATTTGCGCGTACCTTGCAGATAAGTTTCTTGAAAAAGGTCTAGCTCCGGCTCCGAACTCCAGCGATCGCGGCAGGTACTATCGGTATTTGTTTGTGCCAGGGACAACGTTAGAGCCGATGTTTACTTTCGCCATGGCGAAAACGGAAGACTACTCAGCTCAATCGGCAGGCTTTGGCGACCTGGAGCGATGCCTGGCCACAATCGAATCGATGACGCCAGAGACCGAATGGGCTCTTGGCGCTCAGTTTACTGCTGCCGATGTTGTCTTTGGAGGCCTGCTTGATTTTGCCGTTCAGTTTGGTTGGCTAGCCTCTCCCAGTCCCAAAGTGGCGGACTATGTGCGACGTATCAAAGATCGGCCGGCGTATCAGCAAAGTCATGACGCCGCCTGGCATTAACAAGTTGATCAGGCCTGCCGCCACCAGGCCACACCATCTTTATCTTCCTCCACGGTCAGCATTCGCCGTTCAAGCGCACAGTGCAGGTGCGCAATAGATTCACCTGTCGCCGGAAAGAAACTGTGGTCAGTAATCTGGCTTTTAAACAAGGCTGGGAATACATCCACCGCGCGTTTGGGTTCGTCACACATGTCGTAGAGCTTCTCCAGGGCAACCTCATGCCAATCGATCAGTGCGGTGAGTCGCTCGTGCACACCTTCGTATAGGCTTTCGTGCGCAGGTAACACCAAGAGGTTAGGTGGTAACAGTTCACGGAAGCGCGCGCAGCTGTTGAGAAAGTCTGCCAATGGGTTGGCGTGGGGTTCGCTGGGTTGCACGCTGACGTTGGGCGTGATCTTTGGCAGAAGCTGATCGCCGCCAATAATCAGTTTTAATTCTGGGCAGTACAGACAGACATGTTCTGGCGCATGGCCATGACCAATCACAGCGCGCCATTCACGATCACCAATTTCGATGTACTGGCCATCCTGGATGCGCCGGTAGCCGGCGGGTAGGGGTGGCATGTTGGCACCAAACTGACCAAAACGTTCACGGTAGCGATCGAGTCGATCTTCGGTGAAGCCTGCGCGGCGGTAGAAGCGAATGGCGTCGTCTGGCACATCGGCCGGTCCGTCCCCGGCCATTACTTTGCACATGTAGAAATCGGCGCGACTCATCCACAGTTCACACCCCCAGCGCTTGGTGATCCAGCCCACAAGCCCGGTGTGATCGGTATGCAGATGTGTGGCAATCACGCGGGTGACAGGTTTGCCATCAAGGTGTTTGGCGAAGATATTTTCCCAGTGTCCTTTAACCGCCTCGCTCGGTATGCCGGTATCGACAATGGTCCAACCCGGACCGTCACGTAACAACCAAACGTTAATGTGGTTCAGCCGTCCGCCCATGGGCATACGCACCCAGAACACGCCATCGGCCAGGCGTGTGACCTCACCGGGCTTGGGCGCCTGGTCCTGAAAACGGTAGGTGAGCGGGTCGAACCCGCGCTTGGACATGTTATCAACCACTGCTGGCTCCGGTTCTATTCGACGTTAGGATTGGGGTGAGTTTACCGGTTCCGCACTACAAAAGTTGGCCTGTCTCAGCGCTTTGAAATGAAAATCATATATTGACGCTAATCACCCAGGCATACTGCTGGGCAAATATTTACAGCAGGTAACAGACATGAGCATCTCCTTCTACGACGCCAGCGTCGGCGCCTATACCCAGGTTCTCGACAGCGTAGCGGCCATCTTAGACAAAGGCGCGGCATTCGCGTCAGGCACGGGACTCAACCCCCAGGACATTGTCGAAACAAGGCTCCGCGAAGACATGATGCCTTTCCATTTTCAGATCGTATCCGTGTGCCATCATTCATTGGGTGCGCTCAAGGGTATGCGCGACGGACGTTTTTCAACACCGTCTTTCGATCTGGACAAAGACTATCAGGGCTTGCAGGCTATGATTGGCGATGCCCAGGCAGGCGTGGCGTCGTTTTCGGAGGCTGACGTGGCCGAATTTGCTGAAAAATCCATGGTGTTTGCGGTGGGTGAGCGCGAACTGCCGTTTACCAACGAGAACTTTCTGTTGTCTTTCTCCCTACCAAACTTCTACTTCCATGCCACTACCACCTACGACATTCTTAGAATGTTGGGAATGCCGTTGAGCAAAATCGATTTCCTTGGCCGCATGAAAGTGGGTTGATAGAGGTCTGGAAGTACGCTTCAGAGCTCTAGAACGGATCGTGCGTCTTAAGTTGGGGGAATAGCTGAAAGTCACGGTCTTTAGTCACGAGTTCCTCGACGCCGTGCGCCAGGCACAATGCCGCGATCCGTGCATCGTGAACGATTGGACCTCGAATTCGAGGTTGCGCGATTATCGGCAACAAAGTGGTAAAAAAGTCCTGTGTCTCTGTCAGCAGCGCAAGACTGGGTGCGTTGATCCATGCGTTTATCTGCGCTGATGCAATCTTTGGTGGCGTAGCGGCAGTTTTCCAGATGCGTGGATTGGTCACGACGCTATAAAACTCATAAAAGCATGGCCAGGGTATCGACCAATTGGGTTTGCCTTCGGCCAGTGTTTTTACCAGGTCTTTAGCTTGTTCGTGGAACCGGGATTCCTTGCGGTGTGCGTAGACCAGAACATTGGTGTCCAGCGCGATCATCGTGATTCAGGCTCACCATAAATCTCGTTTCTTAGATCTTGCCAGGTCAGCGATTCAAGTGGGTCGTCAGCATTGGCATCACCGAAACTCATATCTGCCAGTTCGTATGTCGTTTGCTGCTCAGCTTGGGACAGAGTACGCCTTAGGCTTTCTTCAACTACGGCGCGGAGTGGTCTACCCGTACGTTTGGCGAGTTTCTTTGCGCGAATCAACAGGTCGTCTTTTATATCGAGAGTCGTTTTCACAAGCTTAGAGGTCGATTGTAATTGAGCAATACTACCCATATCTATTGATATGGGCAATATGGGTACTTTGAAAGACAGGTGTATAGAATGAACACGTTTACACGGCCCTGCGTCAGAGCAAAGCGCTGCGTGCTATCATTGCGGAAGGATATTATGGAGTGGAAGCGTGCGAGTTCTATTTAATTTAGCTTTTCTTAGTGTACTGATCGCGACCTTAAGTGGATGTGGCATCAACAACATCCCAACCTACGACGAGCAGGTGAAATCAGCCTGGGGTCAGGTGGAAAATCAATACCAACGTCGTGCTGATCTGATCCCCAATCTGGTTGAAACGGTCAAAGGTTTTGCCGCCCAGGAAAGAGACACCTTAACGGCGGTAGTTGAGGCGCGCTCTAAAGTTTCTTCAATGCAGGTCACGCCAGAGCTCATTAACAATCCCGAAGCGCTGCAGAAATTCGAGGCAGCACAACAACAGCTATCCGGTGCGCTGAGCCGGCTCATGGTAGTGGTTGAACGTTATCCTGACCTTAAATCCAATCAGAATTTCCTGGCCTTACAATCCCAGCTTGAAGGCACAGAAAACAGAATCAGCGTTGCACGGCGGGATTACATTGGCGCTGTGGAAAAATACAACACGGAGATTCGCACGTTTCCGGGCCGTATCTGGCATACGGTAATGTACAGCGATCTGCAGATACGGGAAGTCTACGAGGCCACCACTGAAAATGCTGAGGCGGCGCCTTCCGTCCAATTCTAATGATCCTAAGGCCGCTACTTATTCTGCTGGTTGTCTGCTTTACCGCTGCTGCCAGCGCAGCACCTGCGTTCCCGCCGCTCAGCGGGCGTGTTGTCGATGAAGCTAACATGCTCTCACCTGATGCGGAGCGGCGCATAGCCGCGCTGAGCGAGGCGCATGAAACAGCATCTACCAATCAGGTGGTGGTCGCGACGTTTATCGATCTGCAAGGCTACTCTATCGAGGAATTTGGCTACCAACTCGGGCGGGTCTGGGGCATAGGCCAGGCGGATAAAAACAACGGCGTGTTATTGATTGTCGCGAAAGCGGAACGCAAAGTACGCATAGAAGTGGGTTATGGTCTGGAGGGTGAACTCACAGATGCGATTGCGAGCAATATCATCAATGTGGTTATTACCCCCAGTTTCAAACGCGCCCAGTTTGATCAGGGCGTAGTAGCCGGCACACAAGCCATCATCGCAGCCCTGGGTGGCGAGTACCAAACTACCCAAACCCAGGACGGGCGTGAAGACAAAGAGTTCTCACTGTGGAATCTCCTGGCGCTGATTGTTTTCTTTTTCATCTTTCCGAGCATGTTTGGCCGGGGAAGGTTTGCTCGCGGCCTGGCGCTTGGCACTATCCTCAGCAGCGGTGGTGGTGGCCGTTCTTCCGGCGGTGGCTTTGGCGGCGGCGGATTTGGCGGTGGCGGTGGTGGCTTCGGTGGCGGCGGCGCAAGTGGGGGTTGGTAAATGACTTTGTTAACACAATCCCAGGCCAGCGAGGTAGCGGCGGCCATAGCCGAAGTTGAAGCGCAGACCGATGCAGAACTGGTCACGGTGCTGGCTAAACAGGCTGACGATTATCGCTATATCCCTACCTTATGGGCAGCGCTGATAGCGCTTGTCAGCCCGGGACTATTTCTGATTACTCCTTTCTGGCTTGATGTCTCCGATCTGCTGATCCTGCAGCTGGTTACTTTTTTTGTGTTTGCTTTACTGTTACGCATACCCATGGTGCTACGCAGAATCATTCCTAAGTCTGTCAAACGTTGGCGAGCTGCCAATATGGCGCGCAGGTGTTTTCTGGAAAACAATCTGCACCACACAAAAGGCGAGTCCGGATTGCTGATATTTGTTGCCGAAACCGAACACTACGTGGAGATTCTGGCAGACAGGGGCGTTAACAAACATATCGACGTCAATCAGTGGCAATCTATCGTGGATGAGTTCACTGGTAAACTACACAACAAGCAGACGCTTGCTGGCTTTTTAGGTGCGATAAGTCAATGTGGTGATATCCTCATAGAACACCTGCCAGCCACCGAGCAGAAGAACGAACTGCCGAATCATCTGATTATTATCGAGTAGTCCTGCGGCAGTTCCTAAGCACTAACCAGCACTTTGTGGCTTAGGTCGGGATGCGGGTACCACGGGAATCTCTGCATCCGTAAGCGGCGCTCTGGTCTTGCGACGTGCCATAGCTGCTTCTATGTAAGGCGCCAGTGCTTCAGCTTTGCGTGCTTCCCGTTCCTCACGACCGTCCGCAAAATCGTCCAGCACATCTTTATTGAAGCGTTCCAGGCTTTCGCAGATATGTTCATGTTTGTTTTTGCCACCTTGCTGCAGAAAGATCACCTGATCGACGCCAGAGTCAGCAAACCCTCGCATGTGCGCACGAAACTCATCGGGTGTACCGATGCCTGGAGAGCGTGCCATGCTTCTATCTGGATGCGCGGCGCCGCCACCGTATGCGGTATCTGTGACTTTTGCACCGGCCGCTCGCGCGGCTTTACGTTCTTCAAATTTATCCCAAAGCTGACTGCGGCCAGGTAACACGTCGTCCGTAACAAGTGCGCCAATGGCGTATTCGAAAAAGCGGAACCCATCTTCGCCGCGTCTTGACGCTTCGTCATGGTCATCGTGTAAAGAGAAGGCTGACACCATGGCCATGTTGGCATTGACGCTATGGCCGAGCGGCACACACTCTTCAGAGCGAATGATGTCATAATAAGTTGAACTCCAGGTTTTGGCTTCTTCAGGATCGAGGAAACTGAACGCCAATACACCCAGCCCATTACGGGCGGCAACCTTTATGGTGTCGCGATTGGTACAGGCCATCCACATGGGCGGATGGGGTTTCTGTATGGGTTTAGGCAGGACGTTGCGACACGGTAGTGACCAGTCCTGGCCCTCATAGCCGGGATAAGGCTCCATCACCATCATGTCGGCGATTTCTTTAGCGGCTTCAAGAGACATGTCTCGTTTGCGCCGAGCTTCAATGCCAAAACCGCCAAGTTCTAACCTTGTAGCACCTTCGCCAATACCAAACTGAGCCCGCCCATGCGAAATAAGATCAAGCATGGCCACAGACTCAGCAGTGCGCGCCGGGTGGTTATAGTTGGAAATCACCTGCCGAATACCAAAGCCCACCTTAATACGCTCTGTTTTGGCCGCAATGGCGGATAAAAAGACGTCGCTGGCCGAGCAGTGTGAATACTCTTCTAAGAAGTGATGTTCTACAGACCAGGCGTAATCGATACCCAGCTTGTCGCCGAGAACACATTGCGCAATAGCATCGTCGACTAATCTTTGTTCACTGCCTTCATCCCAGGGTTTGGGTAGTTGCAGTTCGTATAACATGCCAAATCTCATTGTCCCTTCTCCATCAGTTATCCCCCTTACATAACCCGCTCAATCGCGCGGAAAATTAACGTCGGGCACCAGGCTCATCCCAGGAATCCGTTAGAATGCCCGCATGTGTTTTCAGATAGGCGTTCAGTTCTGAGGTTGCTGCATCACGGGAATTGAAGGGGCCCTGGTCGTTGGTTTCGCGCGTTGAGAAATACCACTGTCCGTTGGACTCGAAATACCTGTCCGATTTGAAAAAAGATTTGTTGTCGGGATCATTGGGTCGATTCATGAATAGATATACCCTCTGTCGTTTAGCTTAAGGCTTAATCTACTCCCCTGAGGTAAACAGTCAATGTCCCCATGGCACACAAACGCGAGTAACCGGAGAGAGCCAAATGATCAGCTTCAAAACTGAGTTCACAATCATGCTGTTTGTTAGAACAGTTCTGGTTTTATTCTGTATAGCGTCTGTCACGGGCTGTGTTGTCAGAACAGATTTTTACTTTCCGTCTGCACAAGATGGGCGTATCAGAAAAGCCCACTGTCCACCTGTCAGCTCTTTTATACTTTTCGACAGGAAAGGCGCAATCATTGGCGTTCAGAACTCGAAAGGCGCGACTGGAAATCTCAAGATCACCCTTACTTTAGAAATCCCGGAGGACGTGACTATCCAGTTAGCCTCTCGGGAAATTCTGGTGCGTGATGTAACGGGTGGCGAAGCGAGCGGGGTACGAGGCTCCTTAAGTTTCAGTGAAGACTTATCCTGGGACAGCAAGTTAAGTGGATCAACGAAGAAGCGTTTCTGGGAACAGATAACTTATTATGGGACCACGGAATTTACCTATTACGTACTCCGCGCGGAAGTGGACTATCCCGATTCTCTGTCCCACCGGGTTACACTGCCGCCTTTGCTGATTAACGGCGAGCTGATACATCTGCCCGTGGTCACGTTCAGCCTTAAAAGAGAGTCTTGGTTGTCTGGCGGAAATTGTTAGCGTGAAGGTCATCTGTGAACAAAATTAATCCTAAGAAATTACTCAACAGCAAATGGACAGCGGTTGCACCCGCAAAGCGCGAGAAGCACTTCCTTGTAACGGAGGTGGAGTTCGACGACACAGGCGACCTTGTTCACTGCTTAGTAGAGGCGGTGCTATCCAAACGCTCTGCGCCCATAGACTGGCAGGAGCTGAAAAACTCCGAGAACTGGCTTCAGGGTTGGAAATAAAAGAGACCAAATGGCTGGCTTTTCCATTTCAAGTTAGACTGCTCGCTTATCTGCAATATCCGCTCCGGTGAATTTCCGGGTACCTGAACTTTCTAGGAAGCCTTCATGATTCGACTCTCCGTCCTTTTTCTTTGTTTCAGCCTGTCAGCGTGCAGCTCGGTTAGCGGAGACGCGTGGCCTTTCGACGCTGCTCCGATGGCTACTTTTGATGGACCCTGGGCGATGACGTTTCTGCCGGATGGTCGTCTGCTGGTGACTGAGAAACAGGGCAAGCTTTATGTAGTCAGCCCCGGGGGCGAGAAGTCAGCGTTGGTGTCCGGCGTCCCAGCCGTAGCTGCCGGCGGGCAGGGCGGGTTGGGTGATGTTGTGCTGCATCCGGATTTCGAAAGTAATTCAATCGTTTATCTGAGTTATGTTGAAGCCGGCGAAGGCAACTTGCTGGGTGCGGTTGTTGTGCAAGGTAAGCTGGTGTTCAACGGTGATGATGCTGCGCTCGAAGCGGTAGCGCCTGTGTGGTATCAGTCTCCAAAAGTGACCGGGCGAGGACACTTTGGCCACCGCATCGCGTTTTCTGAAGACGGCTATCTATTTATATCCTCCGGTGATCGGCAGAAGTTTGATCCCGCACAGGATATGCAGGGTAACCTCGGCAAGATCGTGCGCCTGAACGATGACGGATCTGTTCCCGAGGATAACCCTTTCTACGACCAGGGTGGCGTGACTGCACAGCTCTGGTCCTATGGGCACCGTAATCCGCTCGGACTTGCGTTTGATGCCAAAGGCCAGCTGTGGACGCTGGAGATGGGGCCTAAGCACGGTGACGAATTGAATCTGGTCGAGCCGGGCCTTAATTACGGCTACCCGCTGGTATCCAATGGGGATCATTACAGCGGCGAAGAAATTCCAGACCATGACACGCGGCCGGATCTTGAGGCACCCGATGTCTACTGGGTACCGGCGATCTCACCAGCGGGTTTGATCTTCTACACGGGTGATGCATTTACCGACTGGCAGGGCAGCGCCTTCATGGGTGGGCTGTCATCAAAAGCGCTGGTGCGGGTGGCGTTCGATGACGATAACGCTTACGAGGCCGAGCGCTTTGAGATGGGTGCGCGGATCCGTGAGGTAGAGCAGGGTCCGGACGGCGCTATCTGGCTGCTTGAAGATGGTGATGGTGGTCGACTAATGAAGTTAACACCGAAGTAGGCTCGAACGGCTAACCAAGCGATTAGTTGATAACAACAAGTTTCAATACAACTTTTTCGGGGGGAATCGGTATGGCGGAGCAATTAGGACAGAACGAACCACCTAGTCATCACGGCGGACTGGAAAATCTTGATGAAGAATACAGCTACTGGATTGACAACATTGAGGGGGTGCTGCCTGCAGATCTCAGCGGCACATTCTTCCGTAACGGTCCTGGTCGTCAGCGCATAGGTGACTCGCGGTACGGACACTGGTTCGATGGCGACGGCATGTTATGCGCGTTCACTTTTCGCGAGGGCAAAGCGCATTTCAAAAACGCCTACGTACGGACCCCTAAATACCTGGAAGAGACTGCAGCTCAGGCCATCAAATACCGGGGGTTCGGTACACAAAGACCCGGCGGCTTCTTTGCGAATATGGGCAAAATGCCAGCAAACCCGGCCAACACCAATACGGTTTACCATGGCGGCAAACTGCTGGCATTGAATGAAGGCGGCCATCCCTGGGAAGTTAACCCGGACGACTTGAGCACCGTTGGAGATTACGATTACAACGGAGAACTTGGTAAAACTCAGGTTTTCAGCGCCCACGGTCGGGTGCATCAACGTACGGGTGACTACATCAACTTTGGCGCGGGCATGGCAGGAATGACGCTTAAAGGTCCGCAACCTTGTTTGAACGTTTATCGCATCAATCCCCAGGGCATGTTGTTTAAAAAGGCACAGATCCCGCTTGCGAACTTTCCATTTGCACATGATTTTGTCATCACAGACCGCTATGCCATTTTCTTTATCGGGTCTATTGTTTTTGATGGCATGGCAGGTGTGATGTTGGGCAACAAAACAATTTCAGATGTTGTTAAGTACGATCCAAATATCAATATGAAGATCTACGTGGTAGATCTGGACAGCTTCGAAATAGTACGTCAGTTCGAAACCGGTGATGGCGCCATGATTCATTTTGGTAACGCTTTTGAACGTGGTGACGAAATTATTGTGGACGGCATGTATCAAAACGGATTTGAAGCCAACGCAACTTTGACCGACGTCTTCAATCCTGCAAGCAAGTTTAATGGTGGCTTCTACAACCGCTACACCTTGAACATGGCTGATGGTTCTCTGAAGGAGGAGCGAGTAACCGACACCGAATGTGAATTCCCAACATTCAATACGGCACTGACCGGCACCGAATCCAGCGTTTGTTATACCGCGTGTTCTATCGACAATGGCGCAAACGGCTTCTTCAATGGTATCCAACGCGTTGATTTCGACGGTAAGTGCGAGGTTGTCACGCTGCCGCCGGGCTATTACGGCTCCGAGCCTCTGTTTGTGGCAGGCAAAGGTGCCACTCGGGAAGATGACGGTTATTTGTTGGAAGTTGTTTATAACGCTTTCGCCCATAAAAGTGAGCTGCAGATCTACCGCGCAGATAACATCACCGAACAGGTCTGTCGGCTACCGCTGCATCATCATGTGCCGCATCAATTTCATGGCTTCCATACGCCTGAGGTTTTTTGAATTCGAGTCCTATCCAATCCACCTCGATTGAAAAAGGGCCGTCGCGGTTGTCGGCGAGCATGAAGCCAATACTGGTGATGTCTTCAGGGTTGATGGGGGGCGGTTGAGTTTGCGTCCTCGCCAGGTAGCCACAAATGATTTAAGTGGCAATTCAATCTGCAGCCACGTCGCATCACTTGTGTTGAAAGTTGTTGCATAGGACAGGCGCGTTTGTGATGACATTAGACGCAACTGGTAGCTGCGTCCGTCACCACGCACTTTCAAAACAAAACTTTCAATGTCGCCAATATCCAGTTGCGTTGGCGTTGAACGAACGGATGCAAATCCACCTCCCTTTGTATTCAGCTCGCCGCTGAAAACCAGATGGTTGTCGACTTGCTCAACACGACTGTTGGAACGACCGCCCATCACGGTGTCGTTGACAATATACCAATCGAGATTTCGACTCTGTGCATCAAAAGCCGTCAGGATGTCTGGATCACTGGCGCTGGCCTGCCCTGCAAAGGCGAGAGCCAGCAATGCAACTACGAATGTTTTCATGGTGGCGATGATGTTCGGGTGACAGTGAAGAAGGTGTCAATGTTATCGAACGGGTGTGACCTGCCAGTCGTTGGGCCGCAGCATCTCTGGCGATATCCAACCCAGTGGCGCATTCGAGGTGGTCTCCGCCCAGGCGTAGTCGCGATTGCGGTACCTGAAGGTAGCCCCGGAGGTGGGCATAAATACACCGACCATGGCGTGCTTGTGAATGTTCGAGACTGTGATCTGCGCGTCAATGCCCACTCGTCGTAACAAGTGCAACAAAAGCAGTGACTTGGAGTCGCAATCACCCCAGTTCTGGGACGCAACCAGCGCGGGGGGCAGAACGCCAAACGCATGATTTTCTGGAATGCGATAAGGGATCTCCTGCACAAAGCGCAGCAACCAGCGGGTAGCTTCTACTGCGCTCCACTGTTGTTCGTTGAGGCCTCGGGATATGCGATCCAGCAAGGGTTCCAAATCCGTCGCATTGCGCTGAAAAACTTCGCTGTAAACACAGCTCCAATACTCGCTCTGGCAGTTGGCGCCGAGCCGACTGGCAGTTCCGCGCTGATACATGCGTTCCATCTGACGACCATAGAACAGGTGGTCTGCCTCGAGCGTGTTGATCGCTTTGTGGCCGTGATCGAATGCAATACGCGTCCTGGCCAACCCTGCTGCTCGCCAGAGGTGTTCCGTCGTATCGTAAGTTGCGGGGTAGCGGGGATATTGCACGGTCCCCAGGTCCAGCTCTGGCGTTGAATTCTCACGGTTGAGGAACACGACGGCACCAAATATAACCAAGCCCCAGAACCAGTTGCTCAGATTTACCCGGCGTCGTGCCATGTCAGGCGGGTCCGTCCCGTCCAAGTACGGGCAACGGGAGAAACCCCGTCAGCATGGTGTCCAATCCCTCACGCACCAGGAAGGCCAGCACAACAATCACAGCTACCAGAATAATTGCGCAGGCAATGTTGCCGCTGACAATTTCTTCTATTTCATCCAGGTCCGGGGTCAGCTGTATGGCTGCACGCACGCCGCTGACGATAACTGCCGCACCGATCAACAAAGAGGCGCTGGTCAGCCCCAGTGCATAGGCAACAATCCATAACACGTCTGTCCAGTTCTGCGCGGTGTGCTGGATGAGATCCAGGGCATTGAAGGTGCGGCTTACCGCGGGTTCGACCAGCATCCCCATTGCAATGATGGCTGCGCCCAGAGATAAGCCGACAGCAGCATTCTGTGCCTTTATTAAAGCGTTTATATCAGCCAGTCCAATCGCTCGCTTGATCATGCGCGCGCTGGTGGTGATGCCAACAATACCCACCAGGAGACCGAAGCCAAGCTTTGCTGCGCCGATGATAATAATAGAAAGGTCCATGTGCTTGTCATTCCCTGTTGCGGGTGGGATGGCTTTTTAGCACTTTTTGCTCTGCAATGCTGTTGTTTGCAGGGGCGATATCAATGAGAGTAGGGTAGGCGGCTTTAGATTCTCTTTTCCTGTTTATCCCGATAAGGACCTGACTCATGAAAATAGGTGTTGTGTTTCCACAGACAGAAATTGGCGCAGACCCGGACATGGTGGCAAAGTTTGCAACCACCGCTGAGTCTCTGGGCTACGATCATCTGATCGCGTATGACCATGTACTGGGGGCCAATACCGCCAGTCGCCCGGACTGGAAAGGTCCTTACAGCACCGAGAGTATGTTCCACGAACCGTTGGTGCTGTTTTCCTATCTTGCCGGTTTAACAGAAACCATCGAACTGGTCAGCGGCGTCATCATTCTGCCTCAGCGACAGACCGCGTTGGTGGCCAAGCAGGCTGCTTGTGTGGACGTGTTGAGCAAAGGTCGGCTGCGCCTGGGCGTGGGTACCGGATGGAATGATGTGGAGTACGAAGCCCTGGGCGCCAACTTCAAAGATCGCGGCCATCGTTCCGAAGAACAGATTGATGTGTTGCGCAGGCTCTGGCGCGACGATGCCATCACCTTTTCTGGTGAACATCACAAGATCACGGACGCTGGGCTGAATCCTTTGCCGCCGAAAAAGCACATTCCCATCTGGTTGGGCGGCATGGCGCCTCAGGTGATCGATCGCGTTGGACGTTTAGCCGATGGATGGTTGCCGTTTGTGAACAAGAACCTGGCCAGCCAGATTGAACAGGTGCGCGCCACTGCGAAGCAGGCAGGTCGTGATCCTGCCAGCATCGGTATCGAATGTATTATTCCTTCTAACTCCACCGCTGATCAGGTGAAGTCGCTGCAGGACAAAGGTGTCACCCACGTCGCTATGGTGACAATGAATCAGAAATTGCCCAATCCGGCGGCTCACATTGACGCCATAACCAGCGCCCGCGATATGTTAGCTGATGCCCTTGCTTAAACAATATTACAGGATACTCATCTCATGACCGATATCAGTTCTCTCACCAATACCCGCGTCGTTCTTAAATCCCGTCCGGTAGGCATGCCTACGGATGAAAATTTCGATATTCAATCTGTGCCGGTTACCGCTCCCGGAGATGACGAGATGCTTTTACGCACCTTATGGTTATCGCTGGATCCGTATATGCGGGGTCGCATGAGCGATCGCAAGTCGTATGCCAAACCACTTGAAATTGGTGATGTGATTACCGGCGGTGTTGTGTGCCAGGTGGTGGCGTCAAATATCGACGACTTCCCAGTGGGGACGATTGTCAGTGGTATGTACGGTTGGCAGTCTTACGCCATAGCCAAAGCAGATGACAATCGCTTGTTTAAAATTGACCCTGCACTGGCGCCTATTTCGACAGCTGTTGGTGTCACTGGTATGCCCGGGCAGACAGCATACTTTGGTTTGTTACGCGTGGGCCAGCCTAAGGCTGGAGAAACGGTAGTGGTCTCTGCTGCCTCAGGTGCAGTGGGTTCCGTGGTGGGCCAGATTGCCAAAATCCAGGGCTGCCGTACCGTGGGTGTCGCTGGTGGTAAAACCAAATGCGACTATGTGATCAACGAGTTAGGGTTCGATGCCTGTATAGACTACAAAGCACCTGACTTTCCCGCGCAGCTGGCAGCGGCTTGTCCTGATGGCGTCGATGTGTATTTTGAAAACGTCGGCGGGGCGGTGCTGGACGCTGTAGCACCGCTGTTGAACGATGGTGCGCGAGTACCGATTTGCGGCTTCATCTCTGCCTATAACGCGACGAGCTTCGATGATATCAAGACGCCGGAAATGGTCTTGGGTGCATTAGACAATCCACCCGCACATCGATTTTTTGTGGTCACCGAATGGCTCGACGAGTTTGAAGATGCAGCGCGCGCCCTGGGTCAGTGGGTCAAAGAGGGCAAGCTGAAATACCGCGAGACGGTGGTAGAAGGTATCGAGAACGCGCCTGAAGCCTTTCGGATGTTGTTTACCGGCGATAACTTTGGCAAGTTGATGGTTAAGGTGGCAGAGCCGGAATAGATCAGTTATGCCCAGGGTCCCGATGACGCATTTACTAAAGGGGGTGCATGTACGTTTAGCTGGCGTGCTGCTCCTCGCAACATTAGGTTTTTCAAGCGGATGCAGCACGTTGCCTGATATCAAAGAAGACAGACGCACATCCTTCTCACTGATAGCGGCTCAAACTCAGGATACTTCGCTTGGGCGGGCCATCACGCCACTCAAAGAGGTCCACGGTGACAATTCCGGGGTATATCCTCTAAGTAATCCTCGTGAGGCGTTTGCCGTTCGCGTGTTATTGGCGCGTAAGGCTGAACGCACCCTCGACCTGCAGTATTACATCTGGCATGACGATACAACCGGAAGGTTATTGTTGGCTGAACTTCTGGCGGCAGCGGAACGAAATGTTCGCGTGCGTCTGCTTCTGGACGACAATGGCACTGCCGGTTTAGACCATGAAATCGCCGCTTTAAATGCACATCCCAATATAGAGATACGGCTGTTCAACCCGTTTTCAAATCGTCGCTTGAAAGCTCTTGGATACGTTACAGATTTCTCCCGGCTAAATCGCCGCATGCATAACAAGTCGATGACAGCTGATAGTCAGGCGATGGTTATCGGTGGGCGCAACATTGGTGACGATTACTTTGGTGCAACCACAGGGATTCTGAAAGCCGACCTGGACGCTCTGATTGTGGGGCCCGCTGTTGACGAGGTCTCGCTGGATTTTGACAAGTACTGGGCGAGCCCCGTAGCTTATCCGGCAGATAGCATCGTAGGCGCCCTAACGCCAATGGAGGCGCAGCGGGTTGGCACCGAACTTGCGGACACGGTAAATCAGAGTGAAGCGCAGGATTATATCGAAGCCATCCGCAACTCAGATTTTTTTGAGACCTTGATGTCAGGCAATGCGCCATTTCTTTGGAGCGATGTGCAGATGGTGACAGATGACCCTGCCAAAGCTCTGGGTAACATAGACGGCGACGGTCTTCTGATGCGTCAGTTGGAAACGATTCTTGCACGACCAGAATCCAGCGTTGTGCTTGTGTCGCCCTATTTTGTGCCCACCCAAGCGGGCACAGATTTTTTTGTGGCACTCGCAGCTCGCGGCGTTGAGGTGCGAATTCTGACCAACGCACTTGAGTCCACTGATGTTCTGCCAGTACATGCTGGGTATGCAAAGCGTAGGAAGGCGCTGTTGGCAGGTGGGGTGAAGCTTTTTGAAATGATGCGTCTGTCAGCGCAGGCAAGCAAGTCGGCCGGCAGCGGACCTTTTGGTAGCTCTGCCTCAAGTCTGCATGCGAAGACGTTTGCCATTGATGGGCAGCGGGTTTTTATAGGGTCATTCAATTTTGACCCACGATCCATGCACTTAAACACGGAACTGGGCTTTGTTATTGAGAGTCCGGAACTTGCTGAAGACGTTGAAGCCGCGCTTACTGCGGGAACTCCAGAGCATGCATACGAAGTGCTTCTGGATGAGAACGGGCGCATTTACTGGATTGATCAACGCAGCGGCGAAGCCAGGCAGCTAGGCACTGAACCTAACACAAGCTGGTTCAAGCGCGGCCTGGTCGCGATTCTTGAAAGACTCCCTATCGAGTGGCTGCTCTAAACCAGACGACAGATCCATGCCGTTTTGGACAGTTCACCTGACGATTCTGCTGCTCAAAATCGAGTAGTTCACAAAATAAATCATATGTTCGTAGCTTGCACTGGTTTATGTTAGGATCTATATTCCTATATCAAAGTAGTTGAGGTGAGTAATGGATATAGTCATTCGACCACAGGTGCGCTCCATGGTCATGGTAGCCGGTGCTGCAACTGTTGGTATGTTGTTGGTTGGCTTGTTATCTTCAATGAGCACTTTTGAAGCTATCACGCTTTCTCTTTTCATTGGCGCGATCGCTTTGCTCATGATGTTCCAGCTGCAGGCGGTGGTAAAAGTGGAAGAGGGCCGGCTGAGGATCAATTGCATGTTCGCTTCGTTTGTCGACAAAATCGATAATTTGAAGCCCGAGGTAAGTGATAAGTTTCTGTTCCGGTCCGATGAGAGATATGCGCTCAGAAAGCTTTATCTTGGAACCCGTGTGCTCGGGTTTTATGTCGGCTGGTATACATTAAAAGATGGCTCTGTTGCTTTTGCGTGTGTATCCAGAAAGAGACATGCGCGCGCACTATCTACAAAAGACGGTGTTCGTCTAGTCCTGGATCCGGGTCTTGCACGGCTGATTGCATCATCAGCTGGCTAGACTGGAATCATCAGTTTATTTAAGACGCGGATCTTTCTGTAGCGGGGCAGGATCAAAATCGAACGCGAACGCCTGCATTCGCTACAAATCCGTCCAGTGGTGCCCACGCATCCACCGTCCAGCGCCCGTCGGGCGCTCGGTCGGGTCGAACCAGCGGATCGTCGCGGGTCTGTCGCACATTTAGAATATTTTCCAGGTTCAGGAATACACGATAGTGACCCAGGACGATTTCCCCCAGCAGTCCCACCTGGAAATAAGCTTTGCCTCTGGATCGAAAGGCGTTGTCTTCAAGCGGCTGAGTACCTGTGTAGTAAACCTCAAGGCCTACCCTGCCACGATCGTGGTCTTCCCACATGGCCACTAAGCCAGCAGAGTGTTTCGGTGTCAGCGGTACGTCCCTGCGCCCCATGTTTGTCGCGTTAGGTTCAGTTGCATCGACAAAAAGATAGGAGCCTGTCAGAACATAAGGTCCTTGCCGCCACCGCAGCAGCACCTCTGCGCCGCGGGTGCGGGTATTTCCATTTACGTTAATCAGCTGTACCTGATCAGAGACGATTGTCTGCAGTCGAATGGCGTCATCAATTTCCGAATGAAAAAGTGTCAGCCCGGTTTCAAATCCGCCAGCTGCGTAGCCAAGATCTACAGCGGTTGTTGTCACAGTTTCGCGATCCAGACCGGATAAAGGTGCGAGTCGCGCAAGCCCTGCAGCTTCTGTTTCTTCTACAAACGGTGTGGGCGCATAGAACCCGCCGCCCCAGGACCCGCGAAGCGTCCAGTTACCGGGGCGATACACAACAGACAAACGCGGGCTGAAGTTATCGCCGTATTCACTGTGATGGTCCCAGCGCACGCTGCCTGCAAAAGAAACGTCTTGGGTGAGGTCTTTGTCCACCTGGGCAAACAGCGCAGGCGAATTGTAGGTGTAATCAAAGTCGGGGAAGGTATCTGATTGATATCTATCAGTTTGCCATGCAACCCCGGTGACCCAGGATGTGTCCAGTACTTCGGTGAATACGGAGGCTTCGGTGAGCCATGTCTGGTGGCGGTCCCCTTCGAGCAGGCTGCCAAAGCGATGATCGTGTGACTGCTGCACACCAGCTGCGCGGAGTTGGAGCTGTGAGTGATCTGCAATGGGGCGCTCGTAAACGACGCCGGCATCAATTCTGTCGGTGTCCTGATTCTGAGCGAAGGGCAATCCATCGGGTAGTTGCTGCCCATTTGTTGTGCCGCCGCGTCGCTCTTCTCTCATGACACCCACAGTTGCGAATAAGCTTTCGCCGTTGTCACCGTCCCAGAACAATCGTGGACGCAATGACGCACGCTGATACCCTGGCATGTCGATCCATCCATCATCATCCAGATCCTGGTTTGACTGGCGGTTGTAGGTCGACAGGAGCGTGCCGCGCCAGCTACCGGTTATCGGTGTGGAGCCATAGAGTGAGATGTCTTGGGCATCACGTGTGGTGGCATTAAGTATCACCTCGCCACTCGCTTCCTCCAGCGGACGTTTAGAGATCAGATTGATCACACCACCTAATGCCTGGCCCCCATACAGGGCCGACGCTGAGCCTTTGATCACTTCAACCTGACCGAGGTCACTGGGTGGTGTCTGTAACAAACCTAGCGACGCAGCCTGGCCGCCAAACAGTGGCAGGCCATCAGCCAGAAGCTGGGTATATCGGCCACGTAGACCCTGCACCCGGATGTTGGCTGAACCGAGTGCCGGGGACGTGACCTGCACACGTAAACCGCCTGTCTCCGCCAGCAACATGGATATGTTGCCTGGGCGCATCAGGATTTTTTCCTCGATTTCCTCCTGATTCAGAACTTCTACGCGGGTGGGTTCGTCCTGAAGCCGCCGCCGCGAGCGGGTCGCCTGGACCACAATTTCTTCTATTTCATGATCGTCGTGATGATCGCCGTGGGCTTCACCTTCTGCCGTAGCATCAGAAGCAACAATCAGGGCAACGGCACAAATAGAAACAGTAAGAGGTATAGCTAAGCGCATGGTTTAATCGTCTCTTGGTTCACAATAGGTGGTTGCAAAACCGCAGTTTGGCATGTTCGAATTGATCGCGGAAAACGATCGATGGTGTTTAGCCGGCACAAGTTATGAAGAAAATACGAGGAACACAATGAGCAATACAGGTATCGCCCAGAAAATTTCGGTTTCTATTCTCCTGCTGTGTGCTGCGGCAGTCGCCGTTGCCAGCCCTTCGAATAAATGGCGCCTTGAGTTCAGCGGTGGTGCCCACTCAGCCGGTGAAATTGTAATTGAATTGACGCCCAAGGGTTTAGATCCGCTAACTGTGCACATTTCTGTTGAAGACGATACCTCGGAGAATGCAGTGGCCAAACGCGTTACGAAAGTATTGCGTGAAAAATTACCCTCGGAGGCTTTTCATGTGGAAAGAGATGATGGGGAAGATGTGTTGATCAAGAAGCGCCATGGCGCTGCGAATTTTGATGTGCAGATTGTCTTCAACAGCGTTAAACATGTCCGGATCCACGCGGAACATGAATAGTCCGGGCCTTTGTCTTGGTTAGAGTGGTTTAGCGTGCTGATGCATCGAAGTGCGCTGTTCGGGCTGCTGTGCGCACTGCTGGGCGGCTCAACGCTGTTTGGCTGCTCAACTCTGAAGCCGCTGGAAATTACTCCTGAGTACGCAACCCCTCCGGCGAATACGCCTCTTTGGCGTGCCGTAAATGGTTCGGCTGCACAATCCTGGCATGTGTTGCTGAATGATGGGCCAACAGCCCTGGACTGGCGCTTACGGGCCATTGATGGCGCCGCCGAAAGCCTTGATGTACAAACCTTTCTGTGGCACTTCGACACCGCTGGTGCCCTGATACTGGATCATGTGTTGCGAGCTGCGGACCGTGGTGTCCGCGTGCGCATTCTTGTTGATGACACCTTTCTTGTACATGAGGATGCACTGTTGCTGGCCGTTGCTGAACATCCGAATATTGAGTACCGCGTGTTTAATCCTTTTAAACGCCGCGCTGGCAACTTTGTCACCCGGCAGCTGCTTAATCTGGCTGAATTCAGGCGCCTTGATCATCGCATGCACAACAAAGCCATGGTGGTGGATAATCAGGTGGCGATTGTCGGTGGACGTAATCTGGCTGACGAATATTTTGGCCTAGACGATACTGCCAATTTCCGCGACCTTGAATTGCTGTTAGGTGGACCCGTTGTGCAGGACATCAGCATGGCCTTTGATACCTATTGGAATGACCGTTGGTCCGTGCCCATCGAATCCTTATCCGACCGGTCGGCATCGGTTGAGCAACTTACCGAAGCTCGGCGGGTGGCCGATACGTCGTTGCATCTGCATGAGGAAGCTTCAGCTGAGCTGCAGCTAGAACAATGGCTGGCATGGACTCGAAACGCCGATACCGGCGCCGCTGTGCTCTACGTCGACGAACCGCCTGAAGGTAATCCGCGAAACCGGGAGGAGGCGCCCATTCAGGTTGCCAACGAACTCACCCGGTTATTCGACGCTGCCAGCCAGGAGATTGTGATTGTCTCTGCTTATCTGATTCCCACACCCGATCTTGAAGGGGCCGTTGAGCGTGCAATCGCTCGAGGCGTGCGCGTACGTATACTGACTAACTCTTTGAGGTCTAACAATCATCTGACCGCACACAGTGCCTATCGCCGACATATTGCAACGCTGCTTGATCATGGCGCAGAGGTGCATGAAGTGCATATCAATGCAGAGGACCGTGCCAGGTACATGTTGACGCCGGTTGGTCGAAAGACACTGGCGCTGCATGCCAAGACGTTGATTATTGATGACGACCAGGTGTTTGTCGGCAGTGCCAACCTCGATCCACGCTCGTTGCGTATCAATACTGAGATGGGTGTGCTCATCAACAGTCAGGCGTTCAATCAATCTGTGCGTGAAGCGGTTGAGGGTGATTTTTCAGAGAACAACGCATGGCGACTGGCGGTGCAGGAAGATGGCCGGATCTTCTGGGTTTCAGCTGATGAAACCCTTGAACGACAGCCAGCGGGATCGTTTATGCAACGCATTGAAGACTGGTTCTTCTCACACTTGCCGATTGAGGGTGAACTTTAACCTCACGCGGTTTCCACATTGATAATATGCAGGTCGCTTTGGGGAAACGGTATCGATATGCCGGCTTTATCAAATGCCAGTTTGATTTCTTTGGTTAAACCCCAGTAGGTCTCCCAGTAGTCAGTGGTGCGCACCCAGGGTCTAACAATCAAATTAACGGATGAATCGCCAAGTTCGTGCACCCGTACAATGGGTTTCGGTTCGTCGAGGATGGCATCGAATTTTGTCAGGGTTTCTTTGATGACAGCCTCCGCCTGGTTGATGTCATCGCTGTAAGCGATCCCGAAGACGAGATCTACGCGGCGTGTCCTCTGATCAGTGTAATTGGTAATCACCGATTGCCAGATCATGTTGTTTGGCATGACAAGCTTCCGGTTATCAACGGTTAGAAACGTTGTGTTAACCAGACTCATGTTGTAGACGGTGCCTTGAACACCTGCGACATCTACAAAATCGCCGACGTCGAAGGGTCTATAGATAAGGATCATCATGCCTGACGCAAAATTGGACAATGAATCCTGTAGTGCAAAACCGATTATGAAACCCGCAATACCAAGACCAGCGAGTAGAGGGCCGAGGGAGATGCCAAGCTGTGAAAGTGCAATCAAAGCACCCAGCAGAATCACCAGGTTTTTGACCGCGTTAATAATCATCTCACGCAGCAATTGTGACAGATTGACTCGTTCAGGACTCAAGCCTCTGTGCACAAGTTTCTCGGCCAGTTTACCCAGTTGCATGAAGGCCAGCAGGACAAGCAGTGCAAGCACCATTCTGAACACGACCGTTGGCCCTTCGCCTTTCACGTGCTCTACAATGGCGTTGCTCCATTCGGATAGCAGACCGGATACAAAGCCAACATCCAACACATCTGTTGTAATTTCGCCTGTCGCAGCCAATACCTGCTGGCGATAGTGTTGGGTATCGAGCTCCATGGCGTTCATCAATGTGATGTTTTCCTGAAGAATGGAGGCGGCCAGATCAACGCGTGCCTGCACAGCAAGCAGACGCTCATTCAATTCACTGTTGGCGGGCAGAATGCTGTTTGCATGGCGCATTTGCGCGTATTCTTCGGTCGCAAGCTCGAGGAACACTGAGCGATTGGCCGCGTTATCTGTCAGTTGTTGATTCAGCGTGGTGAGAACATCGTCAACTTCGATATCAAACTGCGTTGCGATGTCGATGTAGTCAACGATGACCTTGTATATTTTATCCAGGTTTTCAACATCTTGGGACAACTCCTGATCCTGAACGACAAATTCTGCCGGGGGTGTTTCGTTGGTCGGAAAAACAAGCTGTCCTCTAATCCGTTGTACCGCATCAAATGCACGCTGAGGGAGTGGTTCGAGTAAGACCATCAGGCTTTCGACTTCTTGCGTAACGTCTACCCCCTGGTCTCGCTCGGCTGCTACTTCGCGGGCGAGATCCAGGATGGCTTCAAACCTTCGATTCTGGGTCTGGTCACGGCGTGCAATCAAAACAGTTTCTGTCACACCCTCGCTGTCTTTGATGCGTGCAGCGAGTCGCTGAATCTGAAGTTGCTCAAAAGCAATGTCTTCGTTTAGCTGGTCAAAAAGGGTGCGCCGCTCTTCGCTGAGTTCTGTTGGGTTGGATTGCGTCTGATCGGATTCCTGGGACCACGCAGCCGCAGCCGCCATGAGTGCTGTCAGCAGCAACACGAAACGAAAAGTTGTGTGCAATGAAGTATCTCCGCTCAATTGGATGGGTATACGCAGGGATAAACGGGCGTTTGGTGCGCGGTATTTATTCTGGTTCCGGGTGGTCAAGTTCAGGATCGTGGGGCATTTTACCTAATAATTTTGCCATTAGCCTAATCGCCAGGCGGTCGACAAAAGTTGGGTTGAGCTTACAGCTTCTATTGATCAGATTGGTCATTAAACGTTGTTGTGTATCACCGATCCATTCCTGTAATGATGTCATCGCGTTCAACCGTTCAATACCTGTTCAGACATGCCGGCCGGAGGCTCCGCCAGTTTTACGATCCTGCCGGGAAAACCTTTGAAGTGGGGTATACCTTGTTCATGGTCTAAAAATTCCGGATCGTCCGGGCACAAGACAGCGTCGCTGCTGATAAACGCGCCGGACAGTTTTGCGGTGCCGCGCATTTCAGGATACCACCAGCCATGTGGCACTCGGATGTGACCTTCTTTCATTGATGTTTTGATCAACACCTTGGCTGTGACTTCCCCGGTTGGCGTCTGCAACTTAACCCAATCGTGGTCAATAATGTTCTGGCGTGCGGCATCGCTAGGATGCATAAACAGTTTTGGTGAAGGCATTCGATCTCGTAAAACTTTTACCTGGCGTTGTCCGGTCTGGAAGAATGCGTCTTCGCGAACACCAGTGAACACATAGTAGGGGTACGCCTCACTTACGGCAGGTCCTTCCCTGTAATAGGGCAGGGGATCGAATCCCAATTTCTCCAGCAGACTGGATTTCAGCTCAACTTTACCCGAAGGCGTGGCGAAACCTGTTTTTCGATACTTTCGATATTCAGGTGGTTCAATGAACATATAGTGCTCGTCGGAAAATTCCGCAAAGGTTTTACCGGAAGGAGAGAGGCGATAGTCGAGCATTTCTTCTATGGTCGACCAGGGGAACAGGTCTGCGTAACCCATACGGTGAGCAAGATCATGCCAGAACTCAAAGGTGCTGGAACATTCGGGCGGCGGCTCGACAGCTTTTTGCGACAGGGTCAGACCGAGTTTCCAGTTCCAGTAGTCAGACAGATGGTTACGCTCGCTGAATACATCGCCAGGCAGTACGTAGTCTGCTAACAAGGCGGTGGGTGTCATGAAGATGTCGTGCGCAACAATCAGTTCCTGATTCATCATGCCTTTAAGGATCTGATGCTGATTGGGATAGCTCATGAGCGCATTGTTACCGAGCACAAAAAAGGCCTTCACCGGGTAGGGCTTTTCAGTTGCCATAGCCCGAAAAGTAGCGCTTGGGTTGGCCATGTAACACCCCATAACGATATCGGCGTAGCCGTAGCCGTAAACACGTTCTGTATGCTCTGTAAGCATCTCCTGGGCGCGATAGGTATATACAGGATGCAGGTCTGCACCCAGTTGTTTGCCTTTTTGCTCTGCGCTCAACATCTCATGATTGCCCAGTTTGGATTCCGGGATATAGTTTGGATCAAAGCCGCCAAATATCTCCCCGCCGGGGATGTCTATATTGCCGGTTAGAGCACGCAGAATGCTTTGTAGCCGAATGGCGGATGTTGATGAAATCTGCATGTCCGTGATCGGCGTCCAGGGAATACAGGCGCTTGAGGCGCTGGCATAGAGTCTCGCCGCTTCAGCAATCTGCTGAGCCTCCACGCCGGTAATCTCGGCGACCCGTTCAAGGGGGTATTCGTTGACGCGATTACACAAATCCTCAAATCCAGTGGTGTGCTCAGCCACAAATGTTTTGTCGTATAGCTCTTCGTTGATGATGACGTTGAGCCACCCGAGACACATCGCCGCGTCTGTGCCTGAACGCAGGCGCAAGTGCATGTCTGCAACCTCAGCCTGGTCGGAGATTCGAGGGTCGAGGACAATAACCTTGGCACCTTTTTCCCGTGCGGCGTTAATCATGTTGTAGATCGGTGTCCAACTGTGTTTTCGCGGATTGTGACCGAACAGCACGATGCACTTGGAGTTGGCGATATCAGCAAACGGAAACCACCCGTAGGTAAGCTTGTTAACCGCGGCTGTGTTGCCCGCGCAAAGGGATACGCCGCTGATATAGTTGGGCGAGCCTAAGGCGTTCATGAAGCGCCGGTCCATGCTGTGTGTGGTCTGGGTGTTCCAGCCTGAGGTGGATACGGCAAGCGATTCAGGCCCGTACTGATGCACAACTTTTTGCAGACGCTCAGCAATTTCATCCATCGCCTGTGCGTAGGAAATTTCTTCCCACTTGTCTTCACCGCGCGCGCCGACACGTTTCAGCGGCTTGGTCAGTCGATCAGCGTGATTGTGCACATGTGGAGCCGCAGTACCTTTGTAACAGACATTGCGTGCCAAGGCCGGATTGTTGTGGGCAATCATGCGCTTCAGTTTGCCGTCCTGGGTTTCGGCACGAAGCTGGCAGCCGATGTCACATATTGTGCAGACTGAGTAGGTGTGTTGCGGGCTCGATGATTCTGCCATGCCTGACTCCTGTGAAAACCTTTGTTTGCTGGGTTACAGATTGTGTTGCTGATCGTATTTTCGGGCCAGTTTCTGCAGCCACTGTAGAACTGTGACTTCGTGGGCCATGGGTTTGCCGCCACTTATGGCGCGACCTAAACCAATGCCAATCAGTGCCTCGGTAATGGTGCGGTAGATGGCTTCAAACTCTTTTAAGCGTTTGTGTTCACGTTTGCGCGCCAACACCATCTCTGGGGAGAATAATTCTGAGCCTTGAGTGATGGCTTCAGCCAGGCGCGTGCCAAACGCTTCATCGTTTCTCGACGCCAGCCACAATTCAATCACCGCTTTGAATTCGCGCTGGGTGACCCGCAGATGGCCCTCTAACGTAATCTGCTCCAGAAGACCGATATTGCCCTCAATTTTCAGGTCCAGTAGCTGATGGTAGAGTTGATCGAGTGTATCAACCAACAGATCGGCAAAGTCTGAGTAATGATGGTTTAGCGCGCCTCTGGTCATTTCTGCTCGGCGACAGACCTCCACACCGGTGGTTTTTGTATAACCCAGTTCTACAAGAGAATCGATGGTGCTTGCGATCAGGCGCGTGCGGGTGGCAGCACTTCTCGCATTGTTAAGGTTGTCAGCCTGTGGTCGTTGAGATGTCATGTTCAAAACATACAGACATGTATGCATGTTTTCCAGACAAAGTGTTGAGCTTTTTACTTCAGTGGTGGATTGTCGCCTTTTTAACCGCCTTCGATGCGTGGCATGAGAAAGACTTCTGCGTCGGGTGGAATCTTCTGGGTCCAGTCATCTCGAAAGACCACGCCGTCGATGGCGACGGCGATGCCTTTATCCAGATGTGCAGACATATCTGGATATTTTTCGATCAGTTTGCTCATGAGCTCAGCAATGGTGGCTGCCTCGATCTCGATCGAGGCAACGCCACCTACGCCTGAACGCAATGCGCCGTTCAGGCTAACCTGCACTAACCTGATTCTCCATCGCGGCCGCTTGATCAAGCGCCTCCAGTACACGTACCGGGGACATGGGCACATGATTCATGCGCACCCCAGTGGCACGCGCAATGGCGTTACCGATAGCGCCCAACGGCGGGACGATAGAGGTTTCCCCTACACCGCGGATGCCATAGGGATGGGTCGGGTTTGGAATCTCCAGGATCTGCGTATCGATAAACGGCAGGTCGGAACAGACCGGTATACGATAGTCGAGGAAGCCTGGATTCTGCAGGCGACCGTCCTTGCCGTAAACGTACTCTTCATTCAGTGCCCAACCAATACCTTGTGCGGCAGCACCCTGGAACTGGCCTTCGACATAATCCGGGTTGATGGCTTTACCTGCATCCTGCACAACGGTGTAGCGCAGGATCTTGCTTAAGCCGGTTTCTGGATCAACTTCCACGTCGCAGATGTGTGCAGCAAATCCCATGCCGGCACCGTCCGCTACAATCTCATTGTGACCCGCGATAGGACCACCGGTATTGGGTGATTTTCTGGCGATTTCTTTCAGGGATAAAGACGGCAGATTACTGTGTCCTTTACCTGTTGCTCGCGCTTCGCCTTTTTCCCAGACAATATCGTCTACGGGTACATCCAACATCTTGGCCGCACGACCTTTTAATACCTCAATAGCATCACGTGCAGCAAAGATCGCTGCCATGCCCGACGAGAATGTACCGCGGCTGCCTTCTGTGGTGTCGTTGTGTCCCAGAGACGTTGTGTCGGCAACTTGTACCTTGACGTCTTCGTAACCAATACCCAGCTCTTCTGCCGCAATCATGGCTAGCGAGGAGCGTGCACCGCCCACATCGACCGTACCCACTGCCAGGTTGACCGTGCCATCTGTGCCGATGTTCAGATCAACACAGGTTTGCCCGCCAATGTTGAACCAGAAACCACAAGCGACGCCGCGGCCCTGATTCTTCTTAAGCCTGGTTTTCATGTGCGGATGTTTCTTAACGGCCTGCAACGCAGCCTCGATACCAATCGGACCATATATGGGGCCATAAGGCGCTTGTGTACCTTCCCTGGCGACGTTCTTGAGGCGGAAATCCACTGCATCCATGCCAATGGCGTCTGCCACAAGATCCATTGTGCTTTCTACCGCGTACGCAGCCATGGGGGCTGAAGGCGCGCGGTAAGCCGCAACCTTAGGTCGGTTAACAATGACATCCCAGCCCACGGAGCGCTGGTTTTCGATGTTGTAACAGGCGAACCCGGTCATACAGGCAAGCATTGCCCAAGGTCCCGGGAAGGCGCCGCCCTGATAACGTAGCTCAAGGGTTGCTGCGGTAATGACACCTTTGCGGGTGGCACCAATTTTGACATCAACAGACGTTGAGGCGGTTGGACCGGTGGCGCGAAACACCTCGTCCCGGGTCATCACCAGCTTAACCGGTCGATTGGCTTTGCGAGAAAGCGCCAGTGCCAGAGGTTCTGTCCAGACGTGGGTTTTACCGCCAAATCCGCCGCCAATCTCTGATGAAGTCACTTTGAGTTTCGCGATATCCAGGCCCAACAAAGCAGCGCATACAGTACGGTAGGCAAAAGGTCCCTGGGTGGTTACCCAAAGCTCAGCTGTACCGTCTGGATTTACTGAAGCCAGGCACGCATGGGGTTCGATGTAACCCTGGTGCGTCTGCTCGGTTTTGTACGACTTTTCAATGACCACGTCAGCTGCTGCAAAACCTGCGTCCACATCACCGTGACCCATTTGGGTGCGGTTAGCGATATTCGACGGTTTGGTAGGTTTTTCTTCCATGCCGCCCGTAAAACACCAGTCGTGAATCACCGGCGCGCTTGGCTTCATGGCCTCGTCTACGTCGGTGACGTGAGGCAGCTTCTGATAACTCACTTTGATGAGTTTTAATGCTTTACGTGCCGTTTGCTGATCCACTGCTGCAACGGCTGCCACGGCGTGGCCGTCGTACAGCGCGCGTCCGCGCGCCATGCAGTTCTCCAGGATATGCGCATTGCCGGCATTGCCTCCGGTCAGATCAGGCAGATCGTCACAGGTGATGACGGCTTTAACGCCGGGCAGCTTTTCTGCTTTGGATATATCTATTTTTTTGATTTTGGCATGGGCATGCGGCGAGCGCAGTACTAACCCAACCAATTGGCCTGGAGCACTGGCATCTGCGCCGTAACGTGCCTTGCCGGTAACTTTGTCAATGCCATCCGGGCGCAAGAAACGGTTACCAACAACTTCGAACTTCTGTCCTGTATAGCTATTATCGTGAGCCATAATTTATTCCTTTTTCCGCGAGGTATTAGCGTTTCTTAGATTTGCGCAGGTCTTTTGCGGTTTCCTGCACGGCCCGGACAATTTTGTCGTAGCCGGTGCACCGACAAAGATTGCCAGCCAGCGCGTAACGGATTTCTGTTTCCGTTGGTTTCGGGTTGTTGTCCAGCAACGCTTTGGCCGCTACCAAAAAGCCTGGTGTGCAAATGCCACACTGCAATGCGGCGTGTTCAATGAATTTTTCCTGCAATGGATGCAGCTTGCCATTTTCAGTGAGTCCTTCGACGGTGCCGATCTCGCGACCGTTGGCTTCCACGCCCAGGACCAGGCAGGAACAGACCAGCTGACCGTCCAGAGTCACACTGCACGCACCGCAATCGCCGGTACCACAACCTTCTTTAACGCCGGTCAGGCCAACACGGTCGCGCAATGAATCCATCAATACTTCATCGGTAGGGCAGGCAAATTCCACCACGTCACCGTTTACTTTGGTCGATACTAAAACTGCGTCGCTCATGCGGCACCTCCTGCTCGTTTGTAGGCTATTTTGGCGGCGCGTTTGGCCAGGACTCCGGCAACGCGTGTGCGATAGGCGGCAGTACCGCGCTTGTCGTCAATGGGGTTACACGCTTTGCTGCAGGCAGCGGCGAGTTTGTCCAGCGCTGCGTCGTCCAGTTTGGAACCCACCAAAGCTCTGGCAGCAGCGGGGACCAATATGGCGGTAGGTGCAACTGCACCCAGGCAGACCCGCGCTTTTTTAACAACGCCGCGTTCCAGCGTCAGGCTGATGCCGACACCCACTACGGCGATGTCCATTTCTGTACGTGGCGTAAAACGCAGGTAGGCATCGCCGGTGCGTTTGGCGGGTTTGGGCAGCGTGATGGCTTCTATCACTTCTCCTTTCTTAAGGGATGTTTTGCCCGGACCGACAACAATTTTTTCAACTGGTACCGTGCGGCGTTTACCTTTGCCGACCACAACAGCTTTAGCGCCGGCAGCAATCATGGCGGGTACGCTGTCCGCAGCAGGAGATGCGTTACACAAGTTGCCCACCATGGTGCAGCGACCCTGGATCTGGTCTGAACCAATCAGATTGGTTGCTTCAACCACACCTGGCCATGCTTTGTTGATGGCTTTATTTGCACCCAGTTGTGCGCCCGATACGCCGGCGCCGATGCGGAAGCCACTTTGCGTGGTTTTTATTGTATTCATATCTGGAATGCGTTTGATGTCGACTACTAACGCCGGCTCTGAAAGCCCAGTTTTCATCCGCACCAACAAGTCGGTGCCGCCAGCTAACACAAAGGCAGGGCCTTTTTCTTTTGCCAGCAGCGCGACAGCTTCTTTTGTCGTCGCCGGTGATTCGTATCTCATGTGATCGTCCTGTTTATGTTGTCAATTCAAGGAGAATGTAACGCACAGCATTTTGGCGTATAGATATGACCTTCCGTTCGATGCTTTCCCCTCGACAGTGAAGATACCAAGAGCGGCGGAGCCCAACAACGGTTTAGGCACCACTTAATTGCGGATTGCTGACCATTTCCAGGGTTTAAGCGGGTGCAGACCGAAAAGAGGGCGTTATGTCATTATCCGGGGCAGTTTGGTGCCGGTATTTTCGTCGAAGCACTGCAGTCGTATTTCTTTGGTAATTCTGATGGAGAAGGTCATGACAGATACGCAGACAAAATCCCAGTGGCTTGCTGCACGCCTGGAACTGCTGGAAATGGAGAAGGCGTATGCCCGGCTGGGTGACGAGTTATCGGCGCAACGTCGCGCAATGCCTAAATTAAAGGTGGCGCAGAACTATGTCTTTTATGCGCCCAACGGCGAGGTTTCGTTGTCAGAGCTGTTTGCGCAGCGCAGCCAGCTTATCGTGCAGCATTTCAAGTTTGGTGCCGACTGGGAGGAGGGCTGTCCTTCCTGTTCTTTCTGGGCGGATGGGTATAATCCGATGATTGTGCACCTGAATCAGCGTGATGTGAGCTTTGCTGTGGTTTCGACCGCGCCTGTTGCGCAACTTGAAGCTTATAAAAAACGTATGGGGTGGGATTTCCCCTGGTTTTCCTCAGCAAACAGCAGTTTCAATGCTGATTTTGAAGTGAGTCCAACCGAAGAGCAGCTGGCTGCAGATCAAATGCGGTACAACTATCAGGGCAGTCCCATCCGCGGTAATGAATCCCACGGTGTTAGTGTTTTCGAGCGCGACTCCGACGGTGTGATTTATCATACCTATTCAACCTATGCGCGCGGTCTTGATCGTATGAATGCAGCGTATGGTTATCTTGATCTGTGTCCTAAAGGGCGACAGGAAGAAGATCTACCCTATGGGTTAGCCTGGGTGAAAAGGCATGATGAGTACTGAATAAATGGACCGACTTGACCTGCTGGTACGTCACAGGGGTTGTGCGTAATTGACTCAGCAAAAATTGGCAGAGCTCGTGGTTATGTTTGCCACGGCCATATTTTTGTACCTCGACAAGTTGCTCTGCTTCGTGGAAAAATCATTTTCCTTGCCAACATGGTCTCTTGAGTTGGCGGTTTTAATACTGTTTGGGAAGATCCTTTTTCGTGTTTAGTTTTTTTGACACTATTGGTTGGCACCCCTCAATAGGTGATCCTAGTTTAGTCGGTTGGTTCACTGTGTTTGCGTACTTTTATACCGCTTTTAAATGTTGGACGGTTGTGCAAAACGCCGGTCCTCGGTTTGGACGCACAACCTATTACCGCGAACGCTCGCTTTGGGTGTGTGCTTGTGTTCTTTTGCTGGTTTTAGGCATAAACAAGCAACTGGATCTGCAGTCTTTTTTTACAGCTGCAGCTAGATATATCTCGCTTGAGCAGGGCTGGTATGGTCAGCGTAGAGCGTTGCAGGTGTATTTCATCTGGGCAATTGCCATAGCGGGTATTTCGGTAGCGATGGCGTTGGCAGTATTTTTCCGCTCAGTCATTGCCCGCCATTGGTTGGTGGTTCTTGGGCTTTGCTGGTTGTTCGCATTTGTTTTTATACGTGCATCATCCTTTCACAACATGGACTGGCTAATCGGCCAGGCTTGGCTCGGTATCTATGCCAATTGGGTATTGGAGTTAGGCGGTATCTTTATGGTCTGGTGGAATGCCAGAACGTTGCTGGGTTCGGGAAGACGCCGACACGGGACTGCCTGAGATGGATTAGTTGGCGGGTAAGAACCCCAATGGCGATCTGCGAGTATTTATTCCGAATTCAACCCTTGCCCCTAAAAATCTAAGACTTCATTTAAATAAAGCCCTGGGAGAGATCAATGGATAAAGACGTCGCTTTACACTTGGAAACACTGGAAGGCCATGTGGCCAGACTGGAAGGTATCATTCATGTCATGCTGCTGGAGCTGGAGGCGGGCACTATCCAGACTTCAGCAGCTGAGATACGCGCTGCGCTGCCGAAACTGGATGATGACTAGCAAAAACTTCGACGTAGGGGTGACGATGTGCTGAGGATGACTTTGATGGCACTCATTGTTATGCAGAGTGTTGTCATGGAGATAAATATCCATCGGAGCAAGTCATTCGGGGGGAGGATCTATGGACACAAGAATTGATCACTTTATGTATGCCACGGCCTCACTGGATGAGGGTATGGCATGGGCGCAGGATGTGTTTGGTATACAACCGGCCTATGCAGGCGAACACCTGGGGTTAGGGACACGAAACGCGCTATTGTCCCTGGGTTCTGCGTATCTGGAAATCATCGCGCCGGATCCTGCGCAGTCCCTTGAAGGTACCCTTGGGGAACAATTTGCCGGCCTGTCGAGTGGTGGGCTTGTGACCTGGGCTGCCGAAGGTGATCTAGCCAAGGTGCAGGCTGCCTTGTTGTCCTGCGGTATCCGATCGGCGGGCCCTAAACAAACTCGGCGCAAGACACCAGACGGAGAACTGTTGGAGTGGGCGTTGCTTTTCCCCATCGGTGCAACCCAGGGTTCGCGTATGCCCTTTTTTATTGACTGGCAGCGCTGTGTTAATCCTCGAGAAATAAGTCCGATGGCTGGGACGTTTCAATCATTGTCTATCACAACTCCCCACGCAGACGATCTGCGGCAGGTAATGGCAGCGATTGGCCTGGAGGTGCCGATTTCGGAAGGTGAGCCGGGGCTTGAAGTGTTGATTGCCGCGCGTGGTGGTGTGGTGCAACTTACAAGTACAGAGGAAACCAGAAGCGTGTCGCTCATCTAGCGGTGCTTGCGTCGATTGTGAAGACGATTGTTATCGGTGTATTGTTTCAACTGTCTTATTTCATCGAATACTTAATCGGAGCCCACTATGGCTGAATATATCCCCCCGACACTGGACTGGGTCCGCAAGCAGGTTGAGCTTTACGAAAGCAGTGGCGGCACCGAAGGCACGACACTTCTAGATACCGGAATGCCGTGCATCATAGTGACGCATAAAGGCAACAAAACCGGTGGCATTCGGAAGATACCGTTGATGCGTGTTGAGGTTGATGGCAACTATGTCCTGATAGGGTCGATGGGCGGTCAACCGAAGAACCCTTCCTGGGTTTATAATTTGCGCGCGCACCCTGATGTGGAAATACGCGATAAAACTGTAGTCACCCCCATGCGGGTGCGTGAGGTCTCTGATGAAGCAGAGCGGGCACGTTTGTGGCAGGCGAGTGCGGAAGCTTATCCCCCCTATGATGATTACCAGGCAAAGACCACGCGTAAAATTCCTGTGTTCCTGGCAGAACCCATCGACTGAAGAAATTCTGCAGCACATCGCGGACTTGGAATCATTAGTCCAGGCGGATAGCGTTCCGCCTGGGACACTACCTGGATTTTATTCCGCGGCTTTCTCGCCTTGTTTAAAAGTGGTGTAGAGATAGACAGGAATGTCTAAATCACCCAGGTGCCGCTCGATCAAAGGCAGTACATCACCAGCCCAATCAAGACCGCCGACACCCGTGGCAAGTTTCGGCAGTGCAATGCTTGTAAACTTTTCCTGCTCAACCAGTTTCCGCAGTGCGCGTAATGCCGAGTTGACGTGCGCGGTGGTCGCTTTACCCGGATGACCCTGCTTGCCGGCGGCGGGTTCCTGGGTTAACAGGTTGACGATACGTTTGCCATCTACGCCACCCCATGTCCAAAGTTCCCCCGGACCGGGATTCGATATTTTGCAATAGTGGCGAAAGTCTTTGCTCATCGAGGGATAGAGCTCGCGCAGACTTAACGCCAGACCCTGGTTGAAATGATCCTCCGGCGCAACACCTTGGACAATGGTTTGGGCGCTGCTCAATGTGATGTCACCAGAAACTTCTTTTAGCATGGTCACTCCTTATTGGTAATTCGGATATCGTCTCGGTTTACCGCGCGGGTGGCTATCGGTAATTCCCGAGGGCCTTATGCATACCTATTTACGGCGGCACCTGGGCTAAAATTGGGCAGTCGGTATTCAACCTGAAAAGACAGGGAAATTTTTATGATTGTGGTGAACGGCATTATCAGGACCAGCGCAGAAGCTATTGCAGCCACGGCTGCGGCGCTGAGCAAAATGGAGCAGGCCAGTCAGGCTGAAGAGGGGTGTTTCGACTATACCTTCAGCATTGAGGTCAGCGATCCGAACGTCATTCGGCTTACTGAGCGCTGGGCGTCAATGGAAGACCTGAAAAAGCACTTTGCAGAGCCGCATATGGCTGAGTTTCGAGCGGCGATGGCGGCCCATCCGCCATCAAGTGTCGAAGTGAAATTCTATGCAGCGCAAGAGATCGACCGACCCGTCTGACAATGGAGCCCAAATGTCCGGTGCTGGTGATAGCGCTATGCAGATTCTGTATAGCGTTTGATGATCTGTTTACCCAGCGCCATCATGTGCACCTGATCCGGTCCGTCTGCCTGGCGGCACCAGCGCGCATAGTTGTAAGCTTCGGCCATGGGGTAGTCGGCGGTTAAACCGCCAGCGCCATGAATCTGCATACACCGATCAATGACGGTTTGTGCCATCAGCGGGACGGTTATCTTCGACGCAGCAATCAGATCCCTGGCATCTTTGGCTCCAACTTCGTCCATTCGGCGAGCTGTTTTTATTGTCAGTAAACGGGCTTGCTCAATTTCACTGAACGACTTTGCGATGTCCTCCAGCACAGACTGATGCTCAGACAGTTTTCGGCCAAAGGTTTCACGGCTCACCGCACGCCGGCAGGCATATTCAACCGCCCGCTGAGCGCTGCCGATCAAGCGCATGCAGTGATGTATTCGGCCGGGACCTAAGCGCCCCTGGGCGATTTCAAAACCCCGTCCCTCACCAAGCAGAATATTATCGGCAGGGACGCGCACATCGTCGAAGTGCACTTCAGCATGCCCCAACGGGGCATCATCGTAACCCAACGTTGTCAGGGGTCTGACAATCGTGACCCCTGGCGTATCTTTCGGTACCAGCACCTGGCTCTGCTGTTTGTGACGGTTCGAGTTGTCCGGGTCAGACTTGCCCATGACGATCAGTATTCTGGTGCGTTCGTAAGGCGCGTTGGTGATGAACCATTTCTTGCCATTGATGACGTACTCATCACCCTGTTTTTCGATGCGTGTTTGTACGTTTGTTGCATCGCTTGATGCCACATCGGGTTCTGTCATTGCGTAGGACGAACGAATTTCTCCAGCAAGCAACGGTTCCAACCACTGTTCTTTCTGGGCGTCGGTGGCGTACTTCAGGAAGACTTCCATGTTACCGGTGTCCGGAGCATTGCAGTTGAACGCTTCTGGCGCCCATAGTACCCGGCCCATTATTTCGGCAAGGCCTGCGTAGTCTTCGTTGCTCAGGCCACCAAATTCTGCAGGTAGCCACAGATTCCACAGGCCTTCTGCTTTGGCTTTTGTTTTGAGTTCTTCCATCAATGGCACTGTGGAAAAGCGATCTGCCATTGCGTTCAGCTGTTTGTGATAGAGGTCTTCATTGGGATAGATGTGTTCGTCCATGAACTGTGTCAAACGTTCCTGGAGTATCTGTATGTCTGAAGGGGCGGTGCTCATGTAGGTCCTGGTGTGGTGATAATTTTGCATCGGGTAGAATAGTTCAAAAAGCAGCCGGTTTTAATCGATGCTCGCGATGTTAGTGCAAATAGTTTGATCCGTGCCTTCTGGTTTGCTGTAGGCGCCACTGCCTTAGCCCTCGGGTTGCTGGGTATTGTATTGCCCCTGCTGCCGACAACACCTTTTGTGCTGCTGGCTGCATTTGCTTTCGCGCGTTCTTCAACCCGGTTCCATGATTGGTTACTTGAACATCACGTGTTTGGTCAGCTCATTGAGAACTGGCGTCGTGATGGCTCCATTGATGGTCGCGCCAAATTTGTTGCAGCGCTCTCCATGGTGGCGGTGCTTGTTCTGTCTATCGTGCTGCGTGTACCGCCTCTGATTCTGGGCCTGCAGGCGATTGTACTTATTGCAGTAGCGGTGTTTGTACTTTCCCGCCCGTCGCCACCTGACATATAGTGTTGGAACGCCCATCATGCAGTGGCTCAGACGGAAAAAATCTCATGTTTGACTTGCCTCCAAGAGCGCTTGAAATCCGCGATCAGGTAGAAACTTTTTTTAACACCAGGGTGCTGCCTAATAATCGTCTGTGGCGAGAGCAGATGGCGGCAGGGCAGCCGGTGCCGGAAATCGAGCGTGAGTTGCGCGAAGAAGCACGTGATCTGGGTTTATGGAATATGGCCTTGCCTCGGCTTACGGATGAAGAGCCTGGCACGCGATTGAGCAATCTGGAGTTCACCGGCGTAGCTGAAGTGCTGGGGCGGCTGGAGTGGGGTTCGCGGGTGTTCAACTGTCACGCCCCCGATGTACCTAATATGGAGTTGCTGCAGTTGTTTGCAACGCCCCAGCAACGCAAACGGTGGCTGCAACCTTTGCTGGACGGCACCTCCGGCTCTGCTTTTGCTATGACGGAGCCTGATGTTGCGTCGTCGGACCCAGCAAATTTAAAGACATCGATAGCACGCGAAGGTGACGACTACGTCATCAACGGGCGTAAGTGGTTTGCCAGCAATGCATCCCACGCACACTGCGAATTTCTTATTGTCGTCGGGGTGACGGACCCTGACGCGCCAAAATCCAAGCGTCAGTCAATGATTATCGTGCCACGCCACTCGCAGGGATTGTCGTTCAAGCGTGATCTGCCGGTGTTTGATCATATCTCGCCAACCAACACCCATCCTGAATTCAGTATGGAGAACGTGCGCGTACCGGCGGAGAACCTGCTGGGGGAAGAGGGTGCTGGATTTGCCATGGGACAGGCCCGGCTGGGTCCCGCCCGCCTGCATCATTGCATGCGCGCAATTGGTGAATGTGAGGTGTTGATCAGTCTGATGGTGAAGCGATCTACCGAGCGCAGCACGTTTGGCAAACGGATTGATGAATATGGTGGTACCCAGGCGGCCATCAGCCTGTCGAGAATCGAGCTGGATCAATGCCGTCTGCTGGTGCAACAAGCTGCGCACCTATTGGATGTTGTTGGTAACAAAGTGGCGCGTAAACAGATATCAATGATTAAAGTCGCGGTGTCCCGGGTCTATCAGGCCATAGCGGATCGGGCTATTCAGATCTACGGCGCCCGCGGCGTAACCAACGATACGCCTGCCGCCCGTGCCTTCGGTAAAGCTCGCGCGTTCAGGATTTACGACGGACCTGATGAAGTGCATCTGCAAACCATCGCGCGCCTGGAGACGCAGGAGCAGACGCTGGAGGGCATGGAGTATTACCTGGGCGACGAATAGGATTCTAGTCGTCTGCAAGCCCAAAACGCTGGCGTAGAAAACGCGCAACGGAATCCTCATCATGGTGTCCGATTACGGCGGTGGCCGCTTTTTTCACAACATCTTTGGCGTTGCTGGGCGCGTAAGCTTCGTCCGCCACGGCAAACATGCTTAAGTCGTTATCACTGTCACCAAAACATAACACCCTTGATACGCCTAACTCCTGTTTCAAGACATTTACCGCATTACCTTTGCTGGCATCAATGTGGTGAATGTCGATCCACTTAAGCTGAGCGCCTTCAAGTGCTGTGCCCGCAAAGGCAATCAGGCCGGGTTCATCAGCAATCATGGCATCAATGGTGTCGACGGCCTGTGGTAAACCCAGGGCGCTGATATTGGTGATTTCAGCATCGCAGGGCATTTCTGCGGCGGGGTAGACCCCAACCCCATCTCTGCTGCGGAAATCTGCAGCGAGCTGATGTTCAACTTCAGTCTGCAGAGGCGGGTGGTAGACGCCGTGCACATTGCCGGGCGCGACGGTGAACATAAAGGGTGTCAGACCCTGGGATATGATTGCCGCCAGCACGTGCTCGATCTCGCTGAGCGTCAGATAATTGTGGTGGCTGTACAGAGCCTGTTCCGGATTCCAGATCACCACGCCATTTTTGTAAGCCTGGGGTAGCTTGAAAGGATGGTTGGACAGCACGTCCCGGGACGAATGTAAGGTGCGCCCGGTGGCGACGGTGAATAAAATACCTTTTTCCGCCAGCAACGACAGAGTTTTGCGTGTGTATGGGGATATTTGCGAGGAGGCGTTCAGCAATGTGCCATCCAGGTCAAAAACGATAAGATCCATGGCAGTCCTTCAGATGATGCTATACGTACTAACAGGGAGGCTGCACAATAACAACAATGGACTCATCCAACTGCAGTAATTGCGGCACACCTCGATCTGACAACTTCTGTCCTCACTGCGGGCAGAACCGCCGTGATTATCAGCGCTCACTGCCACCCATGTTGTGGGAACTGCTGCGCGAGACCTTTGATGTGGATTCGCGGATTCTGAATACGTTTCGTTTGCTGTTGATCCAGCCCGGGCAGCTTGCGGTTGAGTTCTCGCGCAATCGAAGAGCCAGCTATATCAGTCCGATCCGACTGTACTTGTTTATCAGTTTAGGCTTCTTCTTCCTGCTGTCCTCTACCTCCGATCTAGATATGGACTTTCAGGTCGGCGATGACCCCGTCGCTGTGACGTCTGTGGCTGACAGTGTTGCAGTTGACCTTTTTAACATGCTGGACGAAGAGCGCACAGACAAGGTGCACCGCATGCTGGCGGGGGAAGAGTCGGGGGTGCAGCAACAGGCTATTATGAGTCTCGCTAAAGCTACAGCAGAACAGAGCGAGCCTGTTTCGGAAATCCAGCGTTTTATGCTCAGTCGCATAATCGACGTTATTTATCAGCCGCGCGAAGCGCTCAGCGCCATGATAGATAATCTGCCCATAGCCATGTTTTTCCTGCTACCCGTGTTTGCACTCATTCTGCAACTGCTCTACATCGGGTCACACAAGTACTATGTTGAGCACCTGGTGTTCGCCACGCACCTGCACACCTTTGCCTTCCTCGTTTACGCGCTGATGCTGGTTCTGCCGGATTCAGAAGGTGACACCATCATCGCCACAGTTTCAGGCTACGCCGGTGCGCTGTTGTGGTTCGTGTTGCTCATCTACCACTTCAAAGCACTGCGGCGCTATTACAGCGGCAGTTTCAGGCGCACCTGCGCAAAGTATTTTGTGCAGATGGCCGTCTACTTTCTGTTGTTGATTCCAACCAGTACGATCGCCGTTATGCTGTTGACGCTGGTAACGGTTTAGTCTTCTCCGCCAATTGTCGCAGCTGCGCTTCTGGCTGCTTTTTCTTCGTCTGTTGCAGCTCTGTAACTCATGGTGCCAAACAGCATCTCATCCCAGGACTGTTGTCCCCAGGGAACTTCCCTGGTGGGATCAGGGTTGGCTGGATTCCGCGCAGAATTATCCCACCAGGTTCGATGCACAACTCTGGTACCCGCAGGAATAAACTTGGGTTCTTTCAGATCGTAGCTTGTCTGCCAGTTGAAATCGTAGTGCGGTACCGAGATCAGTTTCTCAACGCGTCCATCGGGATAATGCGCCACAAATTCTGATGCTTTGCCGCGAAAGTGAGCGTGCGGCAACATGCTGTACAGAATGACATCCTCAGGAATAACTCTTTCTGACGTTTCTGAATGATTGTCCGCGCCGGCAGGAATGCGAATGCGTGGATTGATGAACACAGTGCCTTGCATCACGTACTCAGGTGGCGCCTCGTGCAGATAGATGCCAAGCCGTGAGGCATCGGTTGTCGGCTTACCTGTCGGGGTGTAATGCATCTGAAATTCGATGGTTGAACCTGCGGGGAACAGTGTGCCGGTGCCGTCAGGGTAGTCACGTGCTACAGCACCAGGTACATAGCCACCCAGGCTGCCACCGCCACGCCGACTCAGCCGCCCAGCGCGGGGACCCTGAGTTTCCACTTCTCCGAACCGCGTGATCACATGGTGTAACACACTTCGATCCCCAGGTATCAGTTCCGTGGCGCGAACCCAGACATCTTCGTTGAGTGGGTTTTCAACCATTTTGTATTTGTAGTCGACAACGCCGGTAGCGGGTACTTCTTCAGCGGGAATATCAATAATGAGATCGGGTTCACCGAGTGCCCAGGTTGGATAGTTGTGATCCATTTCCACCAGCGGATCTGTACCGTAGCCCCGTGGTGCGCCGGCTTCAATCCAGTGGACCAGCGTTTGTATTTCTTCAGTTGACAGAGAACGGTCGTTAGCAAATTCACCATAGTGTGGATCAGCGTGCCACGGTGGCATACGTTGTGTACGTACCACTTCGCGGATCATCAGAGAGAAGCCTCGAACCATGTTGTAATCTGTCATTGCCCAGGGGCCAATGCCGCCTTCGCGATGACAGGCCACACAGTTGTCCTGCAGGATCGGTGCAATGGTGTCGCTGTAAGAGATTTTTGCGTGTGCCTCAGTGCGCGCCATTTCAGGGAATTCGACGTCACAACCTTTAGCTTTGGTCTGCTGGGTGGTGACGGGTTTGCCATCTACCAGTTGACCCAGCGCATCTGCAGCGCCTGCGGCATGGCCTCTGTAAGCCAGTGTCCAGTTGGCGGGGTTCAGCACCAGCACTTCTCCGGCGGTTTCAAGCCGCATGGACTCGCCGATAATTTGTGTTGTATCCATAAGCACAGGTGAGGTGAGTGAGACCTTCTGTGCGTGTGACCTGATTGAGTTGCGTGGGTCGAGGGAATTAATCAGCTTGAACTCCACGCCGGCGTCGGCATAATTCGCCTGTAACGCATTGAACTGCGCCAGTTCGCTTTCTGCGGGCGCGCAGCTTGCGCTATGTGTCATCAGGACTAATGCAGGTGCATCAGCAAAGTAATACAGTTCCTGGGAACCGCCTTGATGGTCAAGGAGGCGGAAGTTTTCGACTTTGTTGTTCGGGCTCAGTGCCAAAGCGGCACTTGCGCTCAGTAGAATTGTGATGCGCAGCAGGATTTGAAACGCGGCCATCTTTTTCTCCCCTGGATGGTTTGTTCAACGGCCAGCATACGCTGGTCGTTGAATCAGGTCGAGATGGAAAAATGATCAGCCGCAGAGGCGTGCGGATTAGCCCTGTTCAGGTATCCGAATCTTCTGCCCCGGATAGATTTTGTCTGGGTCTTCAATCACTTCGCGATTGGCCTCGAAAATCTCAGGGTATTTCATGCCGTTACCGTAGAATTCTTTGGCGATGCCATAAAGTGTATCGCCGGATTTGATGACGTAGAACTGTACGGGTGGCGGAGGTGGCTCTGCAGGTGGTGGAGGCGGGACGCTAATCCCGTCTGCCTGAACTTTTTCCACACCTTTGACGTTACCGGCCATCAGTACGGCTTTTTCTTTTGCGGGCTGATTAACGGCGGCGCCTGCCATCGTGACCACCCCATCGTCAAACTCGACGGTAAGAGGATCGACACCAGGATTGTTGCTGTTGATGTGGGTAAGAATACTCTCTGCCGCGTCAGCATCGGATTGAAACAGTTTTTTGCCCATGTCTTTGGCAAAATCGAACAGTGAATCTAGCATTTGGGTCTCCCAAGCTTGTTGTTAGTTTTTTGTTGAGTGTGGGTTGTTATTTCAAGAACTTGCCGGCCATACCCAGCAGGTCATCCACCATGGAGTTATTGTCGCCACCGCCGAGGAATGCGCCCAGCACGCCACCCAGGTCGCTACCACTTTCTGGTGCTTGAGATTGTTTCTGGCTTAATGCCCCCATCGCCATGGTCGCCAGCATGGGCAGCATTTGCTTGATCAAACTGTCGCTGACGCCGGTTTGCTCAGCAGCGCGACTGGCCACCTGTCGGCTGACGTCTTTGTTGCCGAGAATATGGCCGAGAATTTTGTTGCCTTCCGCAACGCCGGAGTCATCCACAGCCAGTGCCGGGTCCTCGATGTAACGTTGATGGTTACCTTTCTGCAGCGCCCCTAAAAGCGAATCGAGACCGCCTGACGCCTGGGTATTGTTGGCAATTCCTTTGCCCAGGGCCGGGGCAATCGCGCCCATAACGCCTTCAACAGCAGATTTGTCGAGCCCCAGCTTTTGCGCAATCTGATCGATCGATGCGCCACCCTGGGCGTTCATGATGGTTTTTAACAGATCCATAAATCAATCCTCCAGAATGAAGGTCACTTTCAAGGTGACACGGTACTGGGCAACTTTGCCGTTTTTAACAACCACTTGCTGGTCTTTGACCCAGGCGGAAGTGACATTTTTAAGTGTTTTTGAGGCTCTTTTTACACCTTTTTCAATGGCATGTTCGAAACTCTGTTTTGATCCGGTGATCACTTCAGTGACGCGTGCAACAGACATATTGTTCCCCTTCAGGATGTGACTTTTTAACAGTGTATCCCAAGGGCATCTACAACGACTTCTCCAAATTGCAAAATTATTGTCTAATCTCCAAGACGCCCTCAAATGCTGTTTTTCGCCGGCCCTGTTATGCTCGGCGGCTGAGTACAACCGGCGGGGAGAAAAACGATGGCAAAGGTGTTTGTGAATATATGGGCAGGGCTGGTTGTTTGCCTGATAGCCGCATGTGGTGCTGAGCCCCCCTCTGATGAAGTGCGCAAGGCGATACCAATTGTCGCCTCACAAGGCGAAGCAGGGGTGTCGGAAGTGATCGGCCAGACCGCCTATGGGGCGGTTCGAGGTGTGCGTGACAACCGTATTCTGACTTTTAAAGGGGTTCGTTACGGCGCCGACACATCTACCACCCGATTTGCCGCGCCTGCACAACCTGCGCCCTGGGCGGACATCCAGTCTGCAACTGCTTTTGGAGCAACCTGCCCACAAACACCAACCGGAAATCCCGGTGGTTTGTTCACGTCATGGGCAACCGTGCCCACGCCGCCAATGAGTGAAGACTGCCTGTTTCTGAATGTCTGGACACCTGCTTTAGCTGACGGCGGCAAGCGGCCGGTCATGGTCTGGTTCCATGGCGGTGGATTCTCTTCAGGCAGCGGTTCGTCGCGGGCGTATGAAGGTACACGCCTGGCCCAGCGTGGAGATGTTGTGGTGGTGACCGTCAACCACCGGCTCAATGTTCTGGGTTATCTGGCACTTGGGCACTATGGCGAAGGCTATGAAGATTCGGCTGTTGCCGGTGTGCTTGATATGGTGCTGGCCCTAGAGTGGGTGCGGGACAATATCGCAGCTTTTGGCGGCGATCCCGACACGGTGATGATTTTTGGGGAATCCGGCGGTGGTGCAAAAGTATCTACCTTAATGGCAACACCAGCGGCGCAGGGTCTGTTCCACCGCGCAGTGGTGCAGTCCGGCGTCATGCTTCGTTTTCCCGAGCAGGGTGTTGCCCGGGCCGCTGCAGATAAGGTGGTGGCGAATCTTGGGCTGAATGCAGACACGCTGGCGCAGATTAAGACGCTACCCGAAGATGTCATTCGCGCAGCTTTCGAAGGCACTGGCGCGGCAACCGCACCTTCTATCGACGGACGCACGTTAACCCGCCACCCGTTTGAACCTGACGCGGCGCCCTGGGGTCGAGATGTACCGATGATGCTGGGGACAAACCGCACGGAAAATTCGCTATTTGTCGGTGGCGCTAACCCTGCGATTTTCGACCTGACGTGGGCACAGTTGCCTGATGTTCTGCAGCGAAGCTATCCCGACAAAGAAGTTGAAGCCATCATTGCCGGATATCGGGCGCTGCAACCGGAATCCACTGCGGTAGATATCTACTTTGAGGCAACCACAGATTCGCGCTGGCTAGCTGGTCACGTGCAGCAGGCAGAGCGTAAGGTGCGCCAGGGTGGCGCGCCCACCTATCTTTATCTGTTTAATTGGAATACGCCTGTCGATGGAGGAAAGTGGCGCTCGCCCCATGCACTGGAAATCGGCTTTGTTTTTGACAATGTTGCAAACTCTGAAAGTATGTCCGGGGTAGGGCCAGACCAGCAGCGAGTTGCAGACATTATGGCTGATACCTGGATTGCCTTTGCGCGCACCGGCAAGCCGGACAATCCAGCGATACCCGCCTGGCCGGCATACAACCTCGAGACCCGTCCAATGATGGTGTTGGATTTAACCCCTGAGCTGGTCAATGATGCAAGAGCGGCTCAGCGTGCTCTGTTTGATGATAGTGCCGCTTATGGTAATCGCTACCAGCCGGGTGAGGAGTGAACCCATGCAAAACTGGCTGAAGTACCTGGTGGTATCGCTGACAATACTGGGGGTTCTACTGGGGGCGTACCTCATTTATTCGGTTCAGGTGGTCAACCCCCGTGTGGTTGCAGAATTGGTTGCAGAGCCAGATGGGCCGCGCGCCGCCAGAGTGATGTTGTTGACCATACCGAATGAACGCGTGATACCTGTAAATTATCTGCGCGAGGGTTCACTGGTCTTTGTCGGTGCAGATGGCCCATGGTGGAGAGATCTTTTACCTGGCGATGTGCCGGTGCAGATGTTCATTCGTGGTGATGATCTCCACGGCGTAGCCAACGTGGTGGACGATGATCCGGACTATACAAAAAAGATTTTTGCTCGGCTGCGCCCGGATGTACCTGATTGGCTGCCTTCCTGGGCTAATGCAAAGCTGGTGGTGATAACCCTTTCGCCCAGTGATTCTTGATGGGCAGTTTGCGTGTTCTGATTGCTGGTGGGGGTATTGGTGGATTAACCGCGGCACTCGCGCTTGCCAACAACGGCTGCGAGGTCACTGTGTTAGAACAGGCGCCTGAGTTTGCTGAAGTGGGCGCGGGTATTCAGCTGTCGCCAAACGCCTCCAGGGTGTTGCATGCATTAGGGTTAGAGGAGCCATTGCGCGCGGTTGCTTTTTTGCCCGAGGGTACGCAGTTCAGACACTGGCGTCGTGGCAATGTGATCAGTGAGAGCAGCCTTGATGAACAGGTGTTAAGTCGCTATGGCGCACCTTACTATCATATTCATCGCGGCGATCTGATGGCCGCTCTGGTTAACGCTGCGCATGCGCATACAGATATTGAACTTTATTCCGGGGTAGCAGTGAGCGGGTTTGACGACACGCCTGATGGTGTCTGCCTGATCGCAACAGCTGCATCACACACAGGCGATGTGCTGGTCGGTGCAGACGGTATTCATTCCAGAATCCAGGCTGTTTTATGGGGCGAACAAGCGCCTCAGTTTACCGGCAACGTGGCTTGGCGGGCACTGGTACCTGCCGCGCAGCTGCCGGCCAACCTGATTCGCCCGGTCTCCACGGTCTGGTGGGGTCCGGGCAAACACTTTGTGCACTACTACGTGGGTGGTGGTGAATGGGTTAATTGTGTTTGTGTGGTGGAAAAAAGCGGATGGCAGGTTGAATCGTGGACCGAGCAGGGCGACTTTGATGAGTTGCGTCAGGATTTTGCAGGTTGGCATAGCGACATACAGCAGTTATTGGAGGGTGTCGATAAAACCCAGTTGTACAAGTGGGCATTGTTTGACCGGGCGCCGATGTCGCAATGGGGTAAAGGCAGAGTGACGCTGTTGGGTGATGCGTGTCATCCCACCCTGCCTTTCATGGCCCAGGGTGCGGCCATGGCAATTGAGGATGCAGCGGTACTGGCTGGTTGCCTGAACGAAGCCTCTGATGTGACTGCTGCACTGCAGCGTTATGAAGATTTGCGTCGTGCTCGAACGGCCCGTATTCAGGCCGGCTCGCGGCGCAATGCTCGAGTTTTCCATCTGTCGGGGATACCGGCCTGGTTGCGTAACCGTGCAGCGAAACGCGCAGGCGGCCGCGCGATGGATGAACTCTACCGCTACGATGCGCTGAAAGTGGCCGTCACAGCAAGGCAGGCATAGTCTATGGGTACTCGCACAGTGACGGACAGCATGGGTTCGATGCAGGTTCCAGCAGATGCGTTGTGGGGTGCCCAGACGCAACGGGCCCTTGATAATTTTGCGATCAGTGGAGCGCCGATGCCGTTGGTATTCATCCAGGCGCTGTTGATGCTCAAGCGCGCTGCAGCACAGGCGAATACTGAATTAGGTCTGCTTGAACCTGACCTTGGCCAGGCGATAGCGCAAGCTTGTCTGCAGTTGAGTCAGGCTGAAGATCTGATGTCACATTTTCCGGTTGACGTCTATCAGACAGGTTCAGGCACCAGTACCAACATGAATGCAAACGAAGTGGTTGCCACGCTGGCCAGCGATTTGTGCGGCAGGGATATCAGTCCTAACGATCATGTTAATCTGGGCCAGAGTAGTAATGATGTCATTCCTTCAACCATTCATATCAGTGCTGCAATTGCTTTAAAAACCCAGTTGTTGCCAGCACTCGAACATCTGAGTGACCAGTTGCGCAGGAAAGCACTGCAGATCGGCCATTATGTTAAAACCGGGCGTACGCATCTGATGGACGCGATGCCCGTTACCCTGGGCCAGGTGTTGGGTGGCTGGACGGCTCAGGTGGATGCAAACATCAAGCAGCTGTCAGGTTTGATGGAATCTGTGCAATCGCTGGCCATAGGTGGTACGGCGGTTGGCACCGGCGTTAACGCACATCCCGAATTTGCCGAGAAAATCTGCCAGAAACTGTCAACGATCAGTGGTACCCACTTTGCAGTCACCACTAACCACTTTGCGTTGATTGGTGCTCAGGACACCGCGGTTGCGTTATCCGGAGGGTTGAAAACCTGTGCCGTCACATTGATGAAACTTGCAAATGACCTGCGCTGGATGAATTCCGGACCTCTGGCTGGCCTTGCAGAAATTGAACTACAGGCTCTGCAGCCGGGTTCGTCGATCATGCCGGGTAAGGTCAACCCCGTGATCCCTGAAGCGGCAGCGATGGTTGCCGCTCAAGTCATAGGCAACGATGCGGCGATCACGGTAGCCGGCCAATCCGGTAATTTTGAGCTGAATGTCATGCTGCCACTGATCGCCAACAATCTGCTCAATAGCATCAACCTGCTGAGTAACGTCATACCGCTGCTTGCAGATAAAGCCATAGCCACCTTCGAGGTGAATGAAAAGAGTATTGGCGCTTCGCTGCAGCGAAACCCCATTCTTGTAACCGCTCTGAATCCGGTGGTGGGTTACATGAAAGCAGCTGAGATAGCCAAACAGGCCTATGAACAAAATCGCCCCGTCGTAGAGGTCGCCGCAGAACTGACGGATATACCAATTTCAGAACTGCGCGTTTTGCTGGATCCAGCAAAACTGACCTGAACGCGGGCAAATTAGGTCGGGATCGATGCTTCAGCGCAGGCTTCAGAGATCCTCTGATAGTTGAACCAGCATCTTGCCGGTGTTTTCACCCTTGAGTAAGCCGATCAATGCCGCCGGTGCCTGTTCGATACCCTGCATGATCGTTTCGCTGTATTTCATTTGCCCGGCAGCTATCCATTTGCGCATATCTGTCAGGAATTGCTCGCGCAGATGTTCGAATTCGTAGACCACAAAACCTTTCATCGTGACGCGGTTATAAATCATATTTGAGAGCGTGGTGACGCCCTCTGAACGCGCACCTTTGTTATTGTAGGCCGAGATCATGCCACACACCGGGATGCGACCTAACGGGCGCATCTGGCCGCACGCCGCGTCGAGGTGTTCACCGCCGACGTTTTCGAAATAGACGTCAATGCCATTCGGTAAACCTTCGCGTAAAGACTTACGGATATCCTGGGTTTTGTAGTTGAAGGCATAGTCTATACCCAGTTCGTTGAGCAGGTAGTCGACCTTCTCCTGGGAGCCGCAGCTGCCGGCTACCCGGCAACCTTTGATTTTGGCGATCTGACACACCACGCTGCCGACAGCGCCTGCGGCTGCGGATACAAATACATTTTCCGAGTCTTTCAACTCGCCTGTAACCAGCAAGCCGCCATAGGCAGTCAGACCGGTGCCGCCAAGCACGTGCAGGTGTGTGGAGAGGGGTTCATCCTGCAGCGTGATGGTCCGCAAATCGCTGCTGTCACTGACATGATATTCGCGAAAACCTGCACGGTGGATAACATAGCTGCCAACGGCATGGTCGGGGTTGCTGCTGTGTAGAACTTTGCCAATAGCACCGCCCATCATAGGTTCGTCCAGCTTTGTCTGTCCATTGGTCAGCGGCGGGCGCATGGCGGGGTCGACGGACATGTAAATATTTTTTAGCAGCACATCGCCGTCGTCGCTGGATACGTTGGTTTCTATCAGGCCAAAATTTTCAGGCACCGGCAGACCATTCGGCCGAGACGTCAGGTGTATTTCACGATTTTTATAGTCAGTCATTATGTGTGTCCTCAGGTTTTTCAGATTCTGTATTGGTTGTTGATGTTTTCTTCGACGACCGTTTAGGTTCCGGTATCAAACCGTCGAGGGGGAATTCCGATGCGGCGCGCAGTCCTGCAATAGTACTTAAGTTGCGCATACTCTGTCTGGCGGATCCCATAAGCACCTTCAGCATCTGTGGTTCCTGGACTTGTCCTTTTTCCTCGACTAACGACAATCGGTGTAAAGAGTACAGGCCCACCAGAGTTGAAAATAAGAAAAAGAAATCCCAATGGCTGAAGTTCATGGCCTCCAGTTGCAGGTTATTCGCCTCGCTCTGCCAATGAATCGTCAGGCCCAGTTCCCAGGAAGAAAACAGGTCAACGGCGATTCCGCCTAACAGCGCCGCAATACCGGCAGCCGTCGCGTTCACCATTGAACTACTGGCAAGGTAGGCAGTAGACCCGCCAATGGGCGCTAGTTTGAGCGCGATGTTGCCAGAAGCCAGATTCACACCGGCAACGGCGAAGCCCGTCGCGATATGAATAAGAATCAGTAACGGGATCGTGAATCCGTGCGGCTCGGGCAGGGTGGTGAATGTCCAGGCAAAGATGCTCAGGATGAACACCGGGCAACAGGTAGCCAGCACAACCTTATTGCTGAAATGATCTGCAATGCTGCCCCAATAGCGGACGGTCAGGAATGAAGCGATCTGGCTGAGGGTGGCAAACGCAATAACCAAGGTCAGTTCGTATTCCAGTCGTTTGAGCATATAAACCGTAAAGAAGGGCGCAGCCAGATTGACGGCAAAATTCCAGCTCGCCAGGAAGCTGATCAGGCGCCGGTAATTACGGTTGGCGAAAGGTGCCCTGAGGTGGCTGATTATGTGCGCGTGGGAGGGTTCCATGACAGGTTCGAAGATCTTCCGCGCGCAAATGACAGAGTAGCTGCCACCAATAAAGGCCAGGGTGTACACCGTTGCATAAGCGTATTCTGTGGGCAGACCGGAAAATTGTTTCCACAGGTCAATGAAGGCGGCTGCCAGGAGGCTGAACAGGATGCCCACACCGATCATTTTCTGCTGACGGTTGCTGAACAGGCGACCCATTTCTGCATCCGGCACGAGATCCCGCATCCAGCTGTTCCAGGAGCAGCTCAGAAAAGCGCCGGCCGCATAGCGAATGGCAAAGGCTAACAGAATCAGCCATAACGCCTGCATGCCGGTATATACCACTGCTGCCACAGCAATCACCAACAGCATTGGTCGCGCGATCATGCCGCTGATCAGGTAAATCATTCGCCGTTTGCGTAACCGTTCTACAGTCCATAACGCAGGTACCTGCGCAACCTGGGCGATATGTGGAATGGCCGCGAGTGCGCCAATCATCCAGTTTGGCGCACCAAGCTGCACGGCCAGCGCGGTTAAAAATGCGCCAACAGCAAGGGTCTCCATGATCTGCACCCCAACACCGTTGCGAACAATCCAGCGTTCGCTGTCTTTAAGGTGGGTATTGTCGGGGCTATCTATGGGCTCGGTCATTAGTCTGCTTAGTGCTGTGTTGATGTTTCCTCAAGACCTACCCGCGTCTGGGTAGGTTCCAGGCGCGCAGGTATCTGGTGGAATTGCCGCGTACTAGACGGCAGAACATAGATTAATACAAGCCTGTTGTGGACGTGTTATAAAAGCTGTGAAGCAAGAAGGAAGTCTTATGAACTGTTCCAAGTGTGGCGGTGTATTTGAAGAGATAGAATACTCTGGTATCAAATGTAATCGTTGTGTCTCCTGCCAGGGCATTTTGTTTTCTATGCTTGATCATGAACATTTAAAGGGTATAGAAGGTTCTGAATCGATTGACATAGGCGATGCTCAAGTGGGCAAACAGTACAATAGCGTGCACCGAATTGCCTGCCCGGAGTGTGCAACGCGCATGATTCCTATGGTGGATCGTGATCAGCCGCATATCTGGTACGAAGCCTGCACATTCTGTTACAGCGTCTTTTTTGACGCAGGGGAATTCACAGATTTCAAAGAAAAGACCGTTCTGGACTTTTTTCGAGATCTCCTGGCTGGCGAACGAAAGTAAATCAGACATGACCAACATCAGATTTGCAAAGGGGCTGATCGGGCTCATCGGATTGGTTTTTGGTGCCTCTGTTTACGCTGATGAAGATTTGCGCATGTACCTGGAAGGGCTGCGTGCAGGTGCACCGGCGGTTCTAGCCGGACAGACCCTGAAAAGTGCAGATGCGGTGATGGCGTTCTACCTGGAAAATAATCATCAGCCGGTATGGGTCCAGGGTGGCGCGCTGGAAGCGGAGCGCAAGACCCTCCCAAATGCGATTGAGCTTTCCCAGGCGCATGGGTTTATCGCCTCTCGCTACCACTACGGTTTTCTAACCGATCCGCTTGACGAAGAGCGGGCTGAATATGTCACCGAAATTCTGGCAACCGATGCTTTTCTGACCCAGGCCAGGCATCGCGCAGGCGGGGTGGTGTCGCCTGCCAGTCTGGACCCGGATTGGCATTTAGTAGACACGGAGCATGATGTCGTGGAAGACCTCAAACTCTTGTCCAGTCAGGGCGGCAGTGTCGCGGCTTACCTCGAGGGGTTGTGGCCACAAAATGAAGACTATCGGCTGCTGATAGAGGAGCGCAGCCGAATCGCGGCGCAAGCTGACACACGAAGTGAGGTTGTCCCGTCAGGACCACTGCTGAAAATGGGTTCTACTGGCCCGCGTGTGTTGGCGCTTAAGCGAAGGCTGCTGGGGCCGGACGAATATACAGACATGTTTGATGAGGCCCTGGACCGAGAGGTACGCATATTTCAGATCAGCGCAAATCTGGAACCCGACGGGCTTGTCGGCCCGTCAACGTTGGGTACGCTGAATGCTACCCAGATTGATTGGATCAATCGGATCGACGCTAACCTGGAAAGATGGCGTTGGTTGCCGCAGCAGATTCCGGAAGACTATATCAGTGTAAATATTGCTGCTTTTGAACTTAAAGCAGTGCACCAGGGTATGGAAGAGTTCACGATGCGGGTCATCGTGGGTAGAAATTTTCGAGAAACGCCGGTGTTCGTTGAGGATATGAGATATTTTGTCCTCAATCCCTATTGGAACGTACCATTTAAATTGGCCACAGAAGACAAGCTGCCCAAGTTGAAAACGAATCCGGCTGAACTGTCCCAGGCGGGTTACCAGGTCCGACGGTCGGGTGAAGAATCGTTTATTGATGTGACCAGCGTGGATTGGAGTTCAGTCAGTAAGCGCAACTTCAATTTTCTATTGCGCCAGCAACCGGGACCGAGTAACGCACTGGGGCGCATAAAGTTCATGATGCCGAATGAGTTTTCCATTTACCTGCACGATACAAACGACCACACTTTGTTCGCCAAAACAGAGCGCGGGTTCAGCTCTGGTTGTATCCGACTGTCTGACCCGGAACAACTGGCTTCATGGCTGTTGCACAGAGAGGCGCGGGTGGAAGATGCGTCGAAGCTTTCTTCGCAACTTGCAGATGGCCAGACCCGTACGATAAACCTGCGCAAGCCTCTGCCTGTGTATATTGTTTATTTCACAGCCTTTAAAAGCGCAAGCTCTGATATTTCGTTTCGTCGTGATATTTATCAACGCGATGAAAAAATAGTGAACGCGTTAAGGCAGGAGTAAGTAATCGTGTTGGTGAGATTGTTGTTTATTGTCTCAAGTATGCTTTTTGCTTCGGCTGCCTTGGGGTGGGATTCGCAGCGCTCATCTCTACCGCTTATTGTTGATGGGCGCGTTGTTCCCTATATGGTTTTTGCCATCTATCTGATGCCTGGACAGTCTTTTGATGTTCAGTTGCAGACTAAAGAAAGACGGGGGTGGTATACATTTGCTGGTCAGGAAGGTCAGTTGGAAGGTGCTGATCTGGTTGCACCAATGCTGCCAGGGTTATATCCCATGAATATTCAATCGGACCTGGCGTCTGACGCGCGACAACTGAACGTATTCGTGATGGTGCCAGCAACTGAACAAACTAGTGACAAGACCTTAAACGGCTATCGAATCGGCGCTTACCCAGCAACCCCGTATAAAGGTTTAGACATTTATAAAGCGCCACTGGGATTTGTTGAGGTGACGCAAGAGAATTTGAATACACTGGTGTCGCCAAATTTCAGAATCAGGCAGTTTCTAGCCAAGCAGGATCAAGGGTTTCCGAAATATATTGTCCTGAAAGCAAATCTTCTGCTTAAACTGGAAAATATTCTTGCCTCATTGAACCAGAACGTGAAACCCATAGATGGATTCACCGTTATGAGTGGTTATAGAACCCCCTGGTACAATCGGGCAATCGGAAATGTACCAAACAGTCGTCACGTGTTTGGCGGCGCAGCAGATTTTTATGTCGACGATCAGCCAAAAGATGGGCAGATGGACGATATGAATGGTGACGGAAAATCCGATAAAAAGGATGCCCAGTGGTTGGCTGCGTACATTAACAGCATGTCGCAACGCGGTGAGTTCGGTAAGCGAATTGGTGGCATCGGCGTTTATGGCAGTAATTCAGCCCATGGGCCTTTTGTGCACGTGGACGTGAGAGGCGCGCGAGCACGCTGGTGAGCGGCGTTTACATCTACTTCTGGCACCACTGTGCTAGCATCTCTAACTAAGTTTATCAGGCGAAGGGGTGGTGAATGATGTCTGAACTGCAGGAATTGATCAAAGCTTACCCTGAGCTGGCTGCACTTGGTGTTCTAATTTCTGGAGTCGTTCTTGCCCAGCTGTTGAGCAAAGTTGTAGCGGTGGCGTTAACCGCCTTAGATCATCGTTTAGCCAGGTACAGCGTTACCGGAAAACAGGTTGTATCGCCGAGTCTTGTGAAAATAGGCAGAACCCTGACTTTTTCGCTGGTGGTACTGGTTGCTGGTGTCTTTGCGATTTCACTGCTGGATATCACAGACTTCCCGCTTATTGTAGACGGCCTGTTTACGTTTCTCGGTCGATTGCTGTTCGGCATTGTTATTCTCGGTCTGGGGCATTTATTGGGGTTGCTTGCGCAAGGCACGCTGGAACGAATTGCAAACCCTTCGCCCCAACTCGATCTAGTCTCCAAGGTGGTTTATTTTTCTACGATGTTCGTTGCGGCAGAGCTGGCGTTGTCGCATTTAGAGATCGACACGAGTTTCATTACGGAACTGCTGCTGCTCGTGGTAGCACTGGTGCTGGGGGGCTTGATGCTTGCCTTTGCACTTGGGGCAAAAACTTATGTTGGGAATCTGCTTGCGCAAACGGAAATGCAGCGATACAGCGTTGGTGAAAAAATCAGGATACAGGACGTGCAGGGGAAAATTTTGCAGGTCTACTCGACAGGTCTGGATCTTGAGACTGACAAAGGTATTGTCTTTGTTCCTGCCAGCCAGTTTGCCACCACGCCAGTTACACGCTTAGCCGAGGAAGATCAAAAGTGAACGCGATGGGCGCGCTCAGCATAAAGTATGCGGAACAGTTTCCGGAACTATTTGCCATGGAGATAAACGGATACTCTGTCAACGAAGCGGCGGATGTCCTCAACACGCTACCTGACAAAAGCATTCTCGCAGTGATGACCCATCTTGAATCTGCGCAGTTGCATGGGATTGTTGCGGGTAACTTGTTATCTTCGGACCAGCTGTTTGCAGAATCGACCCTCGATCAGGCCTCGGTTCTGCTGACCAGATTGCCAAAAGAGCTTGCGCGTCAATTAGTCGATTCTGTTGCAAATAAATCAAAACGAAGGGAGCTGGGTCGATATCTGAATTATCCTGCTCACAGTGTGGGCGCGGTTGTATCCAAGCCCACCTTACAATACAGAAGTACCGACCTAGTGAGCACCGTGATTGGCGATTTAGCGAAGCGTGAAGACCGATCTGAACCGTCGATTCTGGTGGTCGATGCGGAGAGTAAGTATCTTGGGGTCTTGGAAACCTGGCAGTTGTTCCGCGCCATGAATACGAATTTGGCTGTGGCTGGTTTGATCAATGAGGTTGAGCCTTTACTGGCAGAAATTGATCATTCCACCGCCATGTTAAATGAGCTGTGGACAACCCGCAGTTGGATCCCCGTAATTGATTACCAGCGACGTCTGATCGGAATTTGTCGCCAGGGACACCTCGCCCAGGAGTATCAGCAGTTGGAACCACCGCCGCCGCACGCTTTGGCCCGTTCAGTGGAAGCTATGGTTGGGCAGATGTTTCATATTTTCCTGTCTTTGTTCGAACTGCTTTTAAGTCGAAGTAAAAACCGATGAACACAGTCACTGATTTAGGCCGGTCATTTATCAGACGGCAACCTGAGGCCGCTGCTCGGGTTCTTGAAAAACTGCCGCTGGCGGAGTTATCAGCAGAAATCCAATTTTGCGATGCAGGTGAATTGACACCTGCGCTGGAAGTCATGGCGACCAGTACGGTACTGACAATATTCCAAACGCTGACGGAACCGATGCAGTGTAGTGTCTTGGAACTGGCTTCCCCGCGACTGGCTATGCTGATTTTTGATGGCTTGGACAGTGGGCATCGAGATCAGCTGTTGCAGGTATTGCCGCCGGCTATTGCTGAAGATTTAACTCGGCTTATGCAGTTTCCGCCATATTCTGCCGGTCGCATGATGGACCCGCCTTTTGAAACGGTTCGAGTGCACACAACAGTTAACGAGTTGCGTGATTTGTTGCGCTCCTCGAGCTTGCGTCGAGCCCGGTCCGTATATGTCGTAGATGATCGTAACAAGCTTGCGGGGCGTGTCGATATGCAAGCACTAGCCCTTGCAGAGGCCGGTCAGGACATCAGTCAAATCATGGTTGGCGTTGAAGGCAGCGTGCTTGCAACAGCGGGGCGTGAAGAAATAGTTGAGCAATTAGATCGTCTGCGGGTGGATTCAATCCCTGTGGTGGACGTAGAAGGCAGATTGCTGGGTGTTGTGCGTTATCAGCGTCTGTTTGATGCTTTAGAGAGTGTTGCGACCGCTGACCTGCAAAAAATGGTGGGTGCCAGTGCGGACGAACGGGCGATGTCGAAAGCCTCTTTTGCGGTAAAACGGAGGCTGCCCTGGTTACACATCAATCTGTTAACCGCTTTCCTTGCGGCATCCGTCGTTGGGTTGTTTGAAGGATTGATTTCGCAATTCACAGCCCTTGCTGTGCTTTTACCCGTTGTAGCGGGGCAGTCGGGAAATGCGGGTTCCCAGGCCCTGGCCGTGACCATGCGTGGTTTGGCGTTGCGGGAAATAGGTACACGTCACTGGCGTAGTGTCCTGAACAAAGAGGTACGCGTTGGTATAGTTGATGGACTGGCGTTAGCGTTGACCTGTGGTCTAGGGGTATTCTGGTGGAGTCAATCCTTCGGTTTGGCACTGGTCATCGGTGTGGCCATGATCCTTTCGATGATAGCCGCGGGTATTTCCGGCGCTCTGGTTCCCATTGTTCTGATTCGGCTCGGACAAGACCCGGCGACAGCCGCCTCTATTATTCTAACCACGGTGACAGATGTCGCCGGTTTTTTTGCATTCCTTGGAACCGCATCGTTGCTATCGTTTATGCTGTGATGTCTGCGTTCAGCGTCTAACTGTCGGAGTAATTAGTCAGGATTTTGACCGGTGCAATCAGCAAGGGGTTGGCTGTGCCGAGCTTGTTCTGGTCCTTGCCTGTGTATTCGAACTGGCTGAGGACATAGCGCATGGTTTCCAGGCGGGCGCGTAATTTATCTTCACCTTTGACGATGATCCAGGGTGCTTCAGCGGAGTCCGTGCGTCTGAACGTTTCTTCTTTTGCCTGGGTATAGTCGTCCCAGCGACTCTGCGCTTCTTTGTCTACAACTGAGAATTTCCACTGTTTCAGGGGGTTAGTCGCCCGTTCTTCGAAGCGCTGGGCCTGTTCCTGACGACTGATAGAAAGATAGAATTTGATAATAAACGTACCGCTCTTCACCAGCATACGTTCGTAATCAGGGGATTGCACAAGAAACTGCTGGTATTCCTCATCGCTGCAGAAGCCCATTACTTTTTCAACGCCAGCACGGTTGTACCAGGATCTATCGAAAAAAACGATTTCACCAGCACTTGGCAGGTGTTGAACGTAACGCTGGAAATACCATTGTCCAGACTCTCTTTGGTCAGGCTTTTCCAGCGCAACCACTCTTGCGCCTCGGGGATTGAGGTGTTCCATAAAACGTTTGATGGTGCTGCCTTTGCCTGCTGCGTCCCGGCCTTCAAAAATCACAACGAGTTTGTTACCGGTTTCTTTGATCCAGTTCTGAAGTTTCACGAGCTCAATCTGGAGTTCTCGCTTTTCTTCAAAGTACTGCTTCGGTTTCAATCTCTCGCTGAAGGGATAGATGTTGTCAGCAAAATAGCGACGGATAGTCTCTGCAGAAATTTCCGCGCCTGCTGGCGGTTTTCCTGCGATGGGCTGTCGATTGGACTCATCAAGATCCAAAGAATCGAGGATGTAGTCAGTCCATTTGTCGTCCATGCAAGCTCTCTCCTGTTTCAGTTCTGGGGTCCAATTCGATCAATGCCTGCGTAGATTTGGCGGTGCCAACAAACAGATTCGTGTTTTCAGGTGGTTCGCGATGTTTGATCAGCCAGATGAGAATCCAGATGAAACACAGGGTTAAACCAGCAGCCAGATAGGCAAGAAAGCCCGATGGTCCGATTTGCGCCATCGCATTTGCGCCAAGCAGAGGTCCTGTAATCGAACCTGCGCCGTTGACCAGTAGGATCACCGTGCCCACCTGCAGGAATTGCCCTGGGTAGCGATCGTTTGCATGCGCCAGGCACAGAGGGTAAATGGCAATAGCACTACCGCCGATGATGAAAAACAACAGCATTACCAGCCAACTGGGAGGCTGTTGCAGCAGAGTGCCAACAATCGCTGTGATGATGCCAATAATCAACAATCCCATCATGACTTTGCGGCGATCGTAGCGATCGGAAATATGTCCAGCGGGAAGCTGAAAAGCCGCGCCTCCCAGCACCATGACTATCATCAGCCAGGCAATCTCGCTGACGGACAACCCCGCAATCTTGCCGAATACGGGGGTCAGACCAAACAACGCGCCGGTAACGGTACCGATGGCAAGTGCGCCGCCAACAGCAGCGGGGGAGGCGTGATAGATATCCTTGAAGCGAAACTCGAGTGTTGCAAGCGGTGCAGGCTGTTCAACTTTCGACAGTGCTACCGGAATGATGGAGAGAGACAGCAGCAGGGTGCCCAGTACGATGGTGGTGAAGCCGCTGGGACTGCCCAGGTTAATCAGTAATTGCCCGACACTCATCGACAACAGAACGATCACCGTATAAACAGCCAGGATGCGCCCTCGCTTGGCATTATTAGTGTACTCATTCAGCCAGCTCTCGATAACCAGGTAACAACCTGAAATGCCGATACCGGTCATTAAGCGTAGCCCGGACCACACATAGGGGTCGTCTGATAGAAGGATGCACAACAGAGCGGCGCCGTTGATGGTGGTCAGGGTTGAAAAGGTACGGATATGACCTACGGCTGCTACAAACCTGGGAATAAAGATACAGCCCAGCAGGAAGCCGAGAAAATAGAAAGAGCCCGTCATCCCAATGTCGTTTATCGACCAGCCGAGTGACTCAGCCCGTAATGGTAACAACGTCAGCTGCAGGCCGTGACCGATCAGCAATATGATCACTGACGCGAACAGAACGGCAAGACTCCGGGTGCGGGACAGCATCAATTCAAGTTTCCTTTTATTGTGCCTGACCGTTGATTGATATGGGCTTATCTGATGCAAACAGTTTTAAAAATTTACGCTCACCTTCCGGGGTGCCGATCAAAACGATTTCTTCGTTGGCCTGCAGACGTGTGTCGGGTTCCGGGTTGGTGATGGTCCGGTTGTCTTTGTCGATACCAATAACGCTGCAGGTTGTCAGGTGTTTGATATTCGCTTCTTCCAATGTCTTATCAACAAGTTGTTGAGGCACCTCTACTTTGAAAACATCCAGACCTTCAGCAACCATCAGAAGATCGCTGCGCTGGAGCAGGTTAAACAGTGCGTTTGAGCCCATCGAAGCATAAGACATGACAATGTCGGAGCCTGCCCGGTGCAATCCTGCAACGCTGGTTTCCAGGCTTGCGCGGCAGATAATCTGGATATCCGGGCGCAGCAAGCGGGAAAAAATTGTCAGATAGGTGTTTGTCTCATCGTCTTTTGTTGTAATGATGACAGTGGGTGCTTTGTCGATGCCTGCCTGGCGCAATATGTTTTTGTCCGAAGCGGACCCTAGAATGTATTTATCCGAATCTGGTACGCGCTCTGGAATCTGTTCAACGATGCGATAGTCGATGCCGCGTCGTGCCAGCGCACGAGCAGTGGCACGACCTACGCGGCCGCCGCCGATAATGATGACGGGTTTGTGTTCGCTTGTTTGCATTTCGTGACAATACAATCGGTTGAACTCATCAAGCTGGGCTTTTGATCCAGCCATCACGAGAAGGCTATGGGGTTCGATCTTGCTGTCCTGTTCACCGACTTGAAAGGTGCCACGATCCCAGAAACCGACGATGCTGACGCTGGTTTGTCGTTGTGCGGTAATGTAGTCGATGCCCACTAAATTAGTTTTGGATGCATCCACTTCGGCAATCAGGAGGTCATCAATATTGCCGATGATGTGAATCAGCTCGTTACCCCCAATTGCACGCCTTGCCAGGCTCTCAGACATCAGATGTGTTAAATCGAGTACCCGTGACGAGCCTGCCAGGCGCAACACATCTTTAGAGTCGCTGTCTCTGGCGGTAGCGATGACCGGTGTGGTTTTAGTGATACCGCGTACGGTAAAAACTATTGATGTATTGGCGATGTCTGTGCGGGTCGTGGCAACCAGGGAAGCCTGTTCCACCCGCGCGTTGATATACGTTTCCGGCAGATTAAGCTCGCCATGAATCGCGTTAATGCCGTGGTCAATCAACTGCATGACCTCATCTGCTTCCGGCAGAATAACCACGTATGGATATTTGAACTGTTTGAGTTTTGCGATCAGTGCACTGGCTACCGGGCCATAGAACGTCATGATGACGTGCCCGGTTAAGTTGTCGTTTACTTTCCGAGGAATGCGATTCGCAGCACGCATTTCAACCCAGGGTGCGTAGAAGAGCTCCATAAATGTAAATGGCAGTAGCACCAACATGAAGATTACGCCAGACAGCAATACGAATATAGAGAACAAACGACCCGGGTCTGAAACAAAACTGACGTCACCATAGCCAAGCGTCGACATGGTCGACAAAGTCCAGTAGAAGCCGGTCACCCACGAGTGTGTCTGACCCTCGTAGGCCATGAGCAGCTGAAAGATCACCGAGAAAAGACAGATGAGCCCCAGCAGTACGGCTACAAATCGGAGTAACCCCAGCAAATTGCGCTGCTGCAGCAGTTGCAGCATTCGGTGTCTTGGTAGCTCTGAGTTCATGAGGGGCGTTCGGGTATTTTCAAGCCAGCAGGAGGTTGCAGATCATCACGTTGCGCATAGTACATGATGGCGCTGGTTTTGTGCCCCCGGCAATGTGCATTTAGTAAAACGTAATACCATCTCCATGCCAGGTATCGGCTACAATGGCCTTCGCTTATCTGATTGTTATTCTTGATGGAAAATCTTGTCTGGCTTGGCATAGTCCTGTGTGTGACTCAATCTGCTATGTTTTCAGGTCTGAATCTGGCCTTCTTTGGGGTTTCACGGTTGCAGCTGGAGGTGGAAGCTGAAACCAATATCAGGGCCGAGCGCGTCCTGCGCATGCGCCAGGATTCAAACTTTCTGTTGACGACCATTTTGTGGGGCAACGTCAGTATCAACGTGCTGCTCACGTTGTTGTCCAACTCCGTGCTGACGGGGGTGATGGCGTTCGTTTTCTCAACCTTTGTGATTACTTTTTTAGGCGAGATCTTTCCGCAGGCCTATTTCTCTCGCAATGCGTTAAGGATGGCATCGTTACTTTACCCAATTCTCCGGTTGTATCAGATTATTCTCTATCCGGTTGCCAAACCTGCAGCCATGATTCTGGATGCGTGGCTTGGCAAGGAATCTGCCGAACTGTTTCGAGAGCAGGTGATCAAAGATATGTTGATGAAACATGTCGAAGCCCATGATAGCGATGTGGGCGAAGTGGAGGGTATCGGCGCGCTCAACTTTCTGGAGATTGACGATCTTGAGGCTTTTGAGGCGGGGGCGCTTATCGACCCGTCCAGTGTGTTAAAGCTGCCGACAGATATAGATCTGCCGCGCTTGCCCGAGCACAAACAGACCGCTGATGACCCCATCCTGCAGAAGATTCACGCGTCTGGCAAAAAGTGGGTGGTGCTGGCAGACCTCAAAGGTGAGCCCCAGCTCCTGCTGGATGCGGATGAATTCCTGCGTGCATCGTTGCTCGATAAAGGGCCGATTAATCCATACAAGTATTGTCACCGCCCGATTATCCTGACCAACCCAAAAACCAAATTGGGTAAAGTGTTGCTCTTGTTGCGGCAGAGTAAAACGGTCAATCGCGGGGTGATTGAAAATGATGTTGTGCTGATCTGGTCGGCACAGCCAAGGATAATTACCGGGGCTGACCTGTTCGATCGCCTGCTGCATGGAATCAAGTGATCGCTGTCATACTCTTTTTGTTAACAATACACAGGCTGTGAAGGACAATTCGGTTGAATCAGGTTAATGACGACTCATATATTACTGCCTTATTGGATGTGCTGAAAAATTCTACGGATGCAGATCGTTATCCGTTAGTGCAGGTGTTCACCAGGGCTCTCTGGTCCAGGTCGTTGGAAGAAGATGTCGCTTCGCGAGACGTGCGCGATGATATGGGTGGCACTATCGTAGCCTTTCAGCATCTACAGGACCGCCGGTTAGACGAAGTCAGTTTCCTGCTTAAAAATCCGATACGGACCCGGGATGGCTGGCATTCGGAGCACAGTGTGGTGGTGGTAGCTGCGCCTAACATGCCGTTCATGGTCGATTCTGTATTAATGGCCCTGTCTCATGATGGTTTGGTTACCCATCACTTGAATAATGCTGTTTTTGCTGTGGAGCGTGACGCGGACGGCAAGCTCCTGAATCTGTCCACTGAAGTCGATCATGCGAACCGCGAACTGATCATTTATGCGGAAATCGATCGCTTGGAAGATGATGCTTTGCCCCAGCTGCAATCCAAGCTTGAGTCCATGGCCAAAGACCTGCAGGCCGCGGTCACCGATTTCCCGAAGATGAAAATCAAGATGGAGGCGTTGATTGATGACTTAAAGCACAATCCGCCTCCTCTGGATGAGCACGATATCAGCGAAAGTATTGCTTTTCTGGAATGGCTGCTGGCCAATCATTTCACTTTTCTTGGAGTGCGGGAATTTCAATATAGCGACGGCGTCATTCGTCAGACGGGTCAGGCATTGGGTACCCAGCGGGTCAGACCTTCGGCGACGGAACGCACCATCGCCGCGCAACCCCAGCGTACTCAGGATTTTCTATTGAAGCCTAAGCCACTCACGTTCTCCAAATCCGGGACGAAGTCTCGAGTGCACCGGCCAGCATATCCAGATTACGTGGGTATCAAACAGTTTGATGAGCAGGGTCGTGTCATTGGTGAAACGGGCTTTTTAGGACTCTACACCTCCAGGGTATACATGGAGTTGCCAGAACGTATTCCTGTCGTTCGCCACAAAGTGTCAAACGTTCTGCAAAGGTCCGGTCTGGATCCATCAGGTTTTGACGGCAAAGTTCTGGGGCAGGTTTTAGCAACCTATCCACGTGATGAACTGTTTCAGATCACTGAAACAGAGCTGTATGAAACAGCAATGGTCATTACGGATATACATGAGCGCAGGCGTGTCCGTGTGTTCGCACGTTACGACGCGTACGGGTTGTTTGTGAACACTCTGGTGTACATGCCCAGAGACCTGTTCAGCACCTCGGTCCGGTTAGAGCTGGAAGCGCTGTTGGTGAAGACTTTTGCTGCTGAAGACTCTGAATACGATATTCTGTTATCGGAATCGATTCTTATAAGGGTTCAGTTCATTCTGCGCGTGAGCCCCGGCCAACAGATTCAAGTCGACCGCATTGGGCTCGAACAGCGTATCGCTGAACTGATAGGCGATTGGAATTCAGAGCTCTACGAAGCGCTGGTCAGTCAATTCGGCGAACGTGCTGCGTTAGTTATGCGCAACAGCTATGCGGACGCTTTTTCCGCTGGTTACCGCGAGTCTTTTACAACCATTGATGCGATTGATGATATCCAGGTGATCGAGCAGTTAACTGAGCTTTCACCCCTCAGTACACGGCTTTATCGCGTACCTGGTGATCCGTCAGATCTCCTGCATCTGAAGATATTTCATCGGGGAGCAGCTTTGCCGCTATCTGATGTGGTGCCTAAGCTTGAAAACCTGGATCTGCGCGTCATCGGCGAACACCCCTACGCGGTGGCTCGCAAGGATGCAGATTCTGTTTCGATTCAGGTTTACGAACTCCGATTTACCGGTGAGCTGGATCTGCAGGAAGGCGGTGAGGATCTGAACGATGCATTTATCAATGTCTGGAATGGTTTTGCTGAAGATGACAGCTTTAACCGTCTGATCTTGCGAGCAGGTTTGTCCTGGCGACAGGTGAGTGTCCTGCGCGCCTTTGCTCAGTATATGAAGCAAATTAGATTTGGCTTCTCCCAGGCGTTTATCAGTGAGGCATTGTTTCGTCACGCGGACACTGCCAGCCTGTTGGTGGACTATTTTGAACGTAAATTTGCAGTGGACGGTCAGGACTCTGATAGTGCCTCAGTGCTCGATCTGGAAAGTATCAAGCAACGTATAACCACTGCGTTGGATGACGTGGAGCTTTTGAACGAAGACCGTATTCTGCGTCGGTTTCTGGAACTCATGGATGCCAGTAAGCGCACCAACTATTACGTGACAGATGCCGAAGGTAAGCATCGTCCCTTTCTGTCTATCAAGTTTATGCCCAGGGAAATCACTGCCATGCCTCTACCGGTGCCGCTGTACGAGATCTTCGTCAGTGCACCCTATCTGGAAGGCGTCCATCTTCGTGCAGGCAGCATTGCGCGAGGTGGCCTGCGTTGGTCGGATCGCCTTGAAGACTACCGTACAGAAGTGCTGGGTCTGGTCAAAGCCCAGGTGGTCAAAAATGCTGTCATTGTGCCAACGGGTGCAAAAGGTGGCTTTGTGATCAAGGACGCTCGAGCGGGAATTGATGGATACCAGGACTTCATCCGTGCTCTGTTGGATGTCACAGATAATATTGTAAATGGCGAAGTGAAAACACCGGATCAGGTGGTGGCCGTAGATAACTCTGACCCGTATTTTGTTGTCGCTGCAGATAAAGGCACAGCCACCTTTTCCGATACAGCCAATAATATTTCCAGGACATACGATTTCTGGTTAGGGGATGCATTTGCATCTGGCGGTTCTAACGGCTATGACCATAAAAAAATGGGCATTACTGCTCGAGGTGCCTGGGTCTCAGTGCAAAGGCACTTCGCTGAAATGAATATAGACGTGCAGACAGATCCAATCACAGTGCTTGGCGTCGGTGATATGAGCGGTGACGTTTTTGGTAATGGCGTGTTGAGATCGGAATCGTTGTTGTTGGTCGCCGCGTTCAATCACCTGCATATATTTATTGACCCAAACCCCGATGCAGCGGCCAGTTATGCTGAGCGCCAACGCCTGTTTGCGTTGCCACGTTCCAGTTGGAGCGACTACAACGAGGCATTGATCAGCGCTGGCGGTGGCGTATTTTCGCGCACCAGCAAACGCATCACCGTGACCCCTGAAATGTCTGCTCGATTTGATATACCACAAGGCGATATGGCGCCTGATGATCTCATCCACGAACTGTTAAAGAGCCCTGTTCAGCTGATCTGGAATGGTGGTATCGGAACGTACGTGAAAGCCAGTTCTGAGAACCACGAAGAAGTTGGTGACAGAATCAATGATCACCTGCGCGTTAACGCTGACGAACTCAAAGCCAGGGTGGTTGGTGAGGGCGGTAATCTGGGGATTACGCAACGCGCGCGGGTAGAGTTTGCGCTGAAAGGTGGCGCCGTTAATACAGACTTTATTGACAACTCTGCAGGTGTCGACTGTTCCGACCACGAAGTGAATATAAAAATTGTTTTAAACGAATTGGTTGCGCGTGAAGATTTAACGCGCAAGCAACGCAATTCCGTTTTGGAATCAATGACGGACGAAGTGGCCGCTCTGGTGTTGGCCAACAGCTTTGATCAGGCGCAAACGTTAAGCCTGGCGGTACGGCATGAGAAAGGTCATCAGAGTGAGTACCAGCGCTTGATGGGTGTGCTGAGTACCCATGCCGGATTGAACAGGGCGCTTGAATTCCTGCCCTCGGATGAGAGTCTGGCGGAAAGATATGTGAATGAAGACAGTTTAACCCGCCCTGAACTCGCGGTGCTTCTGACCTATACCAAAACATACATCAAAAACTGCCTGATTGAGGGGGCTGTGCATCAGGATCCGCTGATTGCTCAACGGATAGTCAATGCGTTCCCTCAATCGCTGGTAGCGCAGTTTGAGGCGGACATCAAATCGCATAGGCTTGCGCCGGAAATCATAGCAACTCAACTTGCCAACGAAATTGTTGGTCACATGGGTATCACGTTTGTCTCGAGTTTAAGTGAGTCAGTCGGCTGTGCAGTCATCGATGTTGCCAAAGGCTACGCTGTCGCGGCGGCCTGTTTTGACTTTTCTACCTGGTTTGACGTGGTTGCCACGGCGCCGGGGCTCAATGCGCAACAACAGCTGCATGTTCTTGATAGCGTGGCTCAGTTAGGCAGTCGCTCAACGCGCTGGATTTTGCGGAACTGTGATGTAACGGGCTCCCTCGAAACATTAGTGAACCGGTTTAAACCAGCGCTGGATGTTGTAGCGCACTCTGCAGCGCCTAACATCCCGGAGTCCGATCTGGATACCGCCGTCAGTGCGGCGCTTGAGAAAGGCGGATTACCTGCGCATCTGGCCCAGCACTGGAGTGATGTGCAGGTTTTCACGCAGATGCTGCCGGTTGTTGCTGTTGCAGAACAGCAGGGTTGCGATGTCGCGGCTCTGGTCGACGTCAGTGGTCGGGTTGCAGCGCAGTTAAGCATTGATTGGTTAGTTTCCCGGTTAACCGATTTGAACACGGATTCACATTGGCAGGCCCTGCAGATTGATGCTTTATACGACGATCTGTTCCGCCTGCAATGTGCGTTCAGTGCACATGTGCTAATAACGGCGGACGGTGATTTTGCACAATGGCAGCGCCAGAACCCCGGTGCCCTTAACAGCTGGTTTAGCGCCATAGAAGAGGTGCAAACATCGGGCGCGACGGATATCGCTTTGTATGCGCTTATCGTGCGGCGGCTGACGGATACCTGTGGGAAATTGGGATGCGCCTAATCATCAGTGTTGTGGTAACCCTGGCGATTGTTCACTATACGCCGCCCACAGTGAGTGGGTCTATTTTAGGTACTGAATCGAAATGACTTATTGTGTTGGCATCGCCGTCGATGAAGGGCTGGTTTTTGTCTCTGACTCCCGCACAAACGCAGGTGTGGATAACGTCAGCACGTATAGCAAGATGCGTCGTTACGGCGTGGCTGGCGAGCGCCAGTTTATCATCTGCACAGCGGGTAATCTGGCCACAACGCAAGGCGTGATCGCTCAGGTTGAACGGGATATGCGTGATGACGTCGAAGTCAATCTCATGAACGTCAGCTCCGTTGCTGAAGCTGCCAGTTACGTTGGTGCGCTTAATCTTGAGCAGCAGAAAAAGAATACGGGTGGCGGTCCGGTTTTTGAGGCCAGTCTGCTGCTGGGTGGGGAGGTGGCTGGCGCGCCGCGACGTCTGTTCAGAATATATGCTGAGGGTAACTATATCGAAACCTCTGATCAGACACCTTTCCTGCAGATCGGCGAATCGAAGTACGGCAAACCTATCCTTGACCGTGTGCTGTCGGTGGACACGCCGCTGGAACGAGCCGCCTTATGTGGGCTGGTATCCATGGATGCCACGATGCGCAGTAATCTCACTGTTGGGCCGCCGATAGAAGTGTGCATATACACTACAGGTAGTTTAGCGCCGTGCCGGTATGTCTCATACGATGAGGACAGCGATTTTCTGCGTACACTGAAAAGTAACTGGAACCAGGAGATCAAGAAGGCGTTCGACCGAATGCCCCACATGGTCTGGAACCATGGGGACAAATCATGACCATCCGCGTTGCACTGCAGCACAACACACATTACAAATTTGATCGGCCGATAACCATTCATCCACACGTCATCCGCCTGCGGCCAGCGCCTCATTCGCGCACTCCGATTACAGCTTATTCGTTGAAAGTGTCACCTGCCGAGCATTTTGTTAACTGGCAGCAGGATCCTTTTGGAAATTATCTGTCGCGCTATGTTTTTCCGGAAAAAAGTAATCACCTTTCCATCGAGGTGTCGTTGATCGCGGACATGACCGTGATCAATCCGTTTGACTTTTTTCTTGAGGAATCAGCCCAGGAATACCCGTTCAGCTACGACAGACAGCTCAAGCGTGACCTCGCGCCTTATCTGGAGATCACAGACAAAGGGCCGTTGTTGACTAAATGGCTGAAGGACGTGAAACGTAAACCTACCGCGCTGGTCGACTTCCTTGTGGGTTTGAACCAGCGGGTACAGGGTGACGTTGGTTATCTGGTGCGCATGGAGCCGGGTGTTCAAACCTGTGAAGAAACACTTGGATTAGCCTGTGGCTCGTGTCGCGACAGTGGTTGGTTGTTGGTGCAGATTCTGCGTCACCTTGGTCTGGCTGCGCGTTTTGTGTCCGGGTATCTGGTACAGCTGAAGGCTGATCAGGAAGCCCTGGATGGACCGTCTGGTACAACAGAAGACTTTACTGACCTGCATGCCTGGGCAGAAGTCTACCTGCCCGGTGCTGGATGGATAGGCTTAGACCCCACCTCAGGGTTGCTGGCCGGAGAAGGCCACATCCCCCTTGCCTGTACACCTGATCCAGGAAGTGCTGCACCGGTTACCGGCGCAATTGAGTCTGCAGCCGTCGAATTTGATTTTTTCAATAAAGTTGAGCGGGTACACGAAGATCCCCGGGTCACCAAACCCTATGACGCTGCGCAATGGGACGCAATTAAAAAGCTTGGTGACAAAGTTGATCGCCAGTTGGAAAAAGGTGATGTGCGGCTGACCATGGGCGGTGAGCCCACCTTTGTTTCGATTGATGACATGGACGGTCCGGAATGGAACTACACTGCGCTGAGTGAAGACAAGCGGGCGCTTGCTGGAAAGCTGCTGCAGAGGTTGCGGGCGCAGTTCGCGCCAGATGCATTGCTGCACTTCGGTCAGGGTAAATGGTATCCCGGTGAGCCGTTACCTCGTTGGGCGCTGTCCATGTTCTGGCGACAGGATGGCAAGCAGGTGGTGCTGCACCCGGATGTTGTTGCGGATACGGATGAAGCGCAAAGTTGTAGCGTTGCAGATGCGTTCCGCTTAGCCCAGGCGTTAGCTGAAGGCCTGGGTATAAATTCGGAATATATTGTGCCGGGCTATGAAGATCCGCAACACTACCTGCAGCAAGAGGCGCGCCTGCCGATAAACGTGGATCCTTCAGACCCTAAGCTTGAAGATCCGCTGGAGCGAGAGCGAATGGTTCGCCTGTTTCAGAGAGGTTTGAATAAGGTCAGTGGCTATGCTCTGCCGATCAAATTTAAAGGCGAAGCCGACGGTGGCTATTGGAAATCCAGTCGCTGGCCGTTCCGACAGGACAAAATGATTCTGCTGCCAGGTGACTCTCCCATGGGTTTGCGCCTGCCGTTAGCATCGCTGCCCTGGAAGGCGCCGGAAGAGCGGGACATTGAAACTCAGCGTGATCCGTTTGAATCATTGGATGCGTTAAACGAAGCGGGTGATCAAGTTAACGCCGCCGCCGCCCCGTTGACTGATGCGGACGACGATGAAATTGTACACACAGCGTTGTGTCTGGAAGTGCGTGAGGACAAGCTCTATGCTTTTATGCCTCCTGAAGATCGGTTAGAGGTATATCTCGCCCTTGTTGATGCCATTACAACGGCAGCAAATTCAGCTGGTCTGTCTGTGATTCTGGAAGGCTACGAACCGCCACGTGACCCGCGTTTGCAGATTCTGCAGATCACACCTGATCCGGGTGTCATAGAAGTGAACGTTCATCCGGCATCGAACTGGCGTGACCTGGTGAGCAATACCGAAATCCTGTATGAACAAGCGCGCCAGTGTCGATTGGGTACTGAGAAATTTATGTTGGATGGCCGGCATTCAGGCACCGGTGGTGGTAATCACGTCACCCTGGGTGCTGCTCAACCCGTGGACAGCCCGTTTCTCAGGCGGCCCGATCTGTTGCGCAGTTTTATTACATACTGGCAGCGTCATCCGAGTTTGTCTTATCTCTTTTCCGGTATGTTTATCGGTCCCACCAGCCAGGCACCTCGTGTAGATGAAGCGCGGGACGATAACCTTTATGAACTTGAAATTGCCATGGGACTTTTGCCCGAAGGTGAGACAGAACAACTCTGGCAGGTGGACCGTCTGCTGCGAAATTTTCTCATCGACCTGACCGGGAATACCCACCGAGCTGAATTTTCCATTGATAAGCTCTACTCGCCTGATGGACCTACCGGGCGCAAAGGCCTGGTAGAGCTGCGCGCGCTGGAAATGCCGCCACATGCGCAGATGAGTCTGGTGCAGATGCTGCTGATTCGCGCCATGGTTGCGCGCTTCTGGCGCAAACCCTACAGGCAGCCGTTGATTCGCTGGGGTACGGAACTACATGATCGGTTCATGTTGCGCCATTGTGTTTGGGAAGATATGCAGGAGGTGTTGGCAGACATGTCACGAGCGGGCTATGCCTTCGACGAGGAATGGTTTGCACCCTTTCGCGAGTTTCGCTTTCCGCTGCTTGGCAGTTTCGAGGCCCAGGGTATGCAGGTTGATGTGCACAACAGCCTGGAACCCTGGCATGTGCTTGGCGAAGAAGCGACGGCCCAGGGTACCGCTCGTTACGTGGACTCTACCGTTGAACGACTGCAGGTCTCTGTAAAGGGCTTAAAAGGCGATCGTTATCAGGTTTTGTGTAACGGTCGTCCGCTGCCACTGCGCTCCACCGGCGAGCGGGGTAGTGCGGTGGCGGGTGTTCGCTTCAAAGCCTGGGCGGCGCCGTCCAGCTTACACCCTACCATCGATGTGCATTCGCCGCTGGTGTTCGATCTGGTCGACACCAGCAATCAGCGATCTATCGCTGGCGCCACCTATCATGTTTCACACCCCGGTGGGCGCAACTACGATACTTTCCCGCTCAATGCTAATGAGGCAGAGGCGCGTCGAGGTGCCAGATTTTTCGGTCATGGTGGTTCGCAGGGGCGACTCAAAATAAAGTCTGAAGTGCCTCATCCGGATCAGCCGTACACACTGGACCTGCGCACCCAGCCAAGGCTTCGCTGAATTGGAAATAGATAAGTCTTATAGCATTGCCCATTCCCGACCGGAGGTATACGCCGCCTGGGTATCGTCTGATACCGTCATCCCACCGGCAACGGCGATGGACGTGTTGCCACAGGTTGGTGGGCATTATCGATTGATGATGAAGAAGTTTCAGAGATCGAGGTTTGGTTTCGAGATGAAGGTACGGGTACACGCATCGATCTGCGCCATGCGAAGCTCACCAGTGAGGAAAGTGTGCAGAATCACGATACCGGGTGGGACAACTATATTGCAGGGCTCAAGGGTTTCTTAGGGGTCGACAACTGACTGGATTCAATTGCAGGTGTTAGACGGCACTGTTCGTCAGCTTGAGCAGAGATGGTTTGCCGGGTACTCAGAAGCGATCGGGGAAGTGCAGATTCAACTTTATCCTGATAGCGAGCGATAACATTCAGTGCCATCTGCTTACAGCCCAGAAGTGCCAATGTGTGTGCCAAATTGTTTGTTGCAAACCAGTATTCAGGGTTCCGTTGAATCAGGTCTTCATACATTTCAATAGCGCGAGGGTAGTCTCCAGACTGTTGCCGTGTATTGGCGGTGCCAAACCGTAATGCTGTGCTTTCTGGCCAGCGCTCTAAGCCGGTTTCATAAGCCGACAGGGCGGCTTCAAGCTGGCCGACCTGTTCGAGGGCCGCAACCGATTGGCTGTAAGCCTGCACCTCCGGATTTGCCGGCAGCTCACCCGGATTCAAGACAACAACCCCCCAGCGTTGAGCCCGGTTCCATGTTTTTAACAGCCGGTGAGCTTTGAACAGCTGCCTGCGCTGATTTCCAGAGCGTAAGATAAAATTCTGCTCTGCCGGGTCGAAGCCAATGATCACGGCGTAGTGCCAGACAGGCAACCAGGCCACGCCCAGGTTCTGCAGGATCAACACGGGATAGCCTTGCTCCAGCTCACGCACAATGCCCTTTAGCGAAGGCTGCACAGCAACGGTCAACCGATTCATGCGCCGAGCGGCGGCCACCAGTTCCAGCTGCAGACTGCCTTTGCGGCCGGGCAGATAGACTTGTTCCGCGAGCGTGTCAGGGTCAATGTCCAAGCCGGTCCGGTGCAGGACTGTCGCCAGAGCGTTGGGCCCGCAGAAGTATCCGGTCTGGTCATGGAATGGGGTCTGAGTAAGTTCCAGTGACCCCTGTGTATTCAAGCTCAAGTTTGGCTGGGTCTGACAGCCCGTCAGAACCGCGCCAAAAATCAGTACCCTAAATAGCCGTGAATACGTCTGTAACACCCAGTAACTCAAGAATGAACAGAACGATAACAACAATACCGATGACTTCGGCAATACCACCGGCGCCAGCAGGCATGTCACCTATTTTTGCGTCCAGTAACAGCAATTCCTGCGGGGTCAGAGCTGCAATGCGCTGCTCTGCCTGTTCGGCTGGAACACCAAATTTGATGAGCTGCTGCTGTACTTCTTCGCGGGCGAGAAAACTGCTGATACGTTCACCAGCCTGGATCTGTTGCTCGATCGCCAGAGCGTCGTCGGTGGTAATAAATTGCGCGGATGCATTTGAAGCAAAGGCGCCGGTCAGTAGGGTAACAATGATCAGATTCAGTAAGAGTCGCTGCATGGGAATTCCTTAGTGATGTGTCTTGCATTATACGCATTATTAATGCAACTGTGCGCACGAGAGAAGAGAGAAGGTGACCCCAGTTGAGTTCTGATTTAAAACAGTCTTCGCCGCCCGCTGAGGGTATTGGCCGACTAAAAATTGCGCTGTACGGTATTGCCAATCTGCCAACGTCTACCGTTGGCTTACCCATAGCACTTTATATCCCGGCGTTCTATTCACAGAACCTGGGCCTGTCGCTTGCCGTTGTTGGGGCGCTGATTGCCTTATCCCGATTGACTGATGTGGTCACCGACCCTGCTATTGGTATTGCCTCGGATCGATGGGCGACCCGCTTTGGGCGCCGAAAGCCCTGGATCGCCATGGGGATTCCATTAATGCTCCTGTCGTTATGGATGCTGTTTGTTCCGGACAGCGCTTTCGCCATCGCTGCCTGGCAACTGTTTGGTGGTGAGGCGGTTACCAATCTATATCTCTTTGTCTGGATCAGCGCTTTATATCTCAGTTTTACGCTGGTCGATCTTCCATATCGAGCGTGGGGGGCTGAACTGTCGACGGACTATAACGAGCGCTCTCAAATTACTGGATGGCGGGAAGCTTTTGGTTATGGTGGCACCCTGATGGCGCTGTTGATTCCACTGGTTCTCTCCCTGGGCTTCGGGTTGTCGGGTGCGAACAATGCCCTGCTGGGCATTGCGATTGCTGTGGTCATTCTCCTGCCCATCTTAAGCGCACCGGCACTGTTTTTTGTGCCAGAGCTGCCTTCACGGTCCAAGGCCAAGCAAGAGCGGGTACCGTGGCGACGGGGGCTGAAAATTGTGCTGGCTAATGGACCCTATCGGCGCCTGGTGATCAGCCTGTTGTTCCTGGTCGCCTCGGTGAGCATGACAGCATCACTGTCTTTCTTCTTTGTAGGTTCCGTAATGGAGCAGCCCTTTGATCGTTATGCGCTTTTTGTGCTCGCCTATTACCTATCCAGTAGCCTTGCTATTCCAGCCTGGTTCGCAATTTCGAGGCGCCTGGGCAAACACAAAACAGTTGTTCTTGGCATTGCATGGCTGTCGCTCTGGAGTTCTTTCATTCCGCTGCTCGGACCAGAACACTTCTGGCTGTTCTTTGCGTTGATGATGCTCAAGGGATCCGCTGTGGGTGCATTGGTCTTTTTGCCGGCATCTATGGCTGCGGACGTGATAGACCTGGATACGCTGCGCACCGGAGAACAACGTACCGGGTTGTATTTTTCTTTGTGGGGCATGGTCAACAAGGCTGCAACCGCGCTTGGTGTTCTGTTGGCAACCAATGGGGTTGCCTGGTTCGGTTTCAACCCGTCGGCGGATGAAAACACCGCGGCTGCGAAACTCGCAGTAGCGGTTTTGTACAGTATTGTGCCAGCTATATTAGCTTGTGTGGCATTACCGTTGTTGTGGAAATACCCGCTCACGCAAGTCAGACAGGAACGTATGCGGGCGCATATAGCCAGGCGCGATATTCGCCGTGGAAAGGCTCTATCTTCGGAGTAAAGGGTGGGCTTGGGGTAATGTGTTTTTATTATTTCATGAATCCAAACGTCATGCTCAGGCTCACGTTGCAGTACCTGCTGATGTGCGCAGCGTTCGTTGACTTGTTGTTCGAGTTGTTGGGTTAGTTGCTGCAGTCGTAGCGGGTTTTCCTGAGCTTGTGCAATGGAGTCTGGACTGAGTGTAAGGTCGGGGCGTTGTAGCCAGGGAAGCAAGGTTTCTAACGCCATCCGCGGCTCACCCAGCGCTGTTTGTGAATTCACCACCTGGGTCTTAGCAATATACATGCGCGATTCATGGCCTGGCTGTTTCCAAGCTTCGTATGGACAGGTCTGTTATTCCCATATTGATCAGCGGCGTTGCTCTGTTGTGGTGCAGGACATACAACATTTCCTGATCATCTGTGGCGACAGCTGCGGATAGCGATGCCACAATCCAAAGCGTCAAGGTAAACCTGCTCTTTGGGTCTGAGTTGATAATCATTCAGTAATCGTAAAGCCTCTCTGCAAGAAAGCGGTCGCTATTTGTAGAACGGCACGCAGTTTGCATCACTCAGGTTGCAAAAAGAAAGTCTGAGGCCGACACAGCTGTTGCTTCTTGTTTTGAACGAATCAAAACGCTGCACCGCAAAATGTTGGCCATGTTTTTTTCATCGGCGTAAGCTTGAACAATAGACAACTGGGAGGTGGTAAGTGGTGAAACTGATTAGATGCGTTATAGGAACCATAAGTCTGGCGGCTCTGTTTCTTTCACAATGGGTTGTGGCACAAACAAGTGGCTCGCCGATGATGGAAGAAATTATTGTTACTGCGCAAAAGCGCGAGGAACGGCTGCAGGAGACCCCTGTTTCTGTTACAGCGTTTTCTGGCGATGCCATTGAGGCACTCGGATTTCGGCAAAGTGTTGACATCACAGCGCAGACGCCAAATTTCAGTGTTGGTTATCCTAACGGGGATACTGGTGTACCAGCCCCTTTCATCCGAGGCGTGGGACTAAATGATTTTGGTGTTCTAAATCAGGGGCCCATAGCCGCTTATATGGATGAGACGTATATTTCTTCCAACGCGGTACAAATTTTTCAATTGCTTGATGTTGAAAGGGTTGAGGTTTTGCGTGGTCCCCAAGGCACGTTATACGGGCGAAACGCAACTGGAGGCGCGGTAAATTTTGTCTCGCGCAAGCCTACACGAGAATGGGAAGGCTGGGTTCGTGCCGGCATCGGCAGTTGGGACCAACGCAAAATTGAGGGGGCGTTTGGTGGTCCTCTTGGGGACAACACCGCGTTCAGAGCGGCGCTACTCAAGAGCGATTCTGATGGCTGGATGAAAAACAGGTTTACCGGCAATGACCAGCAGGGCACGGATGAATTAGCCTGGCGTGTATTGCTCGAGACGCAACCGACGGACAGTTTAAATCTTCTGTTCAATGTGCGCGGTGGTAAGACAGAATCTGATGCGGTCCAATATAGACATCTGGGGGTTTGGGACACAGATGGCAATATGTGTGGCAACCAGGCGATTCTGGCCGGGCAGTGCGTTGATATATTTGGATATTCGGAGCAGGCAGCGTATACAACCTTGAATGGCGATACTGCTCCGGCCGTTCCTGATTATGACGAAGGCAACTACGATTTTGAGGCTAAAAACGATACCGAATTCTGGGGTATTTCTTTAACCGCGGACTGGGCCGTTGGCGATTTTGTCATTACCTCAATCACTTCTTATGATGACGTTGAAGACTTCAGGCCGGAAGAAACGGATGCGGGGCCGAATAATATTCTCACCGGTGAACTGGCTGTTGAGCAGGAAACCTTCTCGCAGGAATTGAGATTGAGTTGGGCGTCAGATCAATGGTCCTGGCTGGCTGGACTTTATTACCTCAATGACCAGGCGACGGATAATACCGCGTTCGATATTTTACGGGACTTCAGGCCGTTCACGATCGGTGACGACGTCAACTGCACTGCACCTCCAGGCAATCCCGGTGGTTTGTGTCCCGAGCAGTTTGTTTTTAAATCCAAATCAGGTACTGAACAGGAGATCACCAGCTTCGCTGCATTTTTTGATACAAGTTTCGAGCTCAGTGATCGGTTGACGTTGTCAGGTGGATTACGCTATTCCGATGAAGAAATTGAGCATGACAGCTTTTTCTTCTATGACGAGCCGGAAGGAGGCAACCCGGTACAACCTGGATTTCCTGCTGTGGCGGATAATGATTTCAGCAACGTCAGCGGTCGTTTAGTGCTTGATGCGCAGTTGTCTGATGATCTGTTGCTCTATGGCAGCGTGACCAGTGGCTTCAAGGCAGGCGGGATTCAAACCACAAGTGACGGGATTGCGCCATACGATGAAGAAAAACTGCTGAGTTACGAAGTGGGTTTCAAGTCTACGCTGGCAGATGGCCGCGTGCGTTTCAACGGATCTGCTTTTTATTACGATTATGAAGACCTGCAGGTGTTTGCTTTCGTGATTGTTGACGGCATTGGTTTTTCGACGATCTCCAATGCAGCGGATGCTGAAATATATGGCGCGGAATTTGAATTGCAGTGGCTGCCCACTGACAACCTGTTTGTGAATCTAGGTCTGGGTCTGCTCTCAACCGAATATCAGGACTTTGTTACTGCGACAGGGGACTTCAGTGGTAATGAGATCACTATGTCGCCGGAGCTCACGTTTAACGGCTTGATTCAATACGACATTCCTTTGCAGAGTAATGGAGCGATTACACTGCAAGCTGATTTTAACTATCAGGATGAGGTTTACTTCGACGCGTTAAACAACCCATTGCTGCGATAAGACGACTACTGGCTGATGAATGCGCGTGTCAGCTGGACTTCCACAGACGAAAAATGGGAAGTGGCAGCCTTTGGTCGTAACCTGGGGGATGAAGAATATATGGTGTACGCATTTGATCTGTCTTTCTTCGGCTTTAATGAAGAAATGATCGGTACACCCAGAGCCTTTGGATTGGAGGTTACCTATCGACCATGAGGTATAAGTGCGAATATATCCTGCTGCTACTTTTGATGGCGACACTCAGCGGCTGCAGTGAACAGCCGGCTGAAACGGACATTAAGCAACCAGTGTCCTCGGTTGCGGCAGTAGAAACTGAAACAGTGGCGATTGATGACAATCAAACCTTAACAACCCGGCAGATGCAGATGTGGTCGGGGAGTTGTGCCTTGTGCCACGTCAATGGCAATGCGGGCGCACCTGTTGTGGGTATTGCAGAACACTGGCAGCCCCGTGTAGCAAAAGGAATGCAGACGCTTCTACAACATACAGTTCAAGGTTTTAACAGTATGCCACCGCTCGGTTATTGCATGGCCTGTGAGACGGAAGACTTCAGTGCAATGATTCGTTTTATGTCAAAGAATCACTCAACGTCCAGTGCTACAACTCTAATGGGAGAAACGGCTCTAATGGGAGAAACAGCTGTAGTGGGAGAAAGTGAATGAGTTATTCCCGTCGACAATTTATGGCCAGCAGTGCGTTGCTTGGATTGTTTGCTCCGTGGCGGTCCGCGTTGGCTCAACAATCAACGACACCCTGGCGTAACTGGTCTGGAGGTCAGGTTTGCCATCCAGCGGGGCGCTTCTCACCTGCATCCGAAGATGAGTTGATGGATTATCTTCGGCGTACCTCAGGCGAAATCAGGCCGGTGGGGTCAGGTCATTCTTTCAGTGCGCTGGTGCCCACAGATGGGCATCTGCTTGTCATTGATCAGCTACACGGTCTGCTTAATCATGATGCCGATCTGATGCAGGCAACATTTGCAGCGGGAACGCGTCTGGGTGATATCGGTGCGCCGCTGCAAAGGGTTGGCCAGGCGATGTTGAATCTGCCGGACATTGATCGCCAGACGCTCGCCGGAGCGACGGCTACCGCAACACACGGTACTGGCATTGCGTTTACCTGCCTGTCTGGCTTTGTGACAGCATTGCGTCTGATTACGCCAAGTGGTGAAGCACTTGATGTCAGTCCCTCGTCAAATGCTGATCTTTTTGCTGCAGCCCGGGTGAGTCTGGGTGCGCTGGGTATCGTTACACAGATGACGCTGCAGAATCGCACCCCGTACAAATTGAAGGCGAAGAACTGGGTACAACCTATAGAAGAGGTTTTAGAAACCTTTGATGAATCGGCGGCGAACCATCGGCACTTTGAGATGTTTCCGTTAACTCATTCAGACTACGCACTCACTCTGGCCATCGACGAAACGGATGAAGACATCAATAATCCGCCACCGTCACCGGAAGACGAGGCGGCTTTTGGTGAAGCCATGGCTTTCTGGGCAACCCTGCCACCCAAAGAGCGCCTGCCGCAAATCAACGCGCTGGCCGAGCAGATAGGACCCACAGAGGCGATTGATGAGTCTTATAAAATACTCAGCAACGTTCGCAACGGGCGCTTTAATGAAATGGAATATTCAGTACCGCTGGAGGCCGGAGCGGACTGTCTGCGCGAAATTCTGCGGACCATTATCGATAAAGAAATCGATGTGGTTTTCCCCCTCGAATATCGCTACGTGAAACGTGACGATACCTGGCTGAGTATGAGTGCCGGGCATGAAGATCACGCTGCGATTTCGATACACCGTATGGCGGGCGAGGATTTTCGACCCTACTTTGATCTCATAGAACCCATTTTCTGGAAGTATGGCGGGCGACCACACTGGGGCAAAGTTCATTCGTTGGGCAAAGCTCAGCTTGAACAGCTATATCCAAAGTTCAGGGACTTTCAGGCGCTGCGTGCAGAACTTGACCCTGCCGGACGAATGTTAAATCCACATCTGAAAAAAATATTTCTGGGGTAGTTTGATGCGCAGGCGAAGATTACTGAAAAGCTTAGTGGCTGCTGGTGTTGCCGGCAGCAGTAATGTGTTGTGGGCGCCGGGCGCAATGGCAACAACACACAATGCAGGGCACAACAGCTATTTCTCTGCTTTGAATGAGATGCTCAAACGAGAGGGTCCGGGGCATCCTGTGATGTTGATAGACACTGCTCGGATGATGCATAACATATCGCGCATAACGCAATCTGTTGGCGATCAAAAGCGCTATCGCGTTGTTGTGAAATCACTGCCCTCGGTGCCCCTGCTGCGGGAAGTCATGGACAAAGCCCAAACACAATCGTTAATGGTGTTTCATCAACCTTTTTTAAGCGCTGTAGCCCAGGCATTTCCCTTTTCTGACGTGCTCTTGGGTAAACCCATGCCGATTAGGGCTGTACAGAGTTTTTACAGTGAGTTGGACCATAAAAAGTACGATGCGGAAAAAAACGTGCAATGGCTGGTCGATTCCAAACAGAGGCTTTTGCAATACCAGGCATTTGCTCGACAGCACGGTCTGCGTCTTGGTATCAACTTTGAAATTGATGTCGGTTTGCATCGTGGTGGCCTGGCGCAGCCGGAAGTGTTGAGTGAGTGTCTAGCCATCATTGCCGCTGATGATGAGCACTTACATTTCACCGGACTCATGGGTTACGAGCCTCAGTTGACTGGTCTGAAAGCAGATCTGTCGCATCCCGCCGTAGTGGAGGTGCTGTCTATCTACCGTGGCTTTATCGATCGCGCTAAACTTGCTGGCTATGATCCAGAGAAGCTGGTGTTAAACGGCGCAGGAAGCCATACCCTGAAGATTTATGAGAAAGATAACACCATGAACGATCTGTCAGCCGGTTCCGGCGTGGTCATGCCAACTGACTTTGATACGTTCCACCTCACTGACCATCAGCCAGCACTTTTTATCGCAGCGCCAATTTTGAAGCGGTATCAGCAGAACCCATTTATGGAAAAACCACCAACAGGCATGGAGCAGGTGTATTACATTTACGGCGGATATTGGAAGGCGAATATGGTTTCACCACAACCGGTGGGTGAGCCCATTTATCAAAGTACTAATCAGAGCCCGATACTCGCCAGTGCGGATCTGAATCTGCAGGTGGACGACTATATGTTTTTCCGGCCCACACAGAGTGAATTTGTGATGCTGCAGTTCGGTGATTTGCTGGCCGTGACTGACGAACGTATCAGCCATCAATGGCCGGTTTTCCAACAAACCGGTTAGTGTCAGTCACTGGTGAAGCTTTGTGTTTCTCCCCAATCTGCATCCAGTGCGGAGCGTAGATTCTGCAGACGCGTGATGCCGATGCGTTGGCTTAGTTCTGCTTCCAGCTCAAACAACCCCATTTTTGCGATGTCACCCAGATTTCGGCCGTAATCTGTGAAAACCACGTGTTTCTGTCGACCGTTTTCCGGGTCAGGTGTCATCTCGATAATGCCTTTCTTCTGCAGTGCTTTAAGAGCCTGTTGTGTGGCCTGTTTGGATACCCGTAATTTAGCTGCCAGATCAGAGGGCCTGTCGATCCCTTCAGTGAGATAAATCATCGCCATGGATTGCGCGCGAGGTAGAGATAACCCCGCGTGGCTCTTCATGTAAGCCTGCAATCCATCATCCAGCCAGTAGGTCGCATGCACCAGTGTGCGCAGTAGCCCATGTTCCTGGGCCGCTTCCGGCTTTGTAGCGGTTGCCGTTTTCTGCGGCATTCAGCTTGCCTGGGCGGCTAAACCGGTAATCGTCTCACCATTTGCTTTCACTCCGGCTGCGTTAACAGGCAGGTCGGCGTTGGGCAGGCCGGGCTGCAGGGTGGCACAGAATTCCAGCATGATGCCATCGGGATCAAAGAAGTAGAATGACTGCAACCAGGTCTTTTCCGAAGCAGCTTCTGCAGTTCGTGATTCTTCTCCGGTAACCACATCGTTGTGGTTAACCAGGGCCGAGCAGTCAACGCCTTTACCCACCAGTTTTTCGCGGTAGTCTGCAATCTTGTCTGGAGAGACGTTAAAGGCAACGTGGTTCATTGAGCTGTGTGCTGACGAAATGTTTCCATTGGGACTGCCAACAATGTTGCGTGCTGAAGTGACGCCAGGTTGCGCTTCAGGCGCATCGTTGAACCAGAAGAAAGCCAGTTCGCTGCCATTTCCCATATCAAAAAAGAAGTGTTGACCATATCCTTCAAGGTCAAAACCTTTGGTCAGCTTCATTTCCAGAACGTTGGTGTAGAAGTCTACCGTACGTTCCATATCTTTACAGACAAGCGCCAGATGATGCAGACCGTTTATTTCAAAATTTGCCATTTCTAATCCTCTGTTTTTTTCTGCCAAGCTGCACCGGCCCAGTCAGCCGTCTCGCCGTCACCGGGTACAGGTACTTCACGTATACGTTCTTCAACGTCATCAAACTCCAGTCGCAGTGCCTTGCAGCAAACGGCGTGGAGATTGTATCCCATCGTATGGTAGGTCAGTTCGAGGATGTCTTCATCGCTGAGATGGCGGTGAAGTTCCTCAAACAATTCATCAGATGCACGGCCACCCTGCAGAATAAGGGCGTCAGCCCAGGCAAGCACGGCGCGTTCTTTTGCATCAAACGCATCACTGATTTCCCAGTGTCTGATGTCGTTAATCTGTTGTTCGGTTACCCCGAAACGACGGGCAGCTTTACAATGCTGGGAAAAGACGAACTGGCTGCCCTGGGTGAAGCCGGCACGCATAATGGCCAGTTCGCGAACCTTACCGTCCATTTTGCTGATACTTTCCTGGGCAAACATGCCAAACATGCCGAAATGGTTGGTGGCGTGTTCAAAAATATACGGCACCAGAGCGAACACACTCCACCAGTTGCCTGGCGTGCCGGTAGCTGTACCGGGCTCTGTTACGGGGTCGCGTTCACCAAACAGGCGTTCGTAGAATTTGAGAACTTCCGGTGATGCTTTGGAGCGGGGTACTTGTTTGAGTCTTGGCATGGTTTCTCCAGATATAGTCGATAAATATCGTCAACGTTCAGGACGATCAATATTGTTGACTATAGTTGGGCGTGTCAATAGGATCGTGGTTCTTTGCAGGAATGGGGAGCCGTGCAGATGTCAGAAAACAGAGTCGCAGAAACTAACCGTTTGTTGAATCAACCGTCGGTAGGCTATCAATGGTATGTCATTTTTGTGCTGTTGCTGGCGCAGACCTTTTCTTTTCTCGATCGTATGATCATGGGGCTGCTGGTTGGACCAATACGTGAGACTTTTGAAATTTCTGACACGCAATACAGTCTGCTCGCTGGATTGGCGTTCTCACTGTTCTACGCGGGTATGGGTTTGCCCCTTGCGCGCATTGCCGACAGTAAAAACAGGCGCAATCTGATTTCTGCAGGGATAGCTGTGTGGAGCTTCATGACGGCAATCTGCGGCCTTGCTCAGCAATTCTGGACTTTGTTTGTAGCGCGGGTTGGCGTTGGAGTAGGTGAGGCCACGCTGGGTCCAGGCGCTTATTCGATGATTACTGACTATTTCCCGAAGTCGCAGTTGGCACGGGCACTTTCTGTTTACACCCTGGGTGTCACTTTAGGTTCTGGTTTTGCGTATATGTTGGGTGGTGCCGTGGTTGCCTATGTGCAGACCCTTGGTCAGATAACAGTGCCGCTCATTGGTGATGTCTATGGCTGGCAGCTGACGTTTTTTATTGTGGGTCTGCCAGGTCTGATCGTCGCTTTGTTGATGTACACCACGGTTAAAGAACCTGAGCGACGTGGGGTGGTGATTGGAGACACACTTTTACCTGTTGCACAGGTTGTCGCTTATGCCTGGCAGCGCCGTCGTGCGTATGGCTGCCATATCTTTGGCTTGTCTACTTTTATCATGGTGGTTTATGCGTTAAATCTGTGGGGGCCAACCTATTTTATACGCACGTTTGGGTACGATGCTGCTCAAGCGGGTTGGACGTTTGGTCTGTTGATGTTGATCGCTGGTAGTGCGGGCCTGTTGCTGGCGGGTTATGTGGCCGATGCATGGGTTAAACGCGGCGTTTCAGATGCCTATGTGCGGCTTATCCTGATCAGTATGGTCTGTATGACACCCTGTGCGATTGCGCTGGGCTTTGTGCAGGATGCGACGGCTGCCATTGTTGTCATGTCTCTCGCGGTGTTCTTTTCTGCTTTTCAAGGGGGCATTGCGGGTGGCACGCTGCAGTTGATGACGCCAAATCGGATGCGTGGGCAGATGATTGCAGCCTACCTGCTCGTAGCGACGCTGATTGGATTAGGCTTTGGCCCCACCGTCATCGCAGCCACGACAGATTTTGTATTTGGTTACGATGAAGCGATTGGCAAGTCGATAGCACTGTGTGCCGGGATTCTTTGTCCAGCAGGTGCGCTGATCCTATGGTTCGGTTTATCACACATTCGTCATGAGATTGAAGTTCAGAACGACGCCGCTCTTGCAGAACAGTCGACTAGCGCCTGACGGCGGGGGTTTCAACCGGTAATCCCCGGGCGCGCCATTTCAGGTACAACTCCAGTTCAATGTACTGCGTGGCACCATACTCAAAAGGCTCGGCTCGCACGCCAGTGTTGCAGAACCTGAGCCGTCGATGCAGTGAGCCCAGGGTCTGCCATTCGAGTCGATAAGCGGGGTAGCCACCAACCTGTCCCTGACTGAGTTTGTCGCCCCGTAACATACGGCCCACGTTATCTTCGTGGCAGTGGTTGCAGGCCAGATTAAGCTGGCCTCGACGGGTGTAAAAATAGGCTTGTCCGGAGGCGAAAGCCGATGCTGCCGGCCCATCTATGACAACTTCAATCGGTAAACCCTTGGACTGATGGCCAACGTACGCGCTCAGGGATAGAAGGTCTTCGCTTTCGTAGGCAAGTGCGGGTGTCTGTTGATGTTTTACTCTGCAGTGATTGATCTGGCCTTCAAGATTCACAACTGCGTTGAGGTGTTTGTTATATCTGGGATATTTTGCTGCCACCCCGGTCATGCCTGTTGCTTCATCATTGTGACAGCTCTCGCAGGATGGCTGGCTGCCTAGAGGCGACGAGCGCCATAGTTCTGCACCGCGATCTACCCACAACATACCGGGATTGGCAAAAGGATCATCCTGCAACACCTGGGTGTCCGTTGACTGAAAATGGTAGCCAGATTTACCTTTTGGCGCGGTCGCAGTATTGGTCGATTTCAGCGCTGGCATAGAGGCAGTGGTGTTTCTTTCGCAACCTGCCAGAAAGGCGCAAATGAGCAAGACCGCGCAGGTGCTGTAGCTGCGAAATCTAGGTAGCCGGATCAACAGTCAGTTCTCGAGTGACGCGGGTTACTTTGTTGTCCTGATCTGTCCAGATAAACTCGAGTTCACCACTGTCTTGTGCTCGTAGATGAAAGGCGATGAAAGGGTTAGCCGCGACAGCCGGGTGTAATGTGGCTTTGAAAACAGTTTTTCCGTTGTAGCGACACTCGAACCGAGTGAGGATGTTGCGCGGAATCACCTGGCCGAGGGTATTACGCCTGAAACCCGTTTCCATAGGATGGGATATTAGCGTTTTTATGGCCACAATCTCGTTATGCTGCGCGCGTGAGGGGACTGAAATTCTCGCTTTTAACATCAGTACAGCGCATCCAGACAAGCGGCAACAGTGACTACGATATGGGCGCTACCACTCCAGAGGCTGCCGTCACTGAGGCCGGCCACCACCACAATATCCTGTTCTGCGGATACACGGATGCGGGTTTCCACCTCTGCAAGACCACTGGCTGGAGAGAGTTCGAAGCGGGCAATATCCGGCAGTGGATTGGCTTCTGCGATCAATTGAATGAACGTCACGTGCTCGCTCTGAGTCATGGGGCTGTCGACGCTGACTTTAATACGTACCGAATTTCCGTTTTCCGCCAGCGCAGGTAGTTCTATGTTGATCCGTCCCGGTTGTATATCTGCGCCAGGAAAATCCCGCTCGATGGTTGTCTGCAGGGGCTCAGATACAGCCGCCAGGAGCCTGGGTTGCAGAGTGAGTGTAACCAGGGTGCCCGCGCCGGCCAGCCAGTTTCGTCGGTTGATGGTTGTGCTCATTCTTGTGGCTCAGGCTGTTTCAGAGTGAGCAGAAAAGCCACCAGGTCAGCCATTTCGTTGGCGCTTAATACGGGCTGGTCCAGGTAGGCTTGTGCCACCTGAGTCAACCCGTGGGTGCGGAAATAGGCCGGCATAACAGTATTGGGATTCTGTTCTGTAGGGTCGGCGATGCGTTTGTACAGTTCATCGGGCCCCAGGCGGGCGCCGATATTACTCAGGTCAGGACCTATGTTGCCCTGGAAAGATTCATTGATTTGCTTAACCTGGTGACAGAGCAGGCAATGGCCGCGCTCGCGATCAACAAATGCGGCTTTGCCGCGACTCTCTGGGTTGTCCTGTGTCGTGATGGTTTTTGCGTTGCTGGCAGCTGTAGCAATGCTCAGTGCAAGTATCAGGACAACCAGAAATGTCTTGCGGATTACCATCAAGCAAAAACCTGGGTTGTAAGATTCCTGAACCAACGTTGTGCATAAGTTGCTTCGAGTGCTCGCGTTTCGGATGATGCATTGGCAGGGCTGACACCGCCAGCTCCGTCAATTTCAGCCCATATCTTTTTGTTGGGTTGATACACGCCAGCAACAGAAATGCCATAGTCGGGTGCCACCAGGCTGTAGCAGGTGTTTATCAGCTTGCTGCTGACCGGGGATTCGCCATTGAGCAAACGGGTAATCTGTACCGCGCAGAGTTTTGCCTGTGCATTGGCTGCAAATGCGGATTTGGGCATCGCATTGGCGATTGCTGCATCACCAATCACATGGATGTCCGGCTGCAGCGTAGATGCAAAAGTGAGCGGCTCAATCGGGCACCAGCCAGAGCGGTCGGCAACACCGGCCAGTTGTGCAATAGCCCCGGCTTTTTGTGGCGGAATGATGTTGGCCACATCCGCCTGCACGGTTTCAAAGTCTGTGATAACAGAGCGGTTGTTCGCCTCAACGGCAGTCACCGTTGCGCCATCTGATTCGCCCTGCCATTCAATGATGTCGCCGTAAAGGGTTTGCCAGGCTGACATGAACAGGGGTTTCTTCGAAAAGCTGTCTTTGCTGTCAAGAATGAGCATTTTAGCGCGTGGGTTGTTCTGTTTCAGGTATCCCGCAATGAGACTGGCCCGTTCGTAGGGGCCAGGAGGACATCGATAAGGTGATTTCGGTACGGACATGACCACCAGGCCACCTTGCCGCATGTTACGCAGTTGGTCACGCAAAAGCGTCGTCTGGGCGCCGGCTTTCCAGGCATGTGGTAGAAGTTGGGCGGCGGCTTTGTCGTAGCCTTGCAGTGCCTGCCAGTCCAGGTCTATCCCTGGCGCCAGGATCAGTTTGTCATAGCCCAGCTTTTCGCTGTTGCGCAGCGTGACCGTGCGGCGCTCTGGATCAACGTCCACTGCGTATTGGTGAATGACATTAACCCCGACACCATCCAAGCCGGCGTAGCTGAACTGTTGCTCGGTGATCTCGCGGTGGCCACCAATCACCATGTTGCTGAGCGGGCAGGCGGTGTAGGTGGGGTTTGCTTCGATCAGCGAAACCGATAAATGCTGATTCAGTCGGCGCAGTTCCCGCGCCACGCTTGCACCAGCAAATCCGCCTCCAATGATTACAACCCGCGCCTGGCTTGCATGACCCTGGGCCATCACTGAAGCCGCGAGGGACGCGCTGCTGTATTTAAGCCAGTTGCGACGTGAAATCATGTTGGGTTGTTTACCGAGAACCAGGCGGGTGTTTTGCAAAAGCGCTGGCCATCACTGCTGCGAGCTGCTCAAGTTCCGCGGGTGTGTAGCCACGGCTGATACGATTCATGACGGTGCCATTTAACTCACCGCTGTGAAAGGCTTTTAACTTGATTGCAATATCCAGCTCAGCTGTTGCGCTGAATGCGACAAGGCCGGTGGCTGGGGTGCCTGGTTCAGCGTGGCACCCATAACATGCCTGCGTGCTGATGGCGGCGGCTGATTTGCGATCAGCCGCTTTCATATCGGCTGCCGCTGTTGCTGACGCAAGCAGCAGCAGCACGCTGTAGCCCAGGTCCGTTAGTTTCACGCCTTGCGCAGGTTTCTGCCTTTCAGAGGCACGTTACGAACCCGATTACCGGTTGCGGCAAAGATGGCATTCAGAACTGCCGGCGCCGCCACAGCGATGGTCGGTTCACCCACACCGCCCCAGAAACCACCTGAAGGCATCACTATGGTTTCAACTTTTGGCATCTCAGCCAGACGCATAGATGAGAACGTATGGAAGTTGTCCTGCTCGATTTCGCCATCTTTGACTGTACATTCGCCGTACAACAGAGCAGACAGGCCGTAAACAAACGAGCCTTCCACCTGGGCCTCAATCTGCTGAGGATTAACTGCATAACCCGGGTCGGTAGCCGCCACGATGCGGTGCATTTTCAAAGCGCCTGCCTCATCAACGGACACTTCCGCGCACGCTGCTACATAGCTGCCAAAGGCGTAACAGGTAGCCAGGCCACGGTGCACGCCCGGTGCTGCAGGTGTGCCCCAACCAGCACCTTCAGCGGCGGCATTAAGCACCGCCATGCCTTTAGGGTTGTCTTTCATCAGGCGCTGACGAAACAGCAGCGGATCAACCTCTGCTGCATGCGCCAGTTCGTCCATGAAACACTCCATATAAATGGCGTTCTGATTGACGTTAACGCCGCGCCAGAATCCCGGTCTGATATGGCTGTTGCGCATGGCGTGATCGATCAGCAGATTGGGCACGCTGTAGCTGATGGCCTGGTCACCGGAGGGTAACAAGGCTTGAAACACAGCAGGGTCTTTGCCGTCCTGCAACCCCTGCGGAATCAGCGTAGCCAGAATAGACTGGCCGGAGATGCGCAGGTGTAAAGCGGTCAGGTTACCGTCATCATCCAGACCACCTTCAAGTCGTGCCTGGGTGATGGGGTGGTAAAACCCATGTTTCATGTCTTCTTCCCGGGTCCACATCAGTTTGATGGGCGTGCCCGGCATGGTTTTGGCGATTTTCACCGCCTGATTAATATAGTCAGGTGCGCCGCGCCGGCCAAAGCCGCCACCCAGCATGACTTTATGAACTTCACATTGCTCAATCGGCAGATCAGCAGCTTCAGCGGTGGCTGCCAGGGCTGATTCACCGTTCTGAGTCGGGCACCAGACCTCGCAGGCGTCCTTGGTCCACACTGCTGTCGCGTTCATCGGCTCCATGGTGGCATGGTTCAGAAAGGGATAGCTGTAGGTGGCTTCAATACGCTTGGCAGCTTTTGCCAGGCTTTCTTTGACATTGCCGTTTTCATTGCCCACAAAGGCCTGCTCCGCGGTCAACCCTTCAACGATATCTGCAACGATATCCGCCTGGGACACGTTTGCGTTTGGACCATAGTCCCATTCGATGTCCACAGCGTCCAAGGCGGTTTTTGCCTGCCACCAGGTGTCAGCAATAACGGCAACGGCGACATCGTCGACATCGACAATGGATTTAACACCAGGCATGGCCTTTGCTTTTGATGTGTCAAAAGAAGCGAGTTTTCCACCGGTAACAGGACAGGCTTTGATCGCCGCGTTCAACATCCCCGGCAGGTTGAGATCTGAACCGTAGATCTGTTTGCCGGTGGTTTTCTCGATGGTATCCAGACGAGGCAACGGCTGACCGATGACCTTCCAGTTTTTTGGATCTTTCAACGGCACATCAGTTGGGGGTACCAGCTGAGCAGCTGCGGTGGCAACTTTGCCGTAGGTAGTCGTGCGCTTGCTGGGTGTATGCGTAATGACGCTATTGGACGCCGTGCATTCGCTGACGGGCACCTGCCATAAACCTGCAGCTGCTTCGATTAGCATCATGCGTGCCGCCGCACCACCTTCACGAACGTATTGATGGCTGCCACGAATACCGCGGCTGCCACCGGTAGCAAAGCTGCCCCAGACTCTGTTGCGGGCAACGTTCTGGCCAGGGGTTGGATATTCCCAGGTTACTTTGTCCCAATCACATTCGAGTTCCTCCGCAACCATCTGAGCAAGGCCAGTGAGTGTGCCCTGACCCATTTCGGACCTTGCGATGCGTATGATCACGGTGTCGTCAGGCTGTACAACAACCCAGGCGTTCACTTCTTCGGTAGTGCCTGCTGCTGTTTCTGCATTCACGGGCAATGACATGCCCAGGGACAAGCCTGCACCGCTGAGTGCGCTGGAGATTAAAAACTTGCGTCGGTTGAGAGCAAGATTTGGCGAGGTATTGGTTGAATCGGTATTCACTGTTAAGCCTCCTTGCTCAGTTCCGCTGCACGATGAATGCCAGCGCGAACTCTCTGAAAGGTGCCACAACGACAGATGTTTGTGATGTTCTGATCAATGTCAGCGTCGTTTGGCGCTGCATTGTTTGCCAGCAGGGCTGCCGCCGCCATAATCATGCCGGACTGACAGAATCCGCACTGAGGCACGTCAAGTTCCACCCATGCCTGTTGCACCGGATGATCGCCGCTGTCAGAGAGACCTTCGATGGTGGTGATTTTCTGACTGGCCTGCACGGCACTTGCCGGATAGACACAGGCGCGAATGGGGTTACCGTCGATGTGCACCGTGCACGCGCCACATTGCGCAATGCCGCAACCATACTTGGTGCCGGTCAGGCCTGCCTGTTCACGTAAGACCCAGAGTAACGGTGTGTTGGGATCAAATTCCAACTCCACGTCGTTGCCGTTGATGTTCAGCTTAGCCATTGCGACCAGTCTCCTTGCTTTTGTATCGAGAATTCAATGGTGTGAAGTTGATGGTTGCACGACATCTTTCAGATGCACGTGCAACACTCGAATTCACCCCAGATACTAGCAGGGACCGAGGCGATAACGAAGCATTGGTAGGACAACTTCGATGAGTTGCCTGAGTGATGTCATTATGGTGCGCTGAAGCGCTATTTTGGTGCGCTATCCGGCTGCAGGTATTTGCTTTAGAAGCGCCCGAATTTCTCCTTTACGGCCATTGTCCGCGAGCGTGCGACCAGGCCGGGGTGCCGCTTTCAGCGCATGTTCGAGGTGCTTCCTTGCGGCGCTGAATTCGCCTTCGTCAAAGAGAAACTGCCCCATAAAATAGTTACTGTCGATACCGTCTGGGTTGATGGTCAGAGCCTTGTGTAAATGCGCTTTGGCTTTCTTGTCACTGCCAAACGCGATCGGCCATCCGGGTACCTGATGGTAAAGGGTTCCCAGGCTTGTGTGGGCGGATCCCTGCAGCGCATTGGGATTTATCTCCAGCGCACTTTCCAGGCTCGCACGGGCTTCCTTGACCAGGCCAAGGGCACCCAGACCACCTTTTTCACCAGCCAGGGAACTCAGCACAATACCTTTCCAGATCAGGATTTCCGGCACTGCAGACTCTACCTGTGTGATCTGTCTGGCGTATTCGGCGAGCTCAGATAGAGCCTCTTCCCGCTGTGTACCCTCGAGTTGGTAGGTGGCGTGAGCCCAGTTACTCTGCAGATAGTCCAGAGTGTTTTTCGGGCTTGCGCTGTCTGCCAGTGTCGTGACGGCGACCAGCAGGCTGGCACCAAACAGCAGGGCTGATGAGAGCGTTTTTTTGAGTGAATAAGACATACGATTTTCTCCTCGTTTGCTTCGATAGGATTGCGTCAGGTTGTCCTGGCGAATTGTTCAATGGTGGATAATTTTTTCTCCAGGGCGCGATCTACAACCCCGGGCATGATCTGGTTAACACGCACAAACAGTCGCTCCGGCCAACCGAGATAAGTGCTCTTTGCTTTCTGTTCAATTGATTTGAGAATTTTTTGCGCCACGTACACAGGTGTATCGCTGGCGTTGCCTAACGCGTCATTGAGTTGATTGGCAGCTTCGCTGTTCATCGCGGTGCTGGTTGTGCGCGGGGCGAAGTAAATCACGTCGATGGATGTATTTTTGACTTCTCTGCGCAACGCTTCGGTGAATCCACGCAGGCCGAATTTTGAAGCACAGTAGGCGGTGTAACCCGGATGTCCAATTGTGCCAAAGACAGAACCCACGTTGACGATCATGCCGTGAGGATTTTTACGCAGGTGCGGCAGCAACAAACGTGTCAGTTGCATCGGTGCCAGCAGATTCAGTTGCACCATATTTGTCAACGCCGCCGCTTCGGTATTTTCCAGCAGTGCAAACTGATTGGCGCCGGACAGGTTGATCAGGGTATCAACACCGTTCTGCGCGGCCGCTTGCGCGAGGTTGTCGAGATCTGTGGGTAACGTTAAGTCAGCCCGAACTGTGCTGATGATGCTTCTGGCGGGCAGATTGTCCTTCAGCTGTTTTAGTTTTTCCTCTGAGCGTGCGCTGAGTATCAGCGTGTGTCCTGCGTTGGCCAGCACTTTCGCAAGCGCCTGACCAATACCACCTGTTGCGCCTGTCAGCAGAACGGCGCGTTGCTTAAGCGGCATGAGCTGAAGTCTCGTTGTGAAGTCGTGGCACGGATCGCAGCACGTTGCCGTAAAGTACATAAACACGTTTTGCAACGTGAATGACATGGTGCATATCCGCTGCTGTCAGACCGTCGAGCAACTGCTTGAAAAAATCAACGTGTTCTATGTCTAAAGCACCGTGGCTGCGCAGGTAGGTGAACGCCTTGCTGGGTAAGTCCAGGGCTTGTGCAATGAGGTCTGCAGTGCTGCTGGCAAGTGACGTACTGGTGCCTTCCAGAACATGTACCATGCCAAGAAAACCGATGGGGTTAACCGTTGTAATGTAGTCGCGAACATAAGCCAGCATCACTTCTGTGGCGAAATTGGGTTCGCTTGCGGCGATCTGCTGGGCATCTGCACCACAGGCTTCAAGATCGTTAAGGATCCATCGCTCATGACCAATTTCTTCATCTATGTATTCTTTAAACGCACTGATCAGGTGCATCTGGCTTGGGTGTATACGACTTGCGGTGGCCATCATCAGCGGCACCGTAAAGCGCACGTGATGGTAAGCGTTGGTTAAAAAAGCGTGATACATCTCGAGGGTGACACGCCCATGTGCCACGTCTTCGATAATGGGGGCCGCAAGTAGATCAAGCTGTTCTGATCGGGTGGCTTGCAGGAGAGTTTCGTAGTGGCTCATCAAAGGGTGACTCCAATTTTTTCAGGTTGTGTCAGGTGGTTGAATAGATCCTGCCAGGCCTGTCGGCGTACGCGCCCGTTGCTGGTCAGACCGTTGTAGTTGTTCATGTCTGCAGCAGTCACGCGATACCATGCGCCGACTTGTGCGTAGTCAGGCAGTCGCTGATTGCTGGCGCTGACCGCCGCGTCGAGTTCAGCATCAGTGGGCTCACCTCTTGGCAACAGCAGCGCTGTGTTGCTTTGCGCCGCTTCGCCAAACACCGCGGCGTGGCTGATACACAGTTCATTCTGCAATTCGCTTTCAACCCATTCCGGTGACACGTTGCGTCCGTAGGCGGTAATGAAGGTGTTTTTAAGACGTCCATAAACGGTCACGTAGCCGTCTGCGTCTATGGCAACACGGTCGCCGGTTGCAACCTTTGTGCATGTATCCAGGTCACCGATGATGCCCAGCATGCGTGGGTGAGTGACAATCAGCTCTTCGTTTTCAATGCAGGCTTTAACATGGGGTAACAATCTTCCAACGCTGCCGATTTTCTGTGCCGTGGGTGTATTGAGTGTGATCACGCTGCCGCACTCGGTTAACCCATAACCCTCATAAACAGGAATGTTCTGCTGCGCGGCCCGATGCAGCAGTTCCGGGGTCACGCGGCCGCCGCCCACGGCTACAAATTTAAAGTGTTTAAAGGTCACCAGGCCAAATTCAGCTGAAGCGGTGATTGCAAGCAGAAGGGCAGGCACAACGATGATGCTGTCCGGACCAAATGTTTCAATCCCCTTCACGAACTGGCCCACGTCCACCTGGCTACTGCCTTGAACGCCAATTTCAGCCAGATCGGGCACGTATATAGTGCTGCCGTTGAGGAGATTGGCAAACAGGCCTGCGGTGTTCTCCAGCAGCAGTGTCAGGGGTAACACACACAGATGCTGCTGTATCTCCTGATCTTTCAGCGTCTCATACAGGCTGTTGGCCGTTTGCAGTAACGTTTCTGCGCTAAGACAGACACCTTTAGGTTCACCTGTGCTGCCGGACGTGAAAGTCACCAGCGCAGTTCCCGCGGGTAGTGCCACATCTTCAGCATCAAACCTATGCGCGATGTCGAAACGTTTGAAATCGACCTCTGTTCCCGAGTGCGCGCCTGCTGCGCTTTCGCTCAGCGTGATCATGACCTCAGCACCAGAGGCTTTTAACGTGTGATTGCGCTGGGTTGTGCTGAAAAACGATGGGATAGGTATCGCAACTCTGTCAGATTCCAGCAGAGCGATGTCCAGAGCAGCCCAGTCGAAGCCGTTGGGTAGATCGAAAGCTACCCGCCGGACGTTAAGCTCGTCCAGCTTGTTAATCCAGCTCGTTGCTGCGCTTTTGAGATCAGTCAACGACCAGGTGTTATGCCCGTCGCTGAGGCAGGCGCTGGCGGGCACATGAGCAAGTAGTTTCTTTTTAAGCATAGATTCTGCCCGCCTGATTGACTGCGTTTTGTGGTTGACCCAGCAGCACGGTTGGCGCGTGTTCGTAGTAGCTGCCCCAGCCGTGTTGCAGGTTCGGTGGAAGCTGCTGGAGTGATGCTTTACCCAGAATGTGAGGGGCAATGCCCTTGCGCTCGAAAAACGCGGCCAGTTCGCGGGTTGCGGTACAGACGAGTAACTCTGTCTGCATAGACAGAAACTCCGCCAGACAGGGCAGTAACTGGCAAACCAGACGCGGCGTGCGGACTGAAAAATGCACAAATTCGACAGTTTTATCGGTGCTTAGCAGGTCAGGAAAGGTGTCCTGCAGACGCAGATTTAAATTGTCGATATAGTGGTTACTGAAGAATTTTTCCCGGCACCGGTTCAGGCCGAATGCAGCATCCAGCTCACCACAGTTGTTATAAATGGCATAAAGCTCATCGCTGTCATCGCTGATAATTGCACCGAAATGTTGTTCAAACTGCGCCGCGATAAAGGCAAATGCCTCATCACGCTTTTCACCTTCAACCCTTGTGATGGACCAGTGGTTTTTCATTTAAGTTCTTCTATTGTTGGCCTAGTCTTGGGGAGATAGAGAGCGCCTCGGATAAAAATCAATCGAAATAATATTTTTCCGATTGATTTATGTGATTCAGACCCTCAACTGTTACAAGCCATTGAGTTACGCGTGTGCATAAAGAAGATTTAAAACTCGCCAAGCAGTTGCTGAGCGGCAACGAACAGGTTTTTGAAACCTTTTTCAATCAGTACTACGTGCGGGTTTATCGGTTCTGCCTGCGCCGTGTTAATGAGAATGAAGCAGAGGACATAGCTTTGGAAACCATGCGACAAGCGATGCGCAGGATTGAAACTTACCGCGGCGAAGCCAGTTTGCTGGCCTGGGTTTATCAGGTTGCCCGCAGTCAGGTCAGCGCCTTTTATAAACGCGCGCAGAAGCACAAAGACCTGCTGCTGATTGAAGACGATCTGCAGGTTCAGGCTCAGGTAGAAGCCATGAGTTCAGAATTGTCCGCTGATCCTGAAGCGTCAAGAGATCAGCAACAGCATGCCAATCTGATTCATTACATGCTCGATTCGCTGCCAGGGGATTACGGCCGTATTCTGGAATGGAAGTACGTAGAGGGTTGGTCGGTTGAGGAAATAGCCCAGCGTCTCGAGTCCAGTCCGACAGCGATACAGTCCATGCTTGCACGGGCGCGTACCGCCTTTCGTAATGCTTATGAACAAATCAGCCAGAGTGCAGAGCAGACAAATGTTGTGCCATTCGGCTCTGGGGGAGCCCAAACATGAATGACGGTCAAAATACGGATGACGAGCACGCTGTTGATATGGAGATCAAACAGATTCTCACAGCTGCCGGACCACGCCCACAACCGCCTCAAGCGGCCAGTCAGCGTGCCTATGACCTGCTGAAAAACGACTGGTCGTCGCTTGTCGCGGCAAAGAAACAGCGTCGCCGCCGACGCTTGCTGAGTGTGGCTGCCAGCATCGGCGTGCTGGTGGGCTCTTTGTGGATGTTCAACGACGTGCAACAGTCCCGGAACTGGGAGGTGGTCGTCACCAGTGGTGCTTTTGAATTGAATTCGACACGCTATGAGGCGCCACAAAATATGACGCTGAGTGAAGGCGATCATTTATACAGCCTGGAACCCGTGCGGTTCGAGCGCAGCGACGGGGCTGATCTGCGTTTAGGTTATGCAACGTCTTTGTCTATCCAGAACGATGCGACAGTGCAGCTGGAACAGGGTTCGGTCTACATCGATACACAGGGATTGGCAGATTTTCTGGTGCAAACGCCTCTGGCGGATGTGCGGGATATAGGCACTCGATTCATGGTCAGCCTGGCGGATAGTGCGCTGCAGGTTGCGGTGCGCGAAGGGGCTGCGGAAGTCACTTCCGAATTCGGCACACAGGTTGCCAGAGTCGACAGTAGTAAGGTTGATAGTGCTCTGGCACAAGTTGTCACTGTTGATGGCAGTGGTCAGAAGCTGCATCAGGAGTCGCTGTCAGATTCGCGCTGGGAATGGATACATGTTGCACCCGCTGGTTACCAATCACGTGCTTTAACCGCACTGGTCAGCCAGATAGGTCACGACCTGGGCAAAACCGTGCGCTTTGCCGATCGCGGTGTTGAAGTCAGCGTGGCCAATGAACAGGTGGATGGCGATCTGCGCGATATGACACCCAGACAGGCGCTGGAGATTATTGCTCGCAGTACGGGCCTGGTCTGGCGTGAAGCACAAGACGAGATCATCTTGGACTTTAAGCGTTGATGGCAAACCCGTAAGCTTGCGCGCCTATGCGCTGCTGCCAACTTACTTTTTATAAAAAACTGCTGTTCCTGCTTTTGTGCAGCTACTGCGCTGGGGTGCTCGCAAGCGAAAGTGGCCGGCCATTTGCCATTGAAATGGGAGAGCCTCTGCGCAAGGTATTGGATCGCTTTACCGAGGTCGGATTGAACGTTGTGTCGACGACACGTTTGGTACCTTCACGGATGGTGGTCACCGCAGTGCCGGATGCAGATCTTCCTCCCATGGAGCAGCTTGATCAGCTGCTGCGACCCCATAATCTGCAGTTGGTCAGCGTTGACCCCAACAACAGCTATGTTGAACGCATCAAAACACCGGCTGAAGCAGTTAACCCGGCGCCAGAAGCAGTCGTCCGCCGTGCGTCTTTCATGGAAGAGGTGGTGGTCACCAGCCCCTACCGCGTCCGACGCGAGCGCGAGTTGGCAGCAAGCCTTGATCACGAAGATCTGTTAACCCTGCCCAGTCTGGGTAGAGATGTGTTGCGCGGGATCGATATTCTGCCGGGTGTTGCAACTAATGGTATATCCGCTCGTTATCAGTTCCGCGGCGGTGACAATAATGAAGTGTTGTATCGTCTGGACGGTATTGAACTGCTGGAACCGTTTCATCTGCCTTCGGTGCAGGACCTCTTTGGTGCGGTGAATATCAACATTATCGACTCTGCGGATATTTATGTGGCAGGCTTTCCTGTTGATCTGGGTTCACGTATGAGTGGTGTTGTTGATCTGGAACTGGTTGAACCAACGGCTAAATTCAGTGGTGGGGTCGATCTGAATTTCATCACGGCGTCAACGGATGCCCGGGGCTGGGCGGGAAACTGGAACTGGGTAGTGTCCGCTCGACGCAGTTTGATTGATAAAGCCATCGGACAGTTCGAAACTGACTATGGCACACCTCGTTTCCAGGACCAGCTGTTGCATCTGACTCGATCTACAGGCGAAACCACGTTCACCCTTGGCGCTGTGAACAGCCGAGATCGGGTGGTTGTCCGTCAGGATACGCAAGTGAGCCGCAGTAATGATGATTTCCGCGCCCTCTGGATGCGTTGGCAGCAGGACCATCAAGGCCAGCTCAGCAGCACCTGGCAGTTTTCTACTGTCAACATAGATAAGACGCGGTGGGGTCGCGTTGATGATTCGATGGCGAGTGTTGGCGCGTTGGAGGAACAGCGCGAGTTCAACACGTATGAGCTGTCCAATCATTGGGAGTGGCAGCGTGGCTCGACATCACAATGGCGTGCAGGCTGGTCGTTTGCCCGCCAGAAGGCTGATTTTGAAGCTGAGTTTGCGGCGGACTATGGGCCACTGGCGTTACCGGGGTTGAGGGGTTCAACTCTGCAGCGCGACGTTGAAGTTGATCGTTCGGGTGATTCATCCCAGGCCTTTATATCGTACACCAGGGCATTTGGTTCTGGTTGGCGTATCGAAACAGGTCTGCGCTATGACGGCCAGGATATCGATCCGGTTCATGTGAGTGAATTCAGCGCCCGTATAAATGTGGATTATAAGGTATCTGAAGCGTGGCGATTTGCGCTGAATGTGGGGCGTTATACGCAACAACAGCATTTATACGAAATTCAGATTGATGACGGCAGAGCTGAATTGTTTAACCCACAGCATTCGGACCAGATCAATCTGTCGGGTATCTATGCACCGAACGATAAGCTGCGGGTTCGCCTGGATCTGTATCTGCGCCAGATAGGCAATCCCTGGTCGCATTTTGAAAACCTGTACAACACCTGGGTGTTGATTCCTGAGCTGCAGGGGGACCGGTTCGAAATTGAGACAAGCAAAGCCCGTATGCGTGGTGCGGAGCTGTCAGTAAATTACCAAGTCAGCGAGCAGCTATCGTGGTATATCAATGCCACTCGCGCCTCTGCTGAAGAGACCACTTTATCGCGCGAGGTTGCCAGGCCATGGGACCAGGAGCTGGCTGTAAAAGCGGGCCTTTCATGGCAGAGTGCACGCTGGCGTCTGGGTCTGAAAGGCAGTTATCACAGTGGTCTGCCGACCACGGAATTTGTTACCACGGATGATCAGCTGACGGGATCTTTGTATGGCAGCAGGCTGCCCTCGTTCTTTACGATAGATGCCCACGTTTCCCGCATGATTGCGGTGCCGCGGGGCAGCCTGGAGGTCTATCTTGATGTGACAAACCTGACTGACAGGTCAAATGTTGGCGGCTACGAATACAGCTCGGCGACAGAACGCGATCCGCAGGAAATGTTGCCGCTGTTACCTGTTCTTGGCGTGTCCTGGCGCTGGTAGTTCTCTAAAATCACTCAGCCAAGTACCGCAATGTTACAGGCATGACAGTACTGAGGGGTACGGATCCAAAATCCGGGTCAATTTCCCTGCCATGCGGTGCGCTGGACATGTCCAGTCTATAGTCTCTCAATAACAAGCCGGCCAACAAGGGTAAGAACGCTCTGGTCACACCCATACCCAGGCAAAGGTGCTTGCCTCCACCAAAAGCATTTGTTTTGGCTGGGGAACCGTCCAGCCAGCGTTGCGGTTGAAACTCAAACGGTGAATTGTATGTCTCAGCTTCATAGTGCGACAGGGTATGCAGGTGCAGCACGAGGGTACCCTCGGGTATCTGGTGGCCGAGAAATTCGATATTGCGGGTGGTGCGTTTAGGGATAACCGGCGCGGGTGGGTAGAGTCGTTCAGTTTCGTTGATCAGGGCTTTTAATACCGGATGCGCTTTCATGCCGTCAAGATTTGCCAGGTCAACATCAGCCAGTTCCTGCCGCACAGCAGTTTGCCAGTGCGTACCGGCGACTTTCCACATCATGGTGCACAGGAAGTGGGCGATATTGCCCACCCCTGCGATACTGAGCAGGTAGATACTTTCGATGATTTCCGTGTCACTCAGGGGCGTAAAATCTGAGGTTTCTGAGCGCGACAGGATGATATCGAGAGAATCATCTTTGCGTGCGCCACGCTTTCTTTCGTTCAGAATCTGGTTAAAAAAATCGAAGGACATATTGCGAGCGTGCTGGTAGGCGGGGCGGGCAAACCACTGTGTTTGCTGTGCCGGGCTGAGCTGTAGTGCTGCTATAAATTCATCTTCGAATTGCAACAGATGGCTCAGCCCAGACGAGGTTACAGCAGCTTTGATTTGCGTCTGATTAAGTGCTCGCGCCATGGTCCGGCATGCCAATGCGTACAGATCCGATGGCGCATCGACCTGTTCGTTAAGGTCCTGTGCGAACGTCTGGTAGGTCGTGCCTATGTCCCGACGCAGCGCAGTGGCGCCAAAACCCGGCAGAATCAGCTTGCGCAACCGCCGGTGGGGTTCGCCGTCCAGAATGGTGACATGGTCCGGTCCCAGTTGTGTGCGAAAAATAGCGGAGAAGTCGGTGTTCTGATAAGACCAGTCATCGGGATTACGCCAGGCCAGCTGGTTTGCCGCCGTGGAGCTGATCGCAACGCAATGCTCGCCATCTATGCTCAATTGTACGACCGGACCGGTATTTTGCAGCGCCGCACACCAGGATGCCGCGGTGTACCCAGATATCGTGGGCACGGTGAGATCGCTGCTGTCTGCGGGTTGCAGATGTTTGAGGTCGAGGTGTTTCAGGCCGTGCATGTTTGATGAATCTGGTGCATATGTATGGATGAAAAGAAGGCCGTGATGGTGTTAGATACGCGGCGTAAAAACAACAGCTACATAAGGCGCCCTATGAAGACTCGTATCACGGAACTGTTTGGCATTGAACACCCCATCATTCAGGGTGGTATGCATTATGTCGGTTATGCACAACTGGCAGCGGCAGTTTCCAATGCCGGCGGCTTAGGCATCATCACAGCCCTGACTCAGAAAACCCCCGAAGATCTGAGTCGCGAAATAGCAAAATGTCGAGAAATGACGGATAAACCGTTCGGCGTCAATGTGACCTTTCTGCCGACGTTGAATCCACCGGATTATCCTGCCATTTTCAAGGCGATTATCGATGGCGGTGTGAAGGTTGTAGAAACTGCCGGTAATAACCCGTCGGAATACCTGCCGTTGCTGAAGGATAACGGCATCAAGGTGATCCATAAGTGCACCGCGGTAAGGCATGCGTTAAAGGCGCAATCGATCGGTTGTGACGCGGTCAGCGTAGACGGCTTTGAATGTGGCGGTCATCCCGGTGAAGACGATATTCCTAACATGATTTTATTGCCGCGTGCTGCTGATGAACTTGATATTCCTTTTGTCTCTTCGGGCGGTCAGGCGGATGCGCGCAGCCTTGTTGCTTCGCTGGCAATGGGTGCTGAAGGCATGAACATGGGTACGCGCTTTATAGCTACCCAGGAAGCGCCAGTGCATGAAAATGTGAAGCAGGCGATTGTAGCGGCCAGTGAGTTAGACACCCGTCTGGTGATGCGTCCGCTGCGCAATACGGAGCGGGTCATGACCAATGTGGCGGTGGAACGTCTGTTGGAAAAAGAACGCGCGTTGGGCAGTGATCTCAAGTTTGCTGATATTGCTGAGGAAGTTGCCGGTGTATATCCGCGCATCATGATTGATGGTGAGATGGACGCAGGCGCCTGGTCATGTGGCATGGTTGCGGGGCTGATCCATGACATTCCAACCTGTCAGGAGTTGATCTCAAGAATTATGGCAGAAGCCGATCAGATCATTTCAAGTCGACTGGCGGGTATGCAGAACGCAGCAGGTTAGGGTGAGTTGCCGCAGCAAGGTTAAGCTTGCTGCGGCGCATCTTTTTTTACATCCGCTCGATGATCACTGCAGGTGCCATGCCGCCGGCTGCGCACATTGTGATAAGGGCGGTGTTATCACCCCGACGTTCGAGTTCGTCCAGAGCCGTACCGATCAGCATTGAGCCAGTGGCGCCAATGGGATGCCCCAGCGCGATTGCGCCGCCATTTACATTGAGCTTGGCGTGATCGACGTCCAGGTCGCGCATGAATTTAACCGGTACAACCGCAAACGCCTCGTTGACCTCAAACAGGTCGATGTCGTTCAGGGTCATGCCTGCTTTGCCCAGCACCTTCTTCGCCGCATCAACGGGCGCATTCAAGATGTATTCCGGTGAATGACCCATATTTGCCATAGCTTTGATTCTGGCACGAGGCTTTAAGCCGTTAGCCTTGGCGTACTCTGGCGAAGCCAGAACCAGGGCGCCGGCGCCGTCAACAACACCTGATGAGCTACCTGCATGATGCACATGCTGAATATCCAGGTGACTCCACTTTTTAGCCACCATTTCCCGGAAAGTAAGACCTGAGTCGAAAAACGGTAAATCCATGAAACGACCGAATACAGGCTCTAAACCTGCAAGGCTTTCTGCTGTGGTTTGTGGTCGTGGATACTCTTCGTTGTCCAGGGCCAATGTGCCATCAGGGCGGAACACGGGTGTCAGACTTTTGCTGAAAGCACCTGATTCCAGTGCAGCCCCGGCACGACGCTGGCTTTCGGCGGAGAAAGCATCGAGCTCAGTGCGACTGAAACCTTCTTCGGTGGCGATGATGTCAGCAGCAATACCGACATTGGTTTGTGGATGTGCATTACGCAGATCTACGTTGCCGGCATCCAGTGGCATGGGGATACCCTCGGCGGAAGTGTACGACATCATTTCTACCCCACCCGCAACAACCAGGTCTTCCATGCCACTCATGATGCTGGCTGCAGCCATGTTGACCGCACTGATGCCGCCACCACAGAATCTGTCCAGGGTGACACCGGATGCTTTGATTGAATAACCTGCATCCAGGGCGGACATGCGTCCGATACAGGCGCCCTGTTTCTTTATCTGGCTGCTGCAGCTGATGATGACGTCGTCTATTTCAGCGGTGTTCAGATTATTGCGTTCCGCCAGGGCTTTAAGCACCGTTGATAACAGTTTCTGGGGGTGTATTTCCCACAGCGCGCCTTTGCCCTGTTTACCGATACCGCGAGGGGTGCGGGCTGCGTCGATGATCCATGCTTCTGTCATGCTTAAATTTCCTGAATATTTGATCGATCATCATACTTCAGATCAGCGGGTTGGCGAAGTGTGATTCGAACCGATCCGGGCAGATCTATGGGGTCAGTTTGATCAGTCGTGCATTGCCTACATTGGCGTAACGACCCGGTGCACAGGTCAGAATGATGATCTGACAGGTCCGACCTGCTGCTGCAATAGCGGCGCCCATATTGTTGAGCTTCTGTGGGTCAGAAAACCCTAACGCATCGTCGATGATAAGAGGAATGCCGTTCTGTTTGGCGACTAACTGTGCAGCTGCCAGGCGCATCAGAATAGCCAGCTGCTCTTTAGCACCGATACTCAGGTCGTCAAAAGTCAGCGTGGTATTACCAAGAGTCCGGTGCGTAATCGACCAGTCCTGTGCGATCTCAACTTGAAATGTGGCCCCGAAGACCAGTTTGCCCAGCACTTCGACGTGTTGTTTCAGCGGTTGCAGATAAGCTTGTCTGGCGGCATCGCGGTGCTGATTAAGCGTTTCCCACAGCTTTCGAGCAGCTTCCGCGCGCCGTTGCGTTGCGGTGAGGTCCTGTTCCAGTTGCAGTAACTGGGTTTCGGTTTTCACCATTAATTCGTGTAAACCGTTGGCTCTGGCGGTTTCGAGCCGATCATTGACAATGGCAAGTGCCTGCTCCTGTAGACGTAGTTCGGCACCGGTGCGGTGTACGCTGTCGGCGGCGTTTTCAAGCAGCACCTTCTGGGCATCAGCATTTTGTTGCGCTAATTCTTCAGCAATATGGTCAATTTCAAGTCCCAGGTCTGCCGCTATGGTCTCCTGTTCGTGTTTGAGGGACGTGAAAGAAGCATCCGTGCGTTTCTGCCGTTCAGCTTCCAGACTCGCGGTGAGCGCCTCAGAAGCCGCTTTTGTTGCAAGCTGCTGCGCGGCTTTGGCTTCCAGCGCCTCTTTTGCACCAGATGCTGCCTGTGCCTGTGCCTGGCAGGCATGTGTTGCCTGTTCAATATGGGTCTGCAGGCGTGACAGCTGCTGTTCGATACGCCCCAGATTTTCTGCAGCGATGTGGATGTCCCCAGGCAGTGGCGGCGTTGTTGCGCGGCTTTGTGAGTACTGTGTGCAGATTTTTGTCAGTACGGTAACCTGCTGTTCAATCTCGCTGGTATGCAGGTCCTGCAGTATCTTCTGCTGTTGCGATTTGAGCTGTTGGACTTCCGCTTCACGATCGGACCGTTGTCTGGCCAACGCAGTGGCTGCCTGTAAGTCGGACACGCCCAGTTCTGCCTGTAGTGTCTGCAGTTCAACTTGCGCCTGCTGGTACTGGTTCGCTAGATCTGTGGCGGACTCCGGCGGTGAAATTTCGATGTCGAGCTGGTCCGGTAACTCAATCTGCAGGGCATTGCTGGTTGAAAGTTTATGCTGCTGTCCCGCTTCCAGGCTGATGGATTGGTTCTCAATATTCAACTGCAGCGTTTGTTTTGCTGTCAGTGTCAGGTTTGTGGAAGCAACCTGGGCTTTTGCCTCGGCCACAGCTAATGTGCGTTCGAGTCGAACATAGGTTTCCAATGCGTCGGCATCTACAGGAATGCCTGAGATAGCGTCGAGGTGGTCGGTGAGTTGCTGCTCTATCGATTTTATTTGCCCCAGGGTTTTTTTATGTCTTGCGAGTTGTGCCTCCTGCTCCAGGTGGTTGAGATCCGCACGGGCCAGTTTTTCAAGTCTGCGTACTTCTTTTTCTTCATTAAGAAGCTGCACAAGGCCACTCTCCAAGGTTTCCAGCGCTTTGCTCTCCTGTTGCAGGCGTTGCGTTAACGATTCTATTTCGTGGGAAAGCTGCGCCGAAGCCTGTTGCTGCTGCTGGATCTGATTGACCAGATCCGCGCGCGACTGGATAGCTTCGTTGATGCGCGCCAGTTGATTGCTGGTCTCAGCAAGCGTTTGTTTTTTGCTCTCTAAAGCGGCACTTTTTTCCTGTAGCCTCTGCCAGCGTTCCGCCTGAACCCGCTCTGCCTGCTGCATCTGCGGTAGTTGCGCGCGCAGACGCTCAACGTCCTGCGCTGTGATTGTCTGCTGATTCTGGTCCTGTTCCAGCTGTTGCAGCGTTGTCGTCAGCTCACTCAGACGGGCTTTTGCCAGCTCCGTTTTGTCGATGAGTTCGGTATATTTGATGCGACCCGTTTTCAGGGTGAAATAGCGTTCGTATTCACGCTGTGCCGCGCTGATGAGGGTTTCATCTTCATTGTTGTTGGTATCCGCAGAGCCGGCTGCGCTATCCAGCGCCTGAGCCAGGCTTACAGAATTACTTAATTTGATCTGATTGATCTGTTCACCCTGGTCTACCAGAAGCGTCTGCCATAGCGTCATGTCTACCTGTTCAGACAACAGCCTGGCCACCCATTCATGAGCGCTTCGCCCCGTTTCCTGCAGGTTTTCTGCGCCGCTGACGTGAACCGTTGTAGAACGGTTTTTATTGTAGGTTTTTGCGTAAACGATGTGATAGCCGGCAACGCTGAATTTAACGCTTACCTCGCTGCCGACATCCTGGCCAGCCGGTTGGATGGCCTTGACGTGTTTTTTATTAGATGAATCGAGCTCAGAAAAAATAAGCTGAATCGCTTCAATGATAGACGACTTGCCAATCTCGTTAGGCCCCTCAAGCAGGGTGACACCCTCGTCGAACTCAATTTCTCTGAGTGTTATGCCGCGCCAGTGACGAAGCGTGAGTTTATGAAGACGCATACCCGAGAGCTCAGGGAGCGCTGTTCTGATTCAGGCGGAACAGCAGCCGCAGTGCATCTTCTGCGACAGCATCACCACTGTGCGCAGCTTGCTGTAGCTCCTGCCAGGCAGATCTGGCATAGCCGGATAAGGCGACATCATCTTCGTCGGAAGTAGAGGGCGCGACATGCAGACTGGTCAACCGCTCGCGGGTTTTCAAACTGGCAAACAGTAGTTTTGCATCATCCATTATTTTATCCAGCGAAGCGGCGGTGGTGAGATCAATGCTGCCTTCAAAACTGATTTTAATCGCGGTGCGCTGTTTATTGGGAATCTGTTCCAGCCACTGGGAGAGCTGGGCCAGATCTTCTGCGCCGTTCATGTGTTGATGCCTTGCAACAAAAATCCAATCGCTTACGGTGAGAGGCTCAACCTCGCATTTATCATCGGCATCCAGAGAGACAAGTAACACTTGATTCGGTGCGATTTCATCGAAATCCGTGCTGACAGGAGCGCCGCTGTACCAGATTCTTCTGCTCGAACCAATGGCTGTAGTTGAATGTCTGTCACCCAGTGCCAGGTAGTGGATTTTTTTTTCTTCGAGCGCTTCCTCCACATTGGCCAGATCGATAATTTCCGGTCTGGTTTTATCTGGCGACAGTTCGTCCACCTGTCCATGCGCCACCATTATTCTGGTGGTGGCGGTGGGTTCGAGGGTGGTGATCAACTGGCGACAAAGGTCGTGGCTGGGGTGTTTGGTCAGCCAGGGTGCGCCAACGATCTCTACGTCTGGACACTGAGGAATTCTGTGGGGCTGGCCATCGTTGAGGACAAATATATTTTCCGCTGCTTGTTTGAATTCTTCAGTGAGGAAGATGGAACTGTTGTCCAGCGGGTCGTGATTTCCAGGTAACAGGAATACAGGCACCGGTACAGTGCGCAGCGCCTCCAGCGAGCGCGTAACCGTCTGGCGACTTAACTGGTTGGATTCAAACACGTCACCTGCAACGACAATGAACGCTGCGTCATGCGCGCGAGCCAGTTCACCTATGGTTTGAATCGCATCAATGCGATCCTGACTGAATCTAACGCCGGCTTCTTCGCTCAAAAAAGCGCGAGTCATACCCAGTTGCCAGTCTGATGTGTGTATGAAGCGGATAATGGTTTTGTTCTTCGAAAATGCTGTTTAGCGCGAGAGTCATATCTTCACACTTTTGGCTGGCTATCGCGTAGGTTTTTTTCCACGGCCTGATTCAGGTATCGCAAACGGGTTTTAGGGCCTGGTTCACAGACTCGCCTTTGTCAGCTATCCGGCCGATTTTTCTGGCTATGCTTTAGGCAATAACCAGGTCGATCTAATGACTACAAATCAACCGCTGTTTGCCCGGCAGCCTATTTTTGATGCTCAACTCAATGTGGTTGCCCACGAATTGCTGTTTCGAGGTGTGGCAACAACCGGTGAAGCTGCAACGGCGGAAGTGCTCCTGTCGGCGCTGGACCAGTCGATATTTGATGCGCATGGCGGTGGCCTGCCGGTATTTGTCAATTTTCCGGCGCAGATACTGTTACATATGCCGCTGCTGGATAAATCAAAGCTGGTGGTCGAAATTCTAGAAGACGTAGAAGTCACGCAGGATCTGGTTTCGGCGGTAAAAGCCTTACACGATGAAGGCTATCGCATTGCACTGGACGACTACATCCATGCACCCGAGTTCGAGCCATTATTGGATGTCGCGGACATCATTAAACTTGATGTGCTGGCTGTGTGCGGTGATGAGTTGGACGACCTGGCGCTGACCTTACGTAAACCAGGCCGACAGCTGCTGGCTGAAAAAGTAGAAAACCATGCGGTTTATGAGCAATGCCAGTTGCTGGGTATGGATTACTATCAGGGTTTTTTCTTCGCAAAACCCAATATTGTGCACGGCGCGGTTGTGAGTGCTGATCAGGGTGCGGTTCTGAATCTGCTGGTTGCGCTACAGGATCCGGATATAACGCCGGATCAGCTGGAAGTTATAGTGCTCAGCGACGCTGTGCTTACCTACCGAATCATCAAACTGGTTAACAGCGCACACTATCGGCGGGCTCATGAAATCACGAGCGTGGCTGCTGCCATAACCATGCTTGGCCTGCGTCAGATTTCAGCGTTCGCCAGCTTGTTCAGTCTTTCGACCCTGGACGAAAAACCAACGGAGTTGAGTTTGTATACTGCAATGCGTGCAGACCTTTGTCAGCGTATCGGATTGGCGCACAACCTGCCGTATGCGCCAGAGAATCTGTTTGTGCTGGGTGTGTTGTCCTGTACGGAAGCCTATTTTGATCAGTCGATGCTTACCCTGACAGCAAATCTGCCGATAAGCGGTGAGTTGAAAGAGGCTTTGTGTTCGCGAGAAGGGTGTCTCGGTGCGCTGCTCAATATTGCGCAGAACTACCAGGAAGGCAATTGGTCAGGCAACAACTGGGAACACCTTGGCCAATATTCGTTCAAGGCAGAAGCTGCGGACGCTGCTTACCAGGAAAGCCTGATATGGCTTGCAGAGCATCGTCAGCAGATTCTGCGCAACCGTTAGTGGGTTGTTTTGCTTAAGTCGAACGTTTGCGTAAGCGTCGCATACCACTGAGCCACCGATCGATGTTGTCACCTTTACGTCGCACGTAGTCTTCAACCTCGGGATGAGGAAGCACGTAGAAACGTTCTTCAGCAATAGCTTCAACCACAGTCTGTGCCAGCTGCTCGGGCTCAATGATGCCGTCCGTCTGTCCATCCCCCAGGCTTCTGGGTGCCATCGCTGTGTTGACACCTTGTGGACACAGGACGGAAACGCGAATGCCTTCGTCGCCGTGGGTAATAGACAGGAACTCAGCAAGTTTGACCGCTGCGGCTTTACTCACGGTGTAGGGGCCTGAACCGATTGCTGCCAGTAAACCTGCTGCAGATGCGGTATTGAGCAGGTAGCCTTCACCCCGTTCCAGCATACCCGGCAGTACAGCTCGCGCCGCATACAGGTGCGACATGACGTGCAGCTCCCACTGCTGTTGCCAGACTTCATTGGGTGCATCGGTCAGCAGACCCTGGCCGCCGGCGCCGGCATTGGAACAGAACAGGTCTATGTGTCCATGTTTCTGCAGCACGCGTTCAACCAAGGTCTGCACATCATTCTCCCGGGTGACATTGCAGGCGTAACCCTCACAGCCGATGTCAGCAGCCGCTGCTTGCACCGCCTGCTCGTCCAGATCGGCAAGCACCACCGCTTCAGCCCCCTGGCTTAAAAACGCTTTTGCCATGGCTTGCCCGATGCCACCACTGCCGCCTGTTATTACCGCCACTCTATTGTTCAGATCCATGTTTTCCTCCCTGTGATCGTCTGAATTCTGCGCAGCGCGAGTGGGGTAAGCAAGGCAAACTTCAGCCACTTTGTTAGGCGGGCAGATATAAAGCTGTTTTGCGAGGCATATTCTGTGCTAATAATATTGGCCTGATCACTGGGAAGGGGACCCATTGTGGCCGAAGAACTCAAACGAAAAACTGTTTTTGCCCATGGTGCTGTGGGTCTGCCGCTGGCCGTTATAGGTTATCCACTGTCGATCTGGATACCTGCGCACTATTCCGGTGGATTGGGTATCAGTCTTGCTGCGGTGGGTACAATTCTGATGCTGGCACGCCTCACTGATGTGGTCACAGACCCCCTGGTAGGCGAACTGACTGACCGTTGGCGAACCCGATTCGGTCGTCGTAAACCCTGGCTGCTGGTGGGTACTCCCATCATGATGCTTGGTGTTTATAAACTGTTCGTCCCGGTGGGTGAAGTTGGACTCCTCTACTTTCTATTCTGGCTGACAATATTTTTCCTCGGCAGTACCCTGATTGCATTGCCGCATCGTGCTTGGGGTGCCGAGCTCTCTCTGGATTACCATCAGCGCAGTCGAGTCACCGCCGCGCGGGAAATCTATGTCCTGGTTGGCCTGATGGTCGCGGCAGCCGTGCCTATGATCATCGAGATACGTGCGGATGGGGGCACCGGCGTGGGCCAGGTGTTTGCTACATTATGGTCAGATGCCATAGGTGCGTTTTCCGGTGACTTTGGTGACAAGCAGGCGGTGGATCGCGCTACGTTGACCGGCCCGGTGCTGATGGGACTGGCCTGGACAATTATTCTGGTGCTGCCTGTTTGTGTGGGTATCGCGTTGATGCTTGTCAAAGAACCGGCACGTATCGTTGCGGAAAAGCGTCCCAGTATTAAAGAAGGTTTACGCCTGGTTCTGAAAAATGGACCCATGCGCCGGGTGTTGATCATTGCCCTGGCGGTGATGTTTGGCGAAGCATTTCGAAACGCGGTGAGTCTGTTCTTTATCCGCGACATTGTGGGGGTGCCGACCATCGGTGCAGCCTACTTCTTTTATTTCATTGCTGGCCTGGCAGCCATCCCCTTCTGGTTGTGGCTGGGACGAAAAATCGGTAAACATCGCGCGTTCATGTGTACATTGATTACCGTGGCGTCTGTCAGCGCTGCCAACCTGCTGTTGGGATACGGGGATTATCTGGCGTTTTTCCTGCTCTTTGTGGTTAAAGGCTTCTGTTTTGGTGGGCTGCAGTTTCTGCCGATTGCGATGCTGGCAGACGTTGTTGACGTGGATACCGCAAGAACCGGTGGGCAACGCGCTGGTACCTACTTTGCATTCCTTGGCTTTACGGAAAAAATTGCCATCGCACTTGGCACCGGCGTTTCGCTGAACGTTGTGGGCCTGCTTGGGTTTGATCCGGCAGGTGGCGTTGCGGGCAGCACCGAAATCGGTGTCTGGTCTTTACGTATGGTCTACTGCCTGGGCCCGATCTTCTTTTATGGATTGGCGCTGAAGTTGATCTGGTCTTATCCATTAACGCCGGCAAGGCATGCCCGTCTGCAGGAGCGTATCAGTCGTCGTAACGCGCGCCTGGCTGGGAACGCGTCCTGACCCCGGGAGGCTTTGTCAGATTTTGCCGAACTAAAGCTCAGCAACAACCGATTGGCTGGTTGATAGCTGTTTCGCCATAGTCAGTATTCATCTATTTACGGCAGAGTATTGATGCAGCATGCACGTAAGCAAAAAGAATTAGTTGCGGCACTGGTCAAGAGCAGCATTGCTGAATTGGCGCAGCGGGATTTCGACATCACCCGCATTGGATACTCGCCTGCCTTTATTGCACATGTGCAGCGTGGCAGCTGGCGGCGGGTTGCGCAGTCGATCGATGATGTTAAGACAGCGGAACAGGCCTACTTTGCTGTGTGTCAGCGGGTCAATGTTGACCATCATATCTGTCGAGTGCTGCTGGATGACATCGCGGAGTGGCTGGCTCTGTCGCCAATGGTCTATCGTGGAATCCGCAAATCAACTCAACTGGAGAATAAGCGAAGGATTGCTGCCTGATTACGCTAATTGGGTTAGTCATCAAAGCGCTTAAAAAAACGCCCGTTAAGGGCGTTTTTTATGCCTGGCTGTTGTGCCAGTGCGAAGTAGGGGGGAGCCCATACCGGAACTGAAGCATCCAATGGGAGGGATACTGCCGGTACGGGCTGTAACGGAATCAGGCGGCCACAGGTGATTGGGAAGATTGGAGATGTAGTGCTTCCACCAGCTGGGCTGGTAACTGCAGCTGTGACGCCAGATTCGCGAGGTAACTTTTGCCCGCTTCGCAGGTGTCGTCGATGACGATTGCGGATGCGGTATATATTTCGATGCGTGTTTCCATGTTGGGGGCTAGAGCTGCCAGTTGTGCAGGCTCCAGCGGGTTGGATAACTGCTCTGATAGGGTCGCCAGATCGCTGCTGGACAGTTCCAGTTCAACAGCCTGTTGCCAGATGCGTCTCTGTTCTGCCTCAGACAGGTGTCCATCTGCATGGGCGGCCGCGATCATCGCCTGGATGATGAGGCTGGTGGTGTTTGCATTGTGGTTTGAATCAACCACGGTGGCAAAGTCCTGCCGGGTGAGTTCAGGTAGCACCTGCGACTGGGTAAGTTGTGCAGGGGCGGGAGCGGCACCATCAGCGCTTTGTTGCTGTGAGCCGCGATAGGATTGGTAAGCTTTGTAGGCCAGGCCGCCTACCGCCACCAGACCGCCCGCCTTGAGCAGTTTTTTAGCAGATTTTTTATTCGTGAATGCAGTAACAAGGGCGCCACCGGCTGCGCCACTGAGCGCGCCTGTTATTGCCGGGTTACCTGTTACGCTGCCGAGAATTTTGTCTAACGGCATAGTTCTGCCTCCGATGGTTGATGAAAGGATGGTGAAGAAGTTGAATGCTCGGCGCCATCAGTTCGTTTCGTTTACAAGCTACATTTTTTTCGATGCATGTCCTGTTCTAAAATATCTGGGTTCATGTGTGTTGCTTCGGCTGCATCGAACATTGGGCGCTAGGTTTATCTGCTTGTTGGCAATTGCCGTGTCTCTAGACTGTGCTCGAAATTAGGAGTCACTGATGGTCACGCAAATCAACATAGAATCAGAGTTAGGCCCGAGTTGGCCGGCCAAGATTGAGCGGCAGATAAATTTTGCGCTGGCTTCCGTTCATTGGCAGGTGGTACACCTGACCATTGAGTTGAAAGCTAACGAAAACGCACCAAACAACCCGGATGCGGAGCCGACGTATTGCTGCAACCTGCAGGCGGAACTGCGCGGGGGGCGCAAACAGACGATATCTGTGGTGAGCAGCAACCCTCAGGCTTGTGTTGCAGATGCGGCGGCGCGTTTGCGCCGGGTAGTGACAAGAGACCGGCAGCTGGGTCTCATGGGGCGTGCTAGCTAGCGAGCTTTTCGCGTGCGCGCTCTGTGATCTGCAGAACGGCGGGGTGTTTCAGTTTCCGTTCCGGAGAGATCGCAAAGTAAGATTCCCGTACGCTGTCGACCTTGCCCAGTTCCACCGAGTGGTACATTGAGCAGACCTCATCGGCGATAGCGGTGGGCGCGGGATAGACACCCAGCGCGCCTTCGCCAAAGGCTTTCATTAAAGCGCTGTCATCAAATTCAGCGACGACCCGTGGGCTTATCTCAGCGTTATCGAACCAATCTTCCAGGACGCGCCGCATAGGGCTTTCGTTTGCAGGCAGCAGGATCGGCGCGGCGTCGAGGCATTGAGGGAAGTTTTCCTGATACTTTGCCGCGATGCTGGTGTGTGCAAAGAAGCTGACGCCGCTGTCGCCCAGTGGGTGGTTGTAAGCTTTGACATTGATGCCGGTTGGTATTGATCGGTCCGAAATAACCAGATCCAGTCGATGTACCGCCAGTTCGCCAAGCAGACGTTCCAGATCGCCTTCACGACAGACGACACGTAGCGGGTCTTCCAGTCCAAGGGCGGGTTCAAGGATACGCAGGGCGATGAGTTTAGGAATTGAGTTGACGATGCCGACGTTGAGGGTAGTGGGGATGAGGGCCTGCTTGCTTTTTACTCTCTGGGTGAGTTCCGCACCGAGCATGAAAATTTCATCTGCATACTGATTAACCACCTGACCTGTTTCGGTCATGGCCAACCCGCGCCCAACTCTGTTGAATAAAGGCTCGCCAACAGCTTCCTCTAACAGCTTGAGCTGGCCGCTGATGGTCTGAGGGGTGAGATGTAACACCTCCGAAGCGCGCGCAATGCTGCCTTCTCGGGCAACGGTCCAGAAATAGAGCAGGTGGGTATAGTTCAAATGGCGCACAGTCTTAAAGCCTCTGTTTTTTCAATGTTCAGTATTTTCTGATGTGTAGTCTGCTGGAAACTAATAGGAAGAAAAATACGATTCCACTTCTCCGAAACATCGGTTTGTACGAAGTATAAATCATACGGTATTACCGAACTCAGCTTGCGCAAAGAATGACTAGTCCTTACTGTTGCGGGGGTTATTGTACCCCCTGATTTACACAGTAGGAGTGTTCCATGAAAAACGAAGTTGGTGTGGCTACCGCCCACCTGAATGATGCCGCAATTGCTTCCCAGCATGCGGTGCTTCGTAATACTTATCGTTTGTTATCAATGACTTTGGCCTTCAGCGCATTGGTTGCTGCCGGCTCGGTCGCGCTGAATTTACCGCATCCAGGGATTATTGTTGTCCTGGTCGGTTATTTTGGTCTGCTGTTCCTGACCAGCTACCTGCGCAACAGTGCCTGGGGTCTGGTGAGTGTGTTTGCGCTGACCGGATTTATGGGCTACACCATAGGTCCGATCATCAACATGTATCTGGGTCTGGCTAATGGTCCTTCGCTGGTCACCGCGGCTATGGCGACAACTGGCGTCGTATTCCTTGGGTTGTCAGCCTACGCCAGATCGTCCAAAGCCCCAGACATGATGCGCTTCAGCACATTCCTGTTTGTCGGCATTCTGGTGGCATTCTGCATGGGTCTGGCGGCTGTTTTCTTCCAGATGCCAATGCTGTCAGTAGCGGTTTCAGGTCTGTTTGTATTGTTGATGAGTGGTCTCATCATGTGGCAGACCCAGGATATTATCCGTGGCGGAGAAACCAACTACATCATGGCAACCGTGACCTTGTTTGTAGCGATCTACAACCTGTTCACCAGTCTGTTGCATATCTTCGGCTTCCTTGGAGGTGACGAAGGCTAATGGGCTTGCGCCTGGGCATTTATGGCGCCGGCCAGCTCGGCGCCTATCTGTGCCAGGCCGCTCGAACTCTGGGTATGACCACTACGGTGGTCACACCTGCTGCGGACAGTCCGGCTAACGAACACGCCGACCACGTCATTGTCGCGCCGCTGGATGATCTGGCAGCGTCCGAGGCGCTGATCAGTCGTGTTGATCTGATCACCTTTGAACTTGAAGATATCGCCTCCCCAGTGCTGGATCGGCTTGCCGAGGCCAATGCGCAGGGTGACGTGGAGGTTTTTCCAAAGGTAGAGCATCTGCGGCTGCTGCAGAACAAGTGTTTACAGAAACGCTGGTTTGTTGAGCACCAGCTGCCCACTGCAAAGTTTATCGATTGTCCTGCGGAAGCAAACATCAGCACCCTGGCCGCAGAGTTTGGCCTGCCCTTTGTACAGAAAACCCACAGGGGTGGTTACGATGGGCGCGGTGTGCAGGTGATCCGTGAAGTGGATGGCGCAGATTGTCTCTGGCCGACGGCGACAATTATTGAAGAATTTATTGCGCCACGTCGGGAACTTGCGGTATTGGTGGCGCGCAATACTGCTGGTGAAGAATCTGTTTTTCCCGTTGTCGAGATGGACTTTAACGAACAAGGACACATCCTCAGCCACGTCCTTTCACCCGCATCCTTACCTGTCGAAATTTCCAGCGAGGCACAGCAGATAGCTCTGCAGTTTATCCGTCAGCTCAGCGGTGTTGGTCTGTTTGCAGTCGAGATGTTTCTACGCAACGACAAAGAACTGTTGATCAATGAAGTTGCACCACGTGTTCATAATTCAGGCCACCTCACTATTGAAGCCCACCAGACTTCACAATACGAACAACACCTGCGTGCAATTGCAGGCTTACCATTGGGTTCTACCAAGCAAATGGAACCTTCAGCCATGGTCAATATCCTCTACGATAATGCTATTGAAGCAGCCTGCGCGCGCGGGCATGGCGTTATTGCTGCCGGGAACAATACAAATGTGCACTGGTATGGTAAGAAGGGCACGCATCTGCTCAGGAAGATGGGCCACATCACAAGCACTGCGCAATCCATAGAAGAAGCTCAGCAAAATGTCGATGAGGCGCTCGCCGCGTTGGCATCCTGAGTCGTCGTATCAGTTAAGTAGGGGGTGGGGTGACGAAAGTCAGTATTATAATGGGCAGCGACTCAGACCTGCCGATTATGAGTGCAGCGCGCGATGTGCTGGAAGAATTGGGCGTGGCGTGGGAAATGGCAATAGTCAGTGCTCACCGTACACCTCAACGTATGTACGAATTTGCCCTGGCAGCGGAGGACAATGGTATATCGGTGATCATCGCGGGTGCTGGTGGCGCCGCTCATCTGCCTGGAATGGTTGCATCGCTTACACCTGTGCCCGTGATTGGCGTACCGGTCAGTGCGACCAAGCTTAACGGCCAGGATTCACTGCTCTCGATTGTGCAGATGCCCGCGGGCATTCCTGTAGCTACTGTGGCGATTGATAATGCACGTAATGCAGGCATTCTGGCTGCGCAGATTATTGGCGTGTCAGACTCAAAGGTTCGCACGGCGATCAAAGCGTTCCGCGCCGCAATGACCCGACAGGTTGAAATAAAAGCTGAAAAGCTGGCGGGAAGTTAGTCTTGGACGCACTGTTTCTCTCCAATATTACCTCGCCGCCGCTGCTCTTTTTCATGTTAGGCGCGGCGGCGACGTTGCTGCGCAGCGACCTCGAGATACCGGAGCAGGTTGCCAAATTCCTGTCGCTGTATCTGCTGTTTGCCATTGGCTTTAAAGGCGGCGTGGCGCTGGCTGAAAGCCCGCTGGACTTTGAAGTAGCAAAAGGTCTGCTGACAGCTTTGTTAATGGCGTCGGTGGTGCCGGTTTATGTTTTCTACCTGTTGCGCAGAAAGATGTCGACAGCAGATGCGGCTGCCACTGCAGCAACCTACGGTTCAATCAGCGCAGTAACCTTTGTCACCTGTACCAGCTACCTTGACGCAAATGGTGTGGCGTGGAGTGGTCATCTGGTCGCCGCGATGGCGCTGATGGAGTCGCCGGCCATCATTATTGGCTTGCTCCTGTATCGCATTTATCAGTCAAAAGAAGAGCGGGATCAGCCTGAACTCATCGCGCCGGGAGAGCTGGTGCGTGAATCATTTCTGAATGGGTCTGTGTTCCTGATCATGGGGAGCCTGATCATCGGCTGGATTGCCGGGCCCGTTGGAAAAGCTCAGATCAGTCCACTGGTGAATGATCTGTTTATAGGTGTGTTGTGTCTGTTTTTGCTGGATATGGGTATTGTTGCGATGCGCCGGTTGCAGGATATGCGCAGTTCGGAGCGCGGACTGAGCAGCTTGGGCATGGTGGCGTGGGGTATCGCTTTGCCACTTCTGAACGCATCCATTGCGGTTGGTTTAGCGGTGTTGATAGATTTGCCTGAGGGTGATGCGGTCCTGCTGATTGTTTTGTGTGCCAGTGCTTCGTACATCGCCGTGCCCGCAGCCATGCGCCTGGCGCTACCCGAAGCGAATCCGAGCGTTTATCTCGCCCTGTCTCTGGCCGTCACTTTCCCCTTCAATTTGCTGGTCGGCATTCCCCTTTACCATCAGGCAGTCAATTGGCTGGCCTGATTCATGCAGGTGCATATTTATGAAACCGTGTAAGCGAATCGAAATTGTTATCGAACAGCCTCTGGCACAGCGTATGGCTAAACTTCTGGTGAAGCTGCAGGCGCCCGGATATACCCTCATAGATCACGCTGGAGGGAGTGGCGACCGTGGCTTACGTCGCGCGGACGAACCTACCGGTACGTCAACCAACTGTGTTTTCATTATTGCCTGTGACGATCCTGAGATCACCGACCAGATTGTTAACGGTGTGCGCAGCATGCTGACCCGCTCTGGTGGCATCTGTCTGGTCAGCGACGCGCAATGGTTGCGACACTGATCGCTTGTTGGACACGTCTGCGGTGCTCTGAAAAATCGAAAAGCACGTGGCTCGAGTCGGCTCAGCTTTTACTGACAGCCCAGGGTTGTCAGCCTGATGAGGGGTTAAGCGTGTTCTGCGCCGAAGCAAAGCGTGCAAGGTTCAAATCCTGACGGACAACCTGACCGATCTCAGCCTGCATGTCATCGACGGGGATACCAATCGAATCCGCGATACGGGTCATGCGCTGAAAGTTAGCGGCAACACCAGCAGCATCAACCACAACTTCGGCGCCTGCGCGCTGCAGGAGTGCTTCCCGATGTGCTTCCAGTTGATTGTCCCGCCGTGCAAGGCTTTCCGCAAAGCGCAATAATTCGGGACCGTATTCGATGCCAACAGCTGCGCTGTCGATATCGCCATTGACGGCATTGAGGTCGATGTCGGTTTCAGTGGTTAAGGCGCTCACACGGAGCATGGTGGCATGTGCGCTGGTTCAGTAAAAACACTCATTTATGGCTGATACCCGACCAGCGATCAGCTCGGTCTGCATGCGGTTGATGGACCGATTCGGGTCACCAACAAAATTGCCCATACTGGCAAAAGAGATATATTGAGCGTCGCTGAGCATACGCCAGTCTCGCAGTGCATCGGGTACGAGGGTGAGCGCTCTGACAACATTGGCGGTGCGCCCATCAGACCATAAATCTGCTTCTGCACCGATAGCACCTTGAGGCGGCACTGTGGGTACAAAGCCGATATCGTCGCTGAGTACTTCGGGTTGGTAATGTGACGGCTCGCCCGAGTCAGGGATGGGTAGAGGTTCAAGCGGTAACCCCAGGCCACGATGGAATTCATCGATGCTGAACATGGCAACCACAATACCGACCAGTTCAACGTAGGCATTTTTTGTCAGACCTTCGGCGGCATTCTGCTCTATGTAGTGAGCGGCGATCCTCGTCTGATCGGTGATGATTCGGTGTATCGCATCTATTGCTATGTCGTCTAACAGATCCTGGGTTGTTTCATGCCTGCCTGGAAACTGATAAGGCGAAAGCGCCTGCTTGCGTTCTGTGCAGAAAGTACAGGCGAGCGCCTGACGACTCTCCGCGGCGATAGCGACACGTTGTGCGCCAGTCCACCAACTGCCGGGTTGAGCCAGGCGCTGCCAGTAAGTCTGGTGCGCCTTGCGTATATCGGGCCGAATTGGGTAGGGTGACTGGGAATAGTCGAAAGTGTCCATTTGTCGGTCCCTTTCTGGTTGGCTTGTCTGTTTGGCGTATCCTAAGAGGGTAAGTTTATCGGGAAATGCCGCTATTCTACAAAGCTTGTTGAACAGGCTCAGTCTTGAACTGGTATTGAAATTAAATAAGGGATTGAAATGTCTTTACCCAGAATCGCTATCAACGGTTTTGGCCGTATTGGTCGAACCATTACTCGTATTGCCAAACTGCGTCGTCACTATGATGTCATTGCGGTCAATGATCTGGCGGACCCGGATGATCTGGCTTATGCGTTTAAATACGACAGCATCCACGGCAAGTATGCCGGTGAAGTTGCTTTGAACGGCAACGAACTGCGCATTGATGGTGACCCCTTTATTGTTCTGCAGGAGCCAGACCCCCGCAAACTGCCCTGGAAGGAACTGGGGGTTGATTATGTGGTTGAAAGCAGTGGTCGATTCAGGCGTCTTGAAGAGTTGAACTGGCACCTTGAAGCGGGCGCGAAGCGTGTTCTGTTGACGGTCCCCTGTAAAGACCCGCTGGAAGCCACCATCGTTATGGGTGTCAACGATCATGTTGTGACCAAAGACACCCGCATCATCAGTAATGCCAGTTGCACAACCAACTGTGCCGCGCCGATCGCAAAGGTGCTGCATGACAACTTTGGCATAAAAAGAGGTTTGCTGACTACCGTACATGCTTACACTTCAGATCAGCGCCTGATCGATGCGCCCCATGCAGACAAGCGTCGTTCACGCAGCGCGGCCACGAATATTGTGCCAACCTCGACCGGCGCAGCTCGCGCCATAGGCCTGGTAGTGCCTGAACTGGCAGGGCGTCTGGATGGGATGGCCATGCGGGTACCTGTGCCCGACGGCAGCGTGGTTGATCTAACGGTGGAGCTCGAGCGCGATGTTTCAGAAACCGAAATCAACGAAGCCATGCAGCGGGCGGCGGAAGGCCCGATGCGGGGTATATTGTCTTATTGCACGGATCCAATCGTGTCCGGGGATGTGATCGGCGACAGCCACTCCAGCGTATTTGATGCGGGCCTGACTCAGGTGATTTATCGGCGTATGGCTAAAGTCATCAGTTGGTACGATAACGAATGGGGTTACAGCACCCGGGTCGAGGAATTGATAGATCGTGTTGCCCAGCTTGATGCCTGACTACACCTGCTTGGTGAGCAGCACCATGCCCATGAATTCATGGGCATCTGGGTGTCAGGTTTCTTTTATTGTCTTAGCGGCGATCTCCCGCTGAATCTCCCGGAGTCGGGCTTCAGTAAGGGGGTAGCTCCACAAGATCGGCACAGCGACAAATTTAAAAATTGCTGGAACAATCGAATACAAACAGGCCAGCCACAACAATGAATACCAGGAATTTGGATCTGCGATGGGGTCTGCCAGCGAATTGAAACCAACGATGGTTGCCGTAGTTGTACCAACAACCAGGCCCAGCGCGTATGCCAGTTTGCGGGTCATTGTCCAGATAGAGAAGTATGCGCCGCCCTGGCTTTTGCCGGTTTGCGCGCTGTCGAGGTCAATGACATCTGCAGCCATGGCATAAGGCAGTGCGCTTAATGCGCCGATAGAACTGCCTTTCAGAATCATCACTCCGATGAAGAAGGCAAATTTGCCGGTGGGAATACCCTCGAACTGGCTCTGCATACCCGAAAGCCAGCTGTCAGGTAGAAAAGACAGAATCTTGCCGAGCTCGAAGGCGTCAAACCAGCCCTGAGGTGCAATCGCAATCAACGGGATGAAACAGGACCACAAGGCATACCAGAAGATCGCCACCATGGTGGCCCGATGTTTACCTATCTTAGCGGACAGTTTGAACCAAAGAGGTATCGCTACAATCTGTGAGATGAAGTAGGGCGCAAGATAAAATCCGTACAGATCTCCCGCCAGCAACACATGTTTAACAAAGAAGAAACTTAACGAATTGGTCATAGCTGAACCAATCGTTGAGAAAAGGAAGATGATCACAAGCTTGCGGTACGGCTCGTTGGCCCAGACGTAACGAAAGCTTTCGCGGATGGGTAGCCGACGTTTGGTGGTTTCCCGTGCCGGATACTCTGGTACAACCATCAGCATATTCAGTACCAGGAAAGGCATGACAATGGCTAGGGCGATGGTCAGAAAATAGACGTTGTCGGTAGGTTTAGTGTACCCCCAGAAAACGATGATGGCTGGCGTCATAGCGCCAATTAAAGAGCCGGTCACGGTGAAAGCCTCTTTCCAGCTCATCACCAGAGTGCGTTCATTGTAGTCCTGGGCAAGCTCGGCTCCCCAGGCTGAGTAGGGGACATCTTTGATCGTGGCCCCAACGTACATGAGCACCAGCACCCCAAGCAGATAGGGATAACCAGAGTTCATAGTGAAACCCAGCACAGTGATCTCGCTGAACTCAAAGGGAGGGATCCACAGCAGCCAGACGCCGGCTATAAAAATGGGCGTGCCAATAAGAATGAAGGGTTTACGACGCCCCCAGCGTGTGCGTATACGATCAGAATAGAATCCGACCATCGGGTCTGTGATGCCATCAAATACCCGTGACAGAGCCAGCATCAAACCCACAAAACCCAGGCTCAAACCAAATCCGGCTGAATCTGCATAAACAGGTGTGAGATAAACGGCAAGCGGCAAGGAGACCATCGACAAAGGCATCGACGGGGCACCGTAAGATGCCAGCTTGAACATGTTCAGCGGCTTATGCTGTGACAAACAAAATCCTCCCCTCCCCAGGAATGAGGTCTAGAGAACATACCTGGGTTGGGGGAATTGATCTAGTGTTAGTGTGTCAGTACTTCGGAGCTGATCTGATACACCTTTTTCTGCGGGTTGTTTGAGTTAAGAACAAACGGCGCTGACCGGGTCAACAGCTGGTGGCGCTGCCAGAAATTCTCCCAGAGCGGGGAATAAAGCGGTGACTTCAGGGTGCTTACCGTGTGCTGCTCGAGCATCTTCATCGACATAACGTTCCATCATGAAGTATTTGCCCTCGGGGCCGCGGTACGGTGCATAAAGCAGTACACCTTCTTCCACCCGGTTGACGGCATCCGCCAGCGCGGTGATTGCCGTTTCAAATCCAGTTTCGCTGCCGGGTTTAACCGTGAAAGAGGCAACGTAACCCACCTCGTTTACATCGCACTGAGCCAGCGCAGGCGTTGATAAAAACAGTCCGCAGGTGACAAGCCCCAACGCGACTAGACGAATGGGTTGCTTTGTTTGACTCATGATCCCTTCTCCCGATACGAAATATAATGGTGGCGTTACCATAATGCGTGCCGGTGTGATCTACAAATTTAAAACGTCAGGCTCCGGATTGCTCGCTGAGGGTTTCCCACCGCAGGTAGGCGGCTTCAACAGCGGCTTCTGCATCTGCCAGATCAGCCAGCACTGCTTTGACCTGGTCGCTGTCGCCCTGATAAAAATCAGCGGCAACGACCTGATCCTGTAGCTGTTGTTGTCGAAGCTCTAACTTTTCAATGGTTTCCGGCAGGCGATCCAGTTCGCGTTGATCCTTGTAGCTTAGCTTTGTCGGCCGGCGGGCAGTCTTGTCAGCGCTGCTTGTTGTGTCGCTAGGCTTGTTTTGTTCCTTTTTTTGCGTTGTGGTTTTGCGTTGGCGTTGCCAGTCGCTGTATCCGCCTACGTATTCGGCAACGTTGTCGTCTTCGAAGGCGATGACGCTGGTAGCGACAGCATCGATGAATTTTCTATCATGGCTTACCAGCAGAACCGTGCCATCGTAGTCAGCCAGCAGTTCTTCGAATAACTCGAGTGTTTCCATGTCCAGATCGTTTGTTGGCTCGTCAAGTACCAGCAGGTTGGCGGGTTGCGCGAACAGTTTGGCCATCAGCAAGCGGTTCTTTTCTCCACCGGAGAGTTTTGCTACAGGCATGTTCAGGTAGCTGGAGGGGAAAAGAAAATCAGCCAGGTAGCCGACGATGTGTTTGGTGTTTTTGCCAACGGTGACGTGGTCAGAGCCAGGGCTGACATTGTTGCGCACGGTTTCCTGCATGTTCAAAACGCTGCGCTGCTGGTCGAAAAATGCAACCTGGAGCTTGGTGCCGCGTTCAACCGTGCCTTGCTGTGGTTGCAGATCGCCCAGCAGTAAACCCAAAAGAGTACTTTTGCCAGAGCCGTTAGGGCCAATGATGGCAACGCGGTCACCACGGGTAATGCGGGTCGAAAAATTTCGAATGAGGGGTTTGTCGTAACCAAAACTGACGTTTTCCAACACGGCAACAATTTGCCCGGATTTTTCCCCGCTGTCGATTTTGAGTTTGGCGTTGCCTTGTTTGCTGACACGCTGCTGTCGTGTTTGCCGCAAAGCTTCAAGGCGTCTTACGCGACCTTCGTTGCGCGTACGCCGCGCCTTGATACCCTGTCTGATCCAGACCTCTTCATTGGCCAAGTGCTGGTCAAATTTTCGGTTAGCGTCGGCTTCTTCAGCTTCAGCTTTTGCCCGTCCGACCAGATAGTCGGCATAGTTGCCTGGATAGCTTGTCAGGCTGCCGCGTTCCAGTTCAACGATACGGGTAGCAACATCATCGATCATGGCGCGGTCATGGCTGATCAGTATCATGGTGGTGTCTGCCGCCAGAATATGAGCTTGCAGGGTTTCAATAGATTCAATATCAAGATGGTTCGTCGGCTCATCCAACAGCAACAGGTCAGGTTCGCTGACCAACGCCTGTCCCAGCATTGCGCGACGACGGATGCCACCGGAGCTCTCACCCATAGTCTGATCGCGTGGTAGCTTGAGGAGGTCGAGAATTCGCTCTACTTTGTAGTCGGTTTGCCAGCTTTGTGCATCAGCGTCGGACGGGTCCAGACCCTGTGCAATAACGTCAAAGAGTGAAAGGTCCGCCGCTTCAGGTACTTCCTGCTGTAAATAGGCAATGCGTATCCCCGGTGCCATGCGTAACTCGCCATCGTCGAGGCCAACCTCTCCATTGATCACTTTCAGCAAAGTAGATTTTCCGGAACCATTACGACCGATCAGCGCAACGCGTTCGCCGCGATCAAGAATAAAGTGAGCATTGTGCAGCAGTGCCTGTTCACCAAAAGCCAGTTCTGCCTGTGTTAATCGCAGGATATTCAAAAGTGATTTCGCCGGAATATAAAGGGTGAGTATAAAGGTTTTTGTCTCCCAGGCCTTCTCCTGCCCCCAGGCAAAGGTCAGCCTTGAGAAAGTTCTGCTCGTACAGAAAGTCTGGCTTATGGCATGCTAGGTGCTTTCGGGTAAAGGGGATACAGCATGGGGCCAATTCCAAAAGGCGGCATAGTTGCGGTCACGGGAAGCGCGGGTTTTATTGGTGGCTGGGTGGTGCGGCGCCTGCTTGAAAAAGGCTACCGTGTGCGGGCTTGTGTGCGGGATGTTAATGATACCGCTAAAGTGGGTTTTCTGCAGGCGATGCCGGGTTATCTTTCCGGACGGTTAACGCTGCATGCCGCGGACCTGGATAACGACGGTTGTTTTGATGATATTTTTGCCGGCTGTCATGGTGTCTGCCATGTCTCACACGTGTCGGATTATGACGATGCAGGTTATGTACAGAGAGTCTGTGATCACATCATTGCCAGTATCAATAAGTCTCATTCTGTCAGCCGCGTGGTGGTGACCTCCAGTATTGCCGCTATCCTCTCTGAAGGAGATATTCACGAGTTAGTGCGCCGACCGGTGCTTTACGAAGATCGGCAACCGGATGAAAAAAGTCCGAAACGTACCGCCGCTCGAGGCCATGGTTATGCGATAGGTAAAGTGATTGCTCAGCGGGCATTTTCTGACGCTGCTGAAGAACAGGGAACCTGGGAGGCCATTACCTGTTGTCCAGCAGATAACGTTGGTCCCATTCAGTCGTTACACCAGAAAAATATGGGCCCCTGGCAACATATCATTGAAGGTATGTTGGAAGGCCAGTTTCACCAGACCGGTGCTTATCGACCCTGGATGACCGTTGATGTCCGCGACGATGCTGACTGTCACATTGGTCTGCTGGAAAGTACCCAGGTGAAAAATGGAGAGCGCTACATTGCCTGGTCAACTGATACGCGTAACGTCGAAGACGTGTGTGCCAGCATTGACCGTCTGCTACCTGAACTCAACTTTGATGCGCCGAGGGTTACAGACCCGTTCCCGGATCATGTGAAAGCGCGTGAAGCTGAACTGCGCTCGATCTGGGCCGGCTGTGATTTACGGAATGATCGAATTCGTGGGGTAACCGATATTTCCTTTCGAAGTCTCGACGATTCCATCAGGGATTGTGTGGAGTCACTGCTGGCGGTTGGCCAGGTTAAACCCAGGGTACGGAGTTAAACCACACCAGAATGCCGCAGCTGCGCAATCTCGGCGCTACTGTAGCCGAGGCTGGTGAGAATTTCCTCAGCATGTTCGCCTAATTCAGGTGCGCGACTGGGTGCTACCTGTGGTGCACTGGAAACGTTTACCGGGTGTTTGATCAGTTGCGGCAGGTGCATATTGTCTGGCGCAGCAACCGTCATCTGATTCTGCTGAATCTGTTGGTCCGTGAGGGTGTCTTCGATTCTTGCAACCAGATTCACCGGCACATCAAATTCCGCAAACTTCTGCAGCCAGTGTTGAGCGTTGCTGGTCTCAATAACAGCCTGCAGACAGTCACCCAGGGCTGCGCGATTCTGCCACGCTTTCTCCGGCGTATCGAAGCGCGGGTCGGTTAACAGGTCAAGGGCATCCATAGCAGCCAGGGTCATCGCAAACAACGACTCATCACGGACCATGTTCAGCTGGAGCCAGCGGTTGTCGGCTGTCTTGTAAGGGCGCAGCATGGCGCCGTTGACCCGATTGGTTTCTCGATAAGCTGGCATGTTGCCCCCAGCCATCGCGCCCTGAGCGATACCCGCCGCAGACCATAGACCATTGGCCAGCAGGGAAGTGTGCACAAAACTGCCTTCGCCGCTGCGCTCACGTTTCAGCAGGGCAGTCATGATGCCGGCAAATAACGCTACCGCGGTTGGATGATCACCCATGCCGGGTAACCCCTGGGTGGGTAGAGTGTCCGGTTCCCGCATCAGTTCCATCAGCCCACTGCGCGCCCAGTAAGCCAGTTGGTCAAAGCCTTTGCGATCCCGTTCAGGTCCCTGTTCGCCATAGGCGGTCAGAGAGGCGTAAATGATGTTTTCGTTTAAAGCACGGACTTCATCATAGGTGACGCCAAGTGCGTGCCGGACGGGGTAAGGGTGATTGGTGATGAAGACATCCGCCTGGCTGATCAGTCGCTGCAGAATGTCTATGCCTGCTGCATTTTTCAGATCCAGTACAAGGCTCTTTTTATTCCGACCGTCGAGCTGCCAGAACCAGTTTGTTTGTGCATCAGGTGTTGTCGGAATATCTGCGAGGATGCGCAACATATCGCCGGCGCCGGGTTGTTCGATTTTGATCACTTCGGCGCCAAAGTCCGCCAGCATGACCGCGGCTGCGGGAGCGGCAATCACGGTGGCGCAATCGATGACTTTTAAGCCGTTTAACAGGTGGGGATCCATGGGCTGCTCAATGAGATTTCGATCCATTTAACGAGATCATTTGGCATACTGCCAGTGTTTAGCGGAAATTAGGGGAGTGAAGGGAATGACAAAATTACAACTGTGGGTGGGTTTGGCTATTTTGCTCTCGCCAGCCCTGGGCTATGCGGAGTCCTGGCAGGATACGGTGGCGGCACGTACTGCTGCAATTGAATCCAAGGTCGTTGCGATTCGCCACGATCTGCATGCACATCCGGAACTGGGTAACCGCGAGTTTAAAACTGCAGCCAAGATAGCGGAACACCTGCGCGCTTTGAATTTTGATGAAGTACAAACCGGCGTTGCTCACACGGGTGTGGTCGGTATTCTGAAAGGCCGCAGCGACTACCCTGTGGTTGCCCTTCGTGCGGATATGGACGGACTGCCGGTGACCGAAAAAACCGGCCTGCCTTTTGCTTCAAAGGTAACAACACAGTGGCGCGGTCGCGAAACCGGTGTCATGCATGCCTGCGGTCACGATGCGCATATGGCTATCCTGATGGGTGTGGCGGAAATTCTTGCCGGGATGCGCGAGGACATTCCAGGGACTGTGAAGTTTATATTCCAGCCCGCCGAAGAAGGCGCCCCTGAAGGAGAAGAGGGCGGCGCTGACCTGATGATCAAAGAAGGCGTGCTCGAAGGTCCGTATGCGCCGGGTGCCATTTTTGGTTTGCACGTGTTTCCGGTGCCTGCGGGCATGATCAGCTATCGCCCCGAGGGTATGTTGGCGGCATCTGATGGGCTCTCTATTACGGTGAAAGGCGTCCAGACACATGGCTCTTCGCCCTGGGCCGGTGTTGACCCTATTGCTGTATCCGCGCAGATCATCAACAGCCTGCAACATGTTGTGAGCCGGCAGCTGGACCTCACAACGGCGCCTGCGGTCATCACTATTGGTTCAATTAATGGGGGCAATAGGGGCAATATCATTCCGGAAGAAGTTGTCATGACCGGTACCATCCGTACGCTGGATCCGCAGATGCGCACGGATGTACACGCGCGGATAAAGAAAACTGTCAGGCTTGTGGCCGAAAGTGCTGGCGCAGAAGTGGATGTGGTGGTCCATGAAGGCTACCCGGTAACCTACAACGACCCTGCGCTGACTGCCCGTATGGCACCCGTACTGTCCCGCGTGGCTAAAGATGGCCAGGCAATAGTCGCCAAGCCGGTCCTCGGTGCTGAAGACTTTTCCTATTTTGCAAACGAGATCCCGGGCCTGTTTTTTGGCCTTGGCGTAGCAAAAGAAGGCGTAGCCCTGGGACAAAGTGCGTCAAATCACTCACCGTACTTCTACGTCAATGACAGCGCGCTGCCGGTTGGCATGAAGGCTTTGAGTCATCTGGCGCTGGAATGGCTGCACGATGCCAGTGATACACCTTAGTCGCGTTCAAAGGGGTAGGTGGCACCTTCGGGAAGTTCGACGTCAAAGCCGTTAAGGGTCATTGAAACCAGGCCGTAAAAACCACACAGGCCGATGAGTTCAGCGACACCAGTTTCACCAAACTGCGTTACCGCGTCATTAAAAGCTGCAGTGCTGAGTTTGCGGGTGTTGTGTAACTGATTGGCCAGGACGTAAGCCGCTTCGTCGCCGCTGTCTTCGAACTCAGGCGTCTCACCTGCCTTGATAGCGGCGATGACCGCTTCTGGGACGCCCGCTTCGCGTGCCATGGGTTCGTGAGCAAACCACTCGAATTGAGCGCGCCAGTGGGCACCGGTGACTAAGATGGCCAGTTCAATGTAACGCCGATCAACGCTGGTGCGAAAGCGGAAAAAGCCCCCCAGACCAACCAGGCGTTTGCCCATTTCCGGGCTGCGTAGCCAGACATCAAAAGGTCCACCTATGTGGCCGTCTGCTGGTTTAACCGGCCGGTTGGCAACAATTTCGTCAAAGGTAGCCTGTTGTGCGGGTGTGAGCTCAGCGTAGGGCTTTTTTATCAAACGGGTCATGGGTCTCTCCGAAAAGTCTTGCTGGGAGCTTAACGCCAAACCCTGGTAAGCTGAAAGCTCTGCTGCGAATGAGCAGGCTGAAGTCATAAATACGCATCCAAGAGGGGGAGAGCGAGTGATAGATTTGAATGGACGGGTGGCGCTGATTACCGGCGCAGGTAGTGGGATTGGACGCGCCAGCGCGATTAACATGGCGGCTAACGGTGCTGCCGTGATGTGTACAGATTTAGATTTGCAAGCTGCTGAAGGCACTGTTGCAGCTATTTCTGAGGCCGGCGGCAAAGCGGACAGCATCGGTCTGGACGTTTCGGAAAGTGCCGAGGTCGAGCGTGCCGTGGCACAAACCGTGGAGCGAATGGGCAAGCTCAATGTGTTGTTCAATAACGCAGGCGTGGGTGGCGGTTTTGACTGGCATCAGACAATTGCTGTGAATCTCACCGGCGTCTACTACGGGCTTTTGCATGCAGCACCGCATATGGCGGCCAATGGTGGTGGTGTGATCATCAATACAGCATCTGTTGCTGGTCTGGTTGGGCTGACCGGACCTGAAGTTCATCCAGGCAATGAAGATGAAGGTGGTGCTGGTGCTTATGTGGCGGCGAAACACGGTGTTATTGGTTTGACCAAACAGTTTGCTGTGAATTATGGACGTTACGGCGTTCGCGTGAATGCGATTGCGCCGGGGTACATCTATACCGCGATGACCGCAGAATTGCGGGAATTGGAGGAGGGAGAAGCCTATCTCACAGATCTGCATCCCATGGGTCGTCTTGGCCAGCCGGAAGAAATAGCCTCTGTTGCCAGTTTTCTCGCCAGCGACGCAGCAAGTTTCATCAATGGCGTGGTGCTGCCCGTAGATGGTGGTTATACCGCGCGCTAATTTATCTCTAGAGGAGAATTTCATGTCCGTAACAGGTCAATGCCTTTGTGGCGATATCAAATACAGCATCGACAACACCCCGGAGATCACGGGGGTGTGCCATTGCAAAAACTGTCAGCGCCAGGCGGGCTCTGCATTTTCCACGTTGGCCTCCGTGCCCAAAGGAGAGTTCCACCTTGTCAGTGGCGAACCTGCGTTGTATCAGGATACTGATACTGACTCTGGCAATTCGGTTGATCGATTTTTCTGCGGCCGGTGTGGGTCGCCCATCTATTCAGCCCTCGGTGCCCAGCCGGATGCGGTGTTTCTGAAGACAGGAACATTAGATGACACATCCTCATTCAAGCCGCTTTTTCATGTGTGGAGTGACAGCAAGCAGAACTGGGTGTCACTGGAAGAAGGTGTGCCGGCCCTGGGTAAGCAGGCTTAAGCCCGTCAGACGCTAGCCTTTCGGACCTGAATTTTTCAGGCCATGACGTTTTTTGTGTTTTGTGGTTCGCGCAGGCGTGAGTAGAAGGATAAGTCCACCTCACGCTGTACGTTGGGCAGCGTGAGCCACACACTGTCCGGGTCTTCGGCAGTGATGATCCGGGTCATTATGTCGCCGATGACCGGAGCATTTTTAAACTGATTACCACTGGTACCAATCGCTACAAAATAGCCGGGCAGGTCGGTGCGGTCGTAAATCGGAATCCAATCTTTGGATACATCGTACAAGCCAACTGTTCCCCGCGCGGTGTTTTCGATGGCAAGATCAGGGAACCTTAATGCCGCGCGGTACACCTGCTGTGTCCATTGTCCTGTTAAGCTGGTGCTGTAGTTATCCGGATCTGCGACGTCAGCCGGGTCACAGGTTGGGTCTGCTGAACCGATAAGGACATCGGCACCATCACCGCGTTGGTAAATGCCGGTATCCAGATCCACCAGAAAACCCTGCTGGTTCATGTTGGACCCAGGTGACTTCAGGTAGGCAACTTCATGACGTTCCGCCCGGGTCTCAATGTTGGTGATCCCCGCCATAAGGTTGATGTGTTTTGAGTGTGGGCCAGCGGCGTTGATGACAATGGGCGCGCTGATCTTTTCGCCCGTGTGCAATACAACCCCTGCAGTGCTTGTGTTGGACTGAGTGATCTCAGTGACCCGGGTGTTAAACCTGAATTCAACCCCCGCTCGCTCTGCCGCGTGATACAGATTGTGTGTGGCCAGTTGTGGGTCGTTAACGTGGCCGCAGGCGTCTAGCCAGATGCCTTTTCTGATCATCTGACCATTGCTCTGGCCAAAGTTATCGTCTTCGATGCGCCGCGGTGGCGCAAAGCTCTGTAACTGGATGCTGGGATACTTTTGCTGCAGATCTTGTTCAGATAACCAATGATACTCAACGCCAACCGCCTGCAAAGCGTCAATATTTGCCGCGTAGTCGGATTCTGTGCCTTCGGCAACAAGTATCACACCGCCAGTCTCATCATAACGAGCGAGTCCCAGCGGATCGGCTGTACCTAAAAATTCGGACCAGTGTTGCCAGCGTGCTCGCGATTCATGGGCAATGGCACAAGCCGTGATGTGTGAGTAGAACGGGCGGATGATGGCGGATGAATAACTGGTGGAGCCGTAACCCGGTGCGGGCAGTGCATCCACGTTAAGACTTCTGATGCCGGCGCGAGCCAGGCTCAGCGCAATCGAACAGCCGACCACACCGGCGCCGATGATGATGACATCGAAGGTTTTCATGGCAGAAGATTCCAGTCCAGCGCGGTTGCTCGCAGTCTATCCATGAGCGAGGATATTGTTAAATATTCATTTTGGGGAAGAGGGTATGGCTGGCGCACTTGAAGGCATCAAGGTTCTCGATGTGGGGCAACTGGTGCAGGGGCCACAAGCGGCAGCTACCCTGTGCGACATGGGTGCAGAGGTGACCAAGGTGGAACTGCCCGGTGTCGGCGATCTGTCACGCTGGATATTCATCAGTGAAGACGATTCACGCAGCGCCTACTTTCACGCCTGTAACCGTGGCAAGAAGAGTATGACGCTGGATCTGCGGGTTCCGGAAGGGGTTGAGATTTTCAAAGCGCTGGCCGCTGAGGCTGATATTGTTCTCAGTAACTTCAAAGCCGGCACCATGGAAGCCTGGGGTTTGGGGTTCGAGGATCTTGCTGCGGTGAACCCTGGTTTGATCTGGGCGGCGGGCAGCGCCTTCGGGCACTTAGGTGCAGATGCGGATCGCGAAGGTGCAGACCTTGCCGGACAGTGTGCGGGCGGATTGATCAGTACCATCGGCCATGATGGTGCACCGGCGTCTCCAGTAGGCGTCACCATTGCAGATCATATTGCATCCCAGAACATGCTTGCTGGCATCCTTGCGGCGCTGGTCAGCCGGGGCCGCACCGGCAAAGGGCAGCGCATCGATGTATCGCTTCTGGGCGGTCAGGTGTGGGCGCAGGCAGCTGAATACAGTCACTTTCTGTTAAGTGGTGAAGTCCCCGGCCGGTCGAACGGTGGTCACCCTTTACTGCGTGGAATGTATGGCATTTTTGCCACGGCAGATGGTTGGATCGGCATTATTGGTGTGTCCCCGGACGCGCGTGATGCGTTCTATATCGCGATGGATAAACCCGAACTTGCCCTGGACCCTCGCTTCCAGGGTTTATTGGCAAGCCGGGAAGATATGCAGTTCCTGTTTGCTGAGCTGACACCTGCGTTTCAGCAGAAGACCACCGCGCAGTGGTGTGAGGTGCTGCGTGAAATGGGGGTGCGCTATGCCCCGGTCAGGAATTATGCCGAGGCGGCGGACGATCCTGGTATGTGGAAAAATGGTTATCTGCAGAATGTTTCAGCAAGTGACGGTAAAGATATTGCCGTTGTGGGTACGCCGATCGGCATGAGTGCAACGCCTTTACAGCCCCAGGCAGAAGCGCCGGAATTAGGTGCCGATACACAACACGTGCTGAGCGGGTTGGGTTACAGCGATGCGCAGATTGATGCCTTTCGCGAGCGAGCGATCATATGAGGCTCAATGCTGGCAGTTTCCAGCCATCTTGGTTCAATTTATAGTGGTCCAATCTATATTGGTGTCATCGACACCTTTTTATTTTCTCTGGGAGTGGGTTTATGAATAAAGTAGCAGGTTTGCATCATCTGGCCATCTGCACCGCCAACATGAAAGAACAGATTGAATTCTTCACTGACAAATTAGGTATGGAGCTGCAGGCGCTGTACTGGATGCACGGCGTTGAAAATACCTGGCATGGCTTTCTCAGGCTGAATGACGAAAGTGCCATCGCGTTTGTCTGCAATCCAGACATAGAAGGGATTGAAGTACACCTCGGTGCTACCCACGCTGGCAATCCAGGCGCAAATTCCGCCCGTGGGACCATGCAACACCTGGCGTTCAAAGTGGAGAACCACGAAGAACTCATGGCGATGCGTGACCGCCTCCGCAGCAAAGGTGTGCCGGTTATGGGTCCGGTCAATCACGGTATGTGTGTCTCCATGTATTTTGCCGGGCCAGAAAATCTCTCGTTGGAATTGTCGTATTCTGAAGAACCGATCAATGCAGATCTGTGGATTGATCCGGAAGTGGTGGAGCTGGCTGGCATATCCGCGGAGGAACTGGCGCGTTACAAACAACCGGCACCATTTGCCGATCAGGCAGGTGGTGTCGCGCAACCGTCGCTGTCCGGCGACGGACCGCATATGACTAACTATCCACCGGGTGTGTATGAAGGCGTTATGTCGGTGCCGGATGAAGTCATGTGGGATTCGCTGGAAAGTGAACCGCCGGTAAAACAAGCGGGCTGAACACGCTGGTCTAACAAAATTATTCTGTGAGATAAGGGGAAGATAGTTATGTCGTTACGGGAAGTAGATCCAGATGCGCTGAAGCGCTATTCATTTGCAGTGTGGTCGTACAAACAGGGGGAAATGGTCTCGCTGATGATTCAGATCGGTGATCGCCTTGGTTTGTATCGCGCTCTGGAAGGTGCTGGTGCAGTGTCAGCTGCGCAACTGGCGCAAAGCACTGGTCTGCAGGAACGCTGGTTGCTTGAATGGTTGCGCGGTCAGGCCGCTGCCCGGTTGCTTGAGTATCATGACGGTGATCTGTTTGAGCTTTCACCGGAAGGGGCGGCAGTACTGGCTAACGAGGCGGACAGTCTGTCGTTTGCCGCTGGGGCATTCTCCGGTGCTGCACCGCCAGAAACCGTCGACAAACTGATTGAGGCGTTCAAAACCGGCATCGGCCTGTCCTATGAAGAACTCGGTCCCAATGCCGCTCATCGTACTGAACGCATGTTAGGACCCTGGACGCGACAGGAGCTGGTGCCCAAAATAATTCCTGCCCTCGACGGCGTTGCCGACAAACTGGCCGCAGGTGGGGTTGCCGCTGACGTCGGTTGTGGCGGTGGTGTTGCGCTGATGGCTATGGCGCAGGCTTTTCCCAATACTCAATTCCACGGTTACGATCCCAGCAACCATGCCATAGATCGCTGTCGTGACAAGGTCGCGGAACTCGGTTTGAAAAACGTGGAGTTATTTGTTGCCGGCGGTGAAAAACTACCTGCTACGCCAACCTATGATTTTTTGATTACCTTTGATTGTCTGCACGATATGACAGCGCCCGGTTCCGTCATACATGCCATCCGTCAGGCCATGAAGCCGGATGGTACCTGGCTGATCAAAGACATACGCAGCGATCCGGATTTCAAGGTCAATATGCGTAATCCGCTGCTGGCTATGTTTTACGGTTTTTCTGTGTCAGCTTGTATGTCATCCGCTTTATCTGAACCAGGTGGCGCTGGCTTGGGGACCTTGGGCTTTAACCCTGAAGTTGCGCGCAATATGGTGACGGAAGCGGGTTTCTCGAAATTTCAACTGCACGACTTTGAAGATCCGAGCAACCTGTATTACGAAGTCAGCCCTTAGCTGACGCGGACACCCACCTCAGCAGACCCCGCTCGATGCCACATCTGCGGCATCGAGCTTTATCAAGTTTAAGTACTCGACGATGTCGTTGGGCAACGATGCTTTTACAATGCAGGCATTCCAGCAGCCATTTGTGGTTGGGCATGCGCGCGGTGTCATGGGTGACATCGGTGGACGCGCCGATACGTTGCGCGGTTGCTTTCCATTGCGGCCCATGACCTATGCCAGGGCCACACAGGGCATGAGCGATCTCGTGCAGTATTGTGTTGCGGATATCTGTTAGATCGTTCTGCGCGATGTAATGTTTAGAGAGCGTGATTTCCCTGCTCTGAAAGTGGCAGGCGCCCAGGCGCTGACGAGCATGATCGAGCCGGAAGCGCCATTGCGTCAGGCCTTGCGCCTGCATGAGCTCAAGTGCCATCTGGCGCACGTTCTCCTGGTGGACGTTCATGTCAGGAAAATCTGTTACCAGTGCTGACGACTGGCTATCGAACTGGCAGTAGTGAAAATTTCGTTGCGCAGCTGACCGAGGCGCGCGTTAGCGTTGTTGAATTTCAACGGGTTTTCCTCCTCCCAGTGCCGGGCAATGACCACATCAGAAAAAGTATCTTCCCCACCGTAGCAGCCCAGTATGAATGTAGCACCAGCCAGCTTGTTCTCATCAACCTGCTTTAAACCGCGTTTTATGTAAGCCACCCAGAAGCGATCTTCGCTTTCTTCGAGCAGGCTGATGAGTTGGTTCAGCTGTTGTGATAACGCTGCAAATTGTCCGTTCAGGGAGGTTGCCATCAGAATGAGTGGCGCTGACTAGGACGGGTCGACGTTGGCAATGTAACCAACGTCAGGTGGCGTCTGGCCAGCAAGCAGCTTGCTGTAGAGTTTGCCAACCGCCTCTTCGCCGCGGCAATTCTCCACGGTGACCCAGTCGCCGACTTTGGTAGTAAATGCCTGCCAGCCCGCGTCGAACTTATTTTCCAGCCCCCCTGGACCCCATTGAGCGCTGCGCTCCTTGATGTGATTTGGAGCGAAGAACAGCTCGGGTTTAGGACCTGCCATATCTTGTGCGCCGCTTCTTTCGCTCCAGTGCGTCGCGCCCACCAGGCAGCTGTAACGCAGCGCGCTGTCAAAGTGATTATGCACCGCAGCCAACGTGCTGCCGTTGCCAGCCATGTCAACAATGACACTGTGGGTGGCGGCATCCAGAGTGGCTATGCTGTCGTAAGGGACCACTTGGTCGTAGAAACCCAGGCCGTTCACAAAATCGACATTGTCAGGCGACGTGAGGCCAACAACTTTGATGTCCTCGCGCTGAGCAAGCATGAAAGCCAGGCCGAAAGAGGTTTTGCTTGAGGCGCTGGTGAGAATGATCTGCCGCGCGCCAAAAAACTCGTTATGTGCCAGGAAATCATCGAGCAGCCAGGAGGTCATAAACAATGGCCGGTACAGCATCTGCAGGGCATCGGCATCAGCATCAGGTGGGTTGTTTACGCGTAGCAGCTGGTTGTAAACCGGCGCCAGACCGGCACGATGCGCAGAACCGTCTATCAGCTGTTTGTCGCTCACGCGTTCTGCCTGAATAATCAGCTGTGTGCCCATGGGAAGATAGCCATAAACCCGGTCACCTTTAGTAACGTCCGGGTGCTTGGATGCGCTGACGTGGGCAAACCCCCATACAGGGATGCGTCCCCAGTTCTCCTGCGCTGGAAAAAACTGCCAGTAACCCATGCTGTCGCCGGCGACCGCATAAGTAATATTGTTGGCAGTCAAGGCGAAGTTTTCAACTTCCAGTAAAACCTGACCGTCGACTAAGTCTGCGGCAGCCAACTTTGGGCTGTGTTCAAATTTGAAGGTGCTGAGGTCATTTTTTGCAACCAGCATCTGCGTATTCTGAGGGGCGGATGTGTTCATGTAGAGCCTTTAGTTGTGTTTGATGCGCTTGATGACAGCTTGCGCAAATTCAGCTGTGCCCAGGTTGCCGCCCAGGTCGCGAGTCTTTTCGCCGGCTTGCAAGGCTTCGTCATAGGCCTCGCGAATGCGGGCGGCCACGTCCAGCAGGCTATTGTCTTCGGTGGTCTCGGCAAGATAATTCAACATCATTACAGCCGACATCAATAACGCCAATGGATTCGCAATGTTCTTGCCCGCAATGTCTGGCGCAGAGCCATGTACAGCTTCGAAAATAGCTTCTTTTTCACCGTAGTTTGCGCCGGGTACGACACCCAGGCCACCAACCAGGCCGGCACACAGATCGCTGATCACATCGCCGTACAGGTTTTCAAGTAACAAGACATCAAACTGGGAAGGGTCCTGCACAAGTCGCATGCAGCCGGCGTCGATGATAGCGCTGGTGTACTCTATATTCGGATAATCGTGGCGGTGGGTGTATTCCGCACTGCGTAAAAACAGACCATCGGTCATTTTCATGATGTTGGCTTTGTGGAAGACTGTGATTTTTTCGCGCTGGCGTTGTGTGGCAAAACGAAACGCCCATTTGGCAATGCGTTCGCAACCATTTTCCGTTGCTACTTTCATGCTCATCACAACGCCGGGTGTGACTTCGTTCTCTACGCCACTGTACAAGCCTTCCGTGTTTTCCCGGATGATGATCAGGTCCACATCTTCGTAGCGGGTTTTAACCCCGGGTAAACTGCGCACCGGGCGGACTGCCGCATACAAATCAAAGGTTTTGCGCAGCTGTACGTTAACTGATGAGAAACCTTCTCCTACTGGCGTGGTGCAGGGACCTTTGAGGGCAACGCCATGGTGCTCAATGGCTTCAAGGGTGTCGGCAGGCAGCACTTCACCGCTTGTCTCCAGCGCTGTGATACCGGCCTGGTGGCGTACCCATTCGATTTGTGCGCCCGCAGCCTCAAGCACCGCAAGCACGGCGTCTGTGATTTCCGGACCAATACCATCGCCAGGAATCAGTACTACTGTGTGCACTGCCATGAAAGTTTCCCTTTTAGTCTGTTTTCAATTGCTGCCTATTATCCGTGATCCTGGCTGGTAAACCTAGAGGGAGGCTGGCTTTGGCTCTCCCTCAAACACTGGTCGCAGCTTTTCGAACTCGTCTGTCAGATAACTGGTGAACGCACGAAAGCGCTGCAGTCGGCGCAGTCGAGGGTGGTAAAGCAGCCATAGCTCGGTGAACCCCTCTGAGCGGGGTTCACCGATGCGGGTCAGGCGATGATCTGCTTCGGCGACATAGCAGGGCAGCACGGCAACCGCTTTGCTGGCCGCGACATATTCGCGAATAAAATCTGTTGAGTTGCTGTGTAGTGCAGCCTGTGATCTGGCATTCAGGGTTGTCTCCAGCCACACGGTCATGCTGTCGGAGCTGAACAGCTTACTGCCGGTGGCGGACTGTAGAGAAACCACATCGACAACTGACTGCCCTTGCAGTTCCTGGGCCGCATCTGCCGAGGCATAAATGCCAACCATGGGTTTAACCAATTTGCGCCCGACCAGGTTTTCCGGAGGTTTAGAGGTCAGGCGCAGTGCCACGTCCGCCTCCATCATTTCCAAGTCTTCCGATGCGTTGGTGGCGCTTACTTCCAACAGAATCTCAGGGTGAAGGGTGCTGAAGTGGGCTAACTGGCTGGCGATAAGATTGCCGATGGCAGGCGTGACAGTGACACGAATAGCTCCGGCCAGCTGCTGATCTCTACCAAAAACCCGCCGCTGCAGGCTTTGAAATTCGCCGTCAATGATCTCTGCAGTGGCGGCAGCCTCGCGCCCCGCGTCGGTGAGGACCAGGTCTCTGCCCATGCGTTCGACCAGTTTGGTGCCCAACGCCGCTTCCAGCTGACTGATGCGTCGTGCCACGGTAGTGCGATTCACACTGATCGCCTCTGCAGCACTGGGTAGGGAGCCATGTTTTGCAAGCGCGTACAGGTGGTGAAGGTCGTTCCAATCAAGCATGTAGCCCCCAATTGAGTGGTTTTGTGGTGAGTAAAATCGCGCCCACTGGACTTTTGTTAGACAATTTTTGAGATTTACTGGCTACCAGTCCCGCGTCTGTGTATCTTGCCGGGGCGAGTATTACGTTACAACTTGTAACAAAAACTATTTTAAAGTGGAGAGAAGTATCAGTGAGAGATGATATTTTGAGTTGGCGGGTCAAATATGGCCTGCGTTTAGGATTTCTGATTACAGCAATGTCCCTTCTGTTTCCCGTCGCGCATGCAGAAATTGAAGAAATTGTCGTCACCGCGCAGAAAAGAGAAGAAAGTGTCCAAGATGTGCCTATCAGCGTGTCTGCATTTGATAATGCAGCGCTTGAAGCCCGTCAGATTGACACCTTCAGCGATCTGCAGTTCAACGTGCCCAATGTGTCTTACTCAAAAGGCAACTTTTCCGGCAATAATTTCCAGATCCGCGGTATCGGCACGCTACTCACCGCAACCAGCTCCGATTCCGGCGTGGGCATGCACATCAACGATGTGTATCTGAACTCACCACGGATTTTTGAAACTGAATACTATGATGTTGCTCAGCTCGAAGTACTGCGCGGACCTCAGGGCACGCTGTTCGGCCGTAACGCTACGGGCGGAGCGGTCAACCTGAAAACTGCGCGTCCAGAGATGGATGAGCTCTATGCCGATATCGAATTGCAGTATGGCGATTATGATCACGGCAAAGTCAAAGGTGCTGTGAATATTCCAATTGCGGACGGTATTGCCGGTCGCATCGCGGGCATCTGGGTTAATCGCGACGGTTACAGCGAAAACCTGGTGACGGGCAACGACGTCGACGACCGTGATCAGTGGTCTCTGCGCGGCTCGCTGCGTTTCGAAATCAACGATTCCACCACCCTGGATCTGATTGGTCATATCTTTGAAGAGGACAGCTCGCGTAGCCGTTCCCAGAAACAGTTCTGTAACCAGGATCCGAGTGCAATTTTAGGCTGTACGCCTGATGGCCTTGGTCTGGAGCCGATTAACACCTTCGCCACGGCGGGTACTGCGCTTTCCTCAACATTGTTGTTGGGTCCGTTGGGCGTGTTTGATTTCTTCGACCAGAACCTGGATCCCTCCTTCGGCAATCCGCGTGATCTGCGTGATGTGCGTCTGACCTATGAGCCTGAATACGAAGCTGAGGAAAATTTCTACATGGCTGAGCTGGTCAGCGATATTTCTGAAACGTTGACGGTGACTGCCATTGCCGCTTTCCAGGACACAGAAGTCATCTCCCGTCAGGACTATAACGGCACAGCTGCTGATCCCGGCGCTGCAGTGATTCCGCCTGCGTTTTGTGTAGTTTCACCCGCAGCCTGTACATTCTTCGGCACCTCTGCCGGTGGTCCTATTCCGGTGACTACGGTGCCTAATCCGAATACGTCGCTGGGCATCATTGGTGGACCCAATGAATTTACCCTGGATACCCGTGGTGCAGGTCGTGACCTATCGCTGCAGGAGTCAGAGCAGTGGAGTACTGAGCTGCGTCTTGCCAGCTCGTTTAATGGTCCTCTCAACTTCCTGTTAGCCGGTTACTTCCTCGATTTTGAAACGGAAACGGACTACTTTGTGCAGGCGCCGGGTCTTGATTATGCAACGATTGCGTTGGCTACCCCCGGCACACCTTTCCAGGGCAGCGCTGATCAGTTCCTCGCGTTGTCACCAGGTTACTTTAACTCTGAAACCGATTCGTTTGAGCTGGAAAGCACCGGTATTTTTGGTGAGCTTTATTACGAAGCCACGGAAACGCTGAAGTTTACCCTCGGTCTTCGCTGGACGCGTGATGAGAAATCACTGCGTGACCGACAGTTGTTCCTGAACCTGCCTGTGCTGGTTGACCTGCCTTCCAACACCACCAGTTTTGTTGGCAGTGATGGTTCCATTACACCGATCACCAACATCACTGAGTTAACCACCGCGGCCGCTGCTGTGGGCGACTTTGATGCTGATCCGAACGTACCTGGTGCGCAGGTTTATCGCGAAGACGACATTGCTTTTGAGGAAATTACCGGTCGTTTTGTTGTGGATTGGGTGCCCACCGTCGACTTTACCGATGAGACCCTGGTGTACTTCTCCTACTCACGTGGCTACAAGTCAGGTGGCATTAACCCGCCAATTGACACGAACCTGTTCCCGAACACGCCAACCTCTTTCGAACCGGAGAAAATTGATGCGTTTGAGATTGGCACGAAAAACACTTTCCTGGATCGCACCATGCAGGCCAACTTCAGCGTGTTCTACTATGACTATGGTGATCTGCAGATCGGCAAAATTATTAACCGTACCTCGGTTAACGAAAACACCGATGCAGACATCTTCGGTGCCGAGCTGGAGCTGCTGTATGCGCCTAATGAAAACTGGCAGTTCAATGCCGCTGTTTCCTACCTTGATACGGAGTTAGGTGAGACTGAAACCATTGACCCGCGCGATCCTACCCAGGGCCGTCAGGATGTGACTCTGTTGAAAGACTTCGTTGATGCCAGCAACTGTGTTGTCGAACATGGTGGACTCGGACCGCTGTCTGATAACGCAGCGTTTGTTGCGGCGGTCCAAGGGGCCGGTGCACCGTATCTGCCTACCGGGCGTGATCTGGGTGCCTTTGGCGGCCCTGCGGGTCAGGTGATACCCACAACACCAGGTGTGTCCGATTCAGCCTTCACCGCTTGTGCGGCTGCAGCTGCGATCGCTCCTCTGTTTGGGTACAACTATCTCGACTCAGTGCAGACAAACCTTGATGGTAACAACCTGCTCAACGCACCGGAGCTGACCTTCAGTGCCGGCGCTGAATATACCCACTACTTTGATGGTGGTATTTCAGCCACTGCCCGTGTTGACTACTACTGGCAGGACGAGTTCTACAGCACCACGTTCAACCGCGCTCAGGACCTGATTGATTCGTGGGATGTATGGAATGCTCAATTCACCGTCTATGGCAAAGACCAGCAGTGGTATGCCAAGTTCTTTGTACAGAACATCGAAGATGACGATGAAATTGTGGGTACTACCAGACTGACCCGTCTTCAGGTTTGTTTACTAACGCGTTCTTCATAGAGCCGCGTCTGTACGGCCTGACTGTGGGTGTCAGCTTGAACTAAGAATCGGAAGCCTGCGTTCCGAATAAAAAACCCCGGCTTTAATCAGTCGGGGTTTTTTTTGCCTGCTGGCAGGCGAATTCTTCAACGTTCATGGGTAAACCTAAGTGGAAGCCCTGGCCATAGCCGCAATCCATTTCTCGCAAAGCATCAAGTGTGTCTTCGTCTTCAATACCCTCAGCAATGCAGGGGATGTTCAATGTGTTTGCCAGCGAAATCACCGTTTGCGAGATTTGTCGGGCATCATCATTGTTGATCACGTTTCCGCACAGGCTGCGGTCGATCTTGATTTCATCCAGGGGCAGTTCTCGGATCCGCAGCATGTTGGAGTGGTCGGAGCCGAAGTCATCCAGTGAGATTTTAAAGCCCTGCAGGCGTATGTCCTGTAGCAGCGATTTTGACACTTCGAGATCAAACAATTCCTTGCTCTCGGTGATCTCCAGCATGATCTGCTCTGGATCCACGCCCCAGAGGTGAGTTTCGCGCCTGATAAAGTCGAGAAAATCCGGTTGTGTCAGAGAGCTCGGGTCTATGTTGAAGGAAATAGGTACAGTCAGCTCATGTTCAACAATCTCTCTCAGTACCCGACGATATCCATAAATGGTCAGTTCCCACAGCATTTCATCACTCAGGGCTGCCAGATATTCGTCAGGTGGAATAATACGACCGTTGTCGCGCCAGCGTATGAGTGCTTCGCCGCCGCTGATAGACCGTGTCTTCAGGTCGAACTTTGGCTGGTAGTCGAACGAGATGTGGTGATTGTCCATTGCTGTTTTAATGCGCTGGCTTAACTGCCAGTCATGATCAACAGGCGCGATGTTTTCGGTGCTGGCAATGGCAAAGCTCTTGTTCTCGAAGATGGCGGTCATGCAGGTGTTTTCCGCCTGCTGATATAAGTCGTTGGCAGTTCGGCTGAGACGGGTGCGTCGGCCCGCATAGACCAAGCCTGCTCGTATCGAGAGCTGCGGCATCTGTCCTGCTATCTCGAAAGGGTTTTCGAAAAGCCGCGTAATTTTAAGACCAGCCAGTTCCAGGTGATGGGCGTCGATCAGGTTGTCAAGCACAATGCATACACTGTCTTTGGCGATGACAATCAGGTCGTCGTCCGGGCGCAGTAGAGCGGTTAACCGAGAGCGGAACGACTCGGCAATTAGAATTTCACCGTCTTCACCAAAGCGCTCGCCTAACTCGGCCAGGTTGGTCAGAGCAATAATACCAACTGCAAATTTGCCAGTTCGTGAGGCAATCGAATCTGTCAGACGATCCGGGGCTTCCTGTTCGGTTTGCTCGACAATCAAAACTTGATCTCTGTGATTAACCGTTTTTTCATCCGAGAAAGTACTTTTGTGGGTCGATACCGTAGGCATTGCCTGGCAGCTCTTTGGTAATCCACCATTGCAGAGGTTGGTGGGATTCCACTTGCTGGTTAGACAGGTCGATAATCACCAGGTGCTCACGTGGCTGTTTGTTTGCTTCCAGGATAAGCATGAGTTTTGGCTTCAAGCGGCTGTCATCTGTTTGGGAAAGCACGACACCCACTTCGCCGGTATTCAGTTCAACAATGCTGCCCACGGGGAAAACACCGATGGCGCGGATAAAATAGTCCACCAGTTCCGGCTGAAACAGCGTGCCGGAACTCTTCTGTATTTCCTGAATCGCCTGATAGGAAGAACGCGTTGGCGCGTAGGGGCGATCAGAAATCATCGCATCGTAGCTGTCCACGATGCCGGCAATACGGCCGAAAGCAGGTATTTTGTTACCTGCCAGTCCGTTCGGGTAACCGCTGCCATCGTGGCGCTCATGATGGGTCTCGATGATGTTTATAATGCGCTGATCTTCCAGGCCGTTGGCGGTCAGGAGGTCGGCGCCGCGTTTGACGTGATCCTGCAGCAGCAACCACTGTTCATCGTCAGGCTTGTCGGGTGAATTAAGCAGGTCTAACGGCAAGGTGGTTTTGCCGAGATCAAGCAGAGAGCAGGCAAATGCAATCTGGTTGATATCATCTGGTGGCAGGCCTAACTCCCGTGCCAGAACAGCACCCCAGACCGCGCAGGAGATGGCGTGGGAAAAAATATAGTCATCCATACGGCGCATTCGAGTCAGCGCAGCTAATGCAGTCTGATTGCGCATGACACTTTGTACCAGCGGGGTGATGGCATCTTCTATGGCATTGATGTCGAAACCGCCGTTACTCTGCAGTTTTACCACACAGGTTGAGAGGATGGCTTCCGCTTCATCCAGGGAAGTGCTGGCGCTGGGCATCTCATCATTAATACTGATGGTATTTTCATAAGCGCGTGGTGCCTTGGGTACCAGGCGTTCGCGGGCAGAGGGTTTTGTCTCTACAGCCGGATGAGGGCTACCGTTACTGACAACGGCTTTCAGTTTTACTTCGCCCAGCTTGGAGTCATAGCGGCGGGGGTCGACGTACACAAACGCACAGTTGTTTGCTATCCGTTCTATCATGCCGGCATTACGCACATAAAAACCCTGCAGGGGAAAATTGGTTTCTTCCCAGGGGCGATCAAGTTGAGCGACGTACATACCCACGGTGAGTTTCGACGGCTCTGTCTTGTGCAATCCCTTGTAGTTCGGCTGTAGATCCATGTGGCCGTTATCTGTGGGTCCTGGAACGCTGAGTTTACGGTGGTTCAGTTACAGCCTATGTGACGCGGTTGGCGTTTTCTCTGTTGGGTGTCAGGCCTGCTGAGCAAAAGTGTCAAATTTGTGGCGCGTGCGTGGGCCTATGCCCGCTACGGCTAACAACGTTCGAGAAACAGATTCAGTACTGCCTGCGCTTGCATTTATACTATGTAATACATAGTATGTGTTGCATAGAGTGTGACAGACAGTGTTTGAGCATGACTGACGAATCAGAAATTGGCGAAAAACTCCGCTCAGAAATTCGGCGCGGAGCGCTGGTGCTTGCGGTTCTGGCGCAGCTGCGCAAAGAACACTATGGCTACTCGTTACGTAAAAGTCTGGCCGCAAAAGGGCTGCAGGTCGAAGAAGGCACGCTCTATCCACTGATACGGCGTCTTGAAAAGCAGGGCTTGCTGGTCAGCGAATGGCGCGAAGAAGACAAGCGCCGCAAGCGCTTCTACACGCTGTCTGATATGGGCCGGCAGGTCTACCTGGGCCTTTACGAAGATTGGCGCGAGCTGGATGAGAGCATTCAGCAACTGATATAGCTTTTAAGAGGACAACATCATGCAACTGGTAGAAAGTTATTTATACGAAGTAGGGCGTTTCTTACCCAAGGAAGAGCGCGATGAACTCCTTGCTGATCTTCGTGACGACATTTTAGGGGAAATTGAGGGTGCCGCTGAAGCTGCAGGTCGTGCACCGCAAGTTGCTGACGAGCAGGAAGTCATTGCTCGGTTTGGCCACCCTTTGAAAGCGGCTGGCCGTTATCAGAAACCTCGCGCGCTCATTGGCACGGATCTCTATCCGGCGTTTATGCATACTTTGAAAGTAGTCTCCAGTGTCGCGGTGTTTGGGTTGTATCTGGTTTGGCTGATTGGCGGTGAGGCGGCAGATTGGCGTTTGGGTCCTTTTGCGCTGCTGGGTATGTTCATCGAGGTGTTGCTCTGGGTTTTTGCAAGTGTGGTGCTGGTGTTTGTCGCCATCGAATACTCGGGAGAGCGGCTGCGGTGGTATGAAAACTGGCGGCCCAGTGCGTTGAGTTCAACAAGCCTGGGTGTGATTAATCGTCAGGACGTGATCACCAACCTGATTTCGGAAGGCTTTTTTCTCCTCTGGTGGAACAATGTGGTTGTCCTGGTCGGGTTTTTGCCTGAAGGGGCTGCTGAACAGGTGATTGCTTTGTCACCCATCTGGGCTACTTTCTTCTGGCCACTCAACATCATCTTTGGCGTGCTGTTTCTGTTGCATTTCTATGTGCTGGTGCGTGGTATCTGGCAGCGGTATGTCCTGCTGGCTGAAGTAGTTGGCAATACTGCCTTATTGGCCATCGTGGGTGTCCTGTTGAGTAGTGGGGATCTGGTTCTGCTTAATGATCAGTTTCCAAATGGCTTTGCGTCCAATGCGCAGCTGGTGGTGAAAGTAGCGTTGTCAGTTGTGTGTGCTGCAATACTCTGGGATATCTGGCTTGCGTTTAAGGCATTTCGCGGGGCCGCTGCCAGACTGCGAGCGCGAATCTAGCCAGGCTCCCTGGTTCTCCGCAGGTGGGTCATCGTTATACAATGGGGATCCATGTCTTCTCTTTTGGATAATTGAATGGCTGATATTGTCAGTGCGGAGCTGAAAGATCCGCGTATCAGAACAGAATTTGTAGATGCCAACGGACTGCGCTTCGAAGTCGACAAATGTGGGAGTGGCGACAAGCTGGCGTTGTGTCTGCACGGCTTCCCGGAACACAGTTTCAGCTGGCGTTATCAGCTGCCGATGCTGGCAGATCTGGGCTATCAGGCCTGGGCGCCAAACCTGCGCGGATACGGTAACAGCAGTCGTCCGGAAGGCGTGGCAGCCTATGCTATTGAGTATCTGATGGAAGATGTTGCCCAGTTGATTGATGCCAGTGGCTGCAGCGAGGTCACGTTGCTGGCCCACGATTGGGGTGCGGTCATCGCATGGTATTTTGCGATGCGGAAAATCCGGCCGCTGAAGAATCTGATCATCTGTAATGTGCCTCACCCCCAGGGCATGTCAAACGACATGGGCTGGGCCCAGCTGAAGAAATCCTGGTATGTGTTTTTCTTTCAGGTGCCTGGGTTGCCGGAAAAACTTTTTTCTCGAGGTGATGGCAAAGGCATTGGTGATGTCATGCGTAATTCAGCGGTAGATAAGAGTCGCTTTCCGGACGAGGTGGGTGAGGTTTACAGGCGCAACGCCATGCAGCCTGGTGCTATGCAGGCCATGGTTAACTATTACCGCGCGCTGGTGCGCGGTGGTGGTGCTAAACGGCAGAAAGACCTGGGTTTTCCAGTCATCGACACCCCAACCCTGATGGTCTGGGGTGAAGACGATGTCGCGTTGACTAAAGAAACCACCTACGGCACCGAAGACTATGTGACCGATCTGACTATCCGCTATCTGCCGCGGGTGTCCCACTGGGTGCAGCAGGAGCAGCCCGAGGTGGTGAATGCCATGATCAAAGCGTTCCTGGTTGGGGAACCTGTACCTGAGCTGCGCTGGGAGGCTAAGCTCGAAAGCCCGTAAAAAAGCCCTTAGCCGTCTGCCATGACGGCAAGGTTTGGACCACGTCGCAGGTGATGCCCGCCATCAACGGGCAGCACTACGCCGGTAATCCAGGATGCTTCCGGTCCGCATAGAAAGCGTACCGCTTGACCGATGTCCTCTGCTTTACCGGTGCGCGCGATAGGCATACAGCTCAGATAGTCGTCACGCATGGCGGAATGTTCATGCAGCCCCTGGGACAGGTCGGTTTCCACCAGGCCCGGACCTACGCTGTTGACGCGAATATTCACAGCTCCGAGCTCGTCAGCGGTGTTTTTCACCAACATATCTACGGCCGCTTTGCTGACGCAGTAGGCGGTCATCATCTGGTGGGTCCTGGCTCCGGCGATCGATGAAATCGCACACATCGCCCCCCCACCATTGGCGGCCAGCGCTGCGCCGGCGTGTTTGAAGGTGTAAAAGGTGCCATTCAGGTTGGTGTCCAGAACCCGCTGCCATTCGCTGCTCTCGGTTGCCAGAAATGGACCCGCAGACCCTGTACCGGCATTGGCAATTGCGATGCTTAAAGGCATTTTTTCGTTTGCCTGCTGTACAGCCGCGGCGATGGCTTGCTCGTCTCCGATATCAGCAACAAGGTAATCGACGTTTGTTTTCAGCGTTGCTGCCGCGGCGCTAAGCTTTTCCCGGGTGCGCCCGACAATCGTGACGTGTGCGCCATCAGCGTGCAGTGCCGCCGCGCAGGCTAAACCGATACCGCTGCCACCGCCGGTGATAAATGCATGTTGACCTGTTAATGCTGCCATGTACGTGGTTCCTTCTGGTTTTTCTATTCAGTGCTGGTTGGAGATAGGCTGACATCAACATTGTAGCGGCAGGCCCGCAGGATGCGGACAAAAGTATGCATTGACGGTACTTTTCTGTTGGTTTCATAGGCATTCAAGGTCGCATGCGACGTGCCTGCAAGGCGCGCAACCTCGCGTAACCCCAGACCTGCCGCCAGCCTGGCTCGACGCATGCCGCCGCCAAGGTCGGCGGTCGGGTCAATCTGCATCAGGCGCTCTTGTATAGACACCGGTAAACCAATCGATCCAGCCTGCATTCTCCGGGTTGAACTGTTTCAGCTCCTGCAGCACTGAGCCGTCCGCTTGAGGTGTCCAGGTGCCTTTAAAAGGCGCCTGTAAACCATTTTCCTGATAGATAATATGTCCTTCCAGGTGCATTGCACCGCTGCTGGTTAGACCGCCGGAGTAATCGATGATGGCCCCGTCGCTGACCCAGAGTTGATACCATTTCATCGTTTTCGGGTTGTAGTAGTTGTAACTCTGTCCGGTGCCACCCTGGCGCCCCTGCCATTGTTCAACAATGAGACAGCCCTGCTCCTGAGCGGTAATCAGATTAGTACCTTGAAAATCCCCGCTCTTAGAATGGACGAGCCACTTGCCAAGTAAAAAGTCGAAAGCGCGATAGGCTTCGTCGGTGCAGTTTGTTGCGGCCGAAGCAGGCATCAGGGCAAACGGCATGACAAGCCAGCTTAAAATTAGTAACGATCTGGACATAAAGCTGCCTCGGTAAGTGTGCTGAGTGATTTATACTGGTTCGCTGATGACATTGCACTGACGACGTTCTGGTGCAGGCATAATAAAAACAAGGAGGGGTCTTGCGGACATTGGTCTGGTTTAAAAATGATTTGCGGGTCAGCGACCATCCGGCCTTAGCCGCGGCGCGAGATCATGGGCAGGTAATCGCCTGCTACTGCATGTCTGCAGCGCAGTGGCGTTCACACGATATGGGTGACTGGCGTTTGGCTTTTCAGCTCAGAACCCTTGATGCCCTGCAAGCTCAACTGCAGCGCCTGAATATTGAGCTGTTCATCGTTGATGCGCCTGAGTTTTCTGATGTACCGGGCGCGCTGACTGACTTATGTAAACGTTTGCGGGTCGATGCACTCGAAACAATTGATGAATATCCGCTCAATGAACGCCTTAGAGATAACGCCGTAGAACAGGCGCTGCTTGAGATAGGGGTGCAGGTCAACCGTCATGTAGCGGATGTTCTGGTTGAACCGGGTGTTCTGAAAACAGGTAGCGGTGGTCCGTATACGGTTTTCACGCCTTTCTATAAAAAATGGAGAGAGCGCGCCGAAAACGCGGCTAATCAGACGTGTGCTGTTCCTCAGCCACAAGCGCGTTTTGAGTTGCCCGTGGTTGAGCAGGAAAATCAGGTGCCTGTAGAGGTAGACGGGGTAGATCGTTCGCTTGGTGAATCATTGTGGCCCGCTGGGGAAGAGGTTGCACAACAGCTGTTGGACACCTTCATCACAACCCGTGCAGAGCGCTATCCTGACGATCGTGATCTGCCGAGTCTGGCAGGCACAAGTGGGCTGTCTGCACACCTGGCTGTTGGGTCAATATCAGCGCGGCAGTGTGTGTCTGCCGCGTTGCGGGCATCCATGCATGATACCCAGGCAGCAGACGGTTTGCAGAAGTGGGTGAGTGAGATTGCCTGGCGGGATTTCTATCGCCATATCGTGGCCCAGTTTGATCACGTTAATAAAGGCGCGGCGTTCCGCAGAGAGAAAGACCATCTGCCGTGGCGCCATGCCCCGGATGAATTGCAGGCCTGGCAGCAAGGGGTTACCGGTTATCCATTGGTGGACGCGGCGATGCGCCAGCTCAATGAAACCGGCTGGATGCACAATCGTTTGCGGATGATCGCAGCGATGTTTCTCACCAAGCACCTGCTGATTGACTGGCGCGCAGGTGAAAGGTATTTCATGCACAAACTGGTCGACGGGGACTTTGCTTCGAATAACGGCGGCTGGCAATGGAGTGCATCCACCGGTACAGATGCGGCACCCTATTTCCGTATCTTCAACCCGACCTCCCAGGGTACAAAATTTGATCGGGGGGGCGCGTTCACTACCCAATACGTACCAGAGCTGAGTGGATTGGATGCAAAATACATGTTCGAGCCACACAAAGCCGGTGTTACTTTTTATCCTGCGCCGATAGTGGATCACCAGTTTGCGCGGGAGCGTGCGTTAGCTTTTTTTAAGGCAAACCTGTAGCGTTCGGGAGAAATCGAGGGGGATTTAATATGTTGACCAAAGGGGATGATTTTCCCATTCATCAGACGCCGGAACCGATTGCGTATACCGGCGCTGCGCGTAATTTTTATGACCGTTATTTCTTTAACGGTTACCACTTACATGAAGATATCTTTTTCGCAGCTGCGCTTGGTGTTTATCCGTACGTTAACGTGATGGATGCCGCGTTCAGCTTAATCATTGATGGTGTTCAGCATAACCTGATTGCGTCACGGGTTCTTAATATGGAACGTATGGACACTCAGGTCGGACCCATTTCGGTGCAGGTTTTAGAGCCTCTGCAGAAATTGCGTTTGCAGATAGACGACACTGCCCGCGGGTTGCGCGCTGATCTGACCTTTACCGGCCGTATAGCCGCGCAGGAGGAACCGCGGTTTACGCGTCGTGTCGGTAGTGCGCTAACGATGGACTCTACCCGCTTGACCCAGAACGGCAGCTGGCAGGGTTGGATCGAACACAAAGGCCGGCGTACTGAGGTGACACCTGAACTATGGCTTGGTACGCGGGACAGGTCCTGGGGGGTGCGCAATATTGGCGCTGCGGATTCTCAGCCTAATCCTATGGCACCAGAGCACTTTCAGTTTTACTGGCTCTGGGCGCCCATTAACTGGGAGGATGGTGTCAGCCTCTATCACTTGAATGACGATGAGTTGGGTCGACCGTGGAATACCAACGGTGTGTTTGTGCCAACGGGTGAAGGGGCAGTGACGGAACAGATGGTTCAGGTCAGTTCGCTGATAGACTTCAAGCCCGGTACCCGTCATGCGCGCGCTGCAAAAATCAGGTTTACCCGCCATCAGGCAGGAGAAATTGAAATCAGCATGACACCCCGGTATCACTGGTACATGAAAGGCGTCGGTTATGGGCATCCAGAGTTTGGTCACGGGACTTACCATGGCGAGTTTGACAGCACCTATGAAGAATATGCGCTGTGTGACGTAGATGATGCCACTAATCTGCACATACAGGCGATCTGTGACGTACACATGACCGGTGATCTGGGTGAAAAGAAAGGTCGGGGTGTACTCGAGCAGCTGATCATAGGGCCACATGCACCTTCTGGATTTAAGGACCTCATGGATATGGCGCCGTGAGCGATAACAGTGGTCCGTTAGCCATTTATGCCGCTGACCTGTTTGCGGGTAAATGTGTGCTGGTCACCGGTGGCGGTCGCGGTATTGGTCGCGAAATTGCATTGGCATTTGCCCGGTTGGGTGCAGATTGTGTGATTGCCAGTCGGAACATGGAAAACCTGGCGCCGACTGCTGCCGAGATTGAAAAGCTGGGCAGGCGTTGCCTGGCTTTACCGGTAAACATCCGCGATCCACAAGCCGTCACCGAGATGGTTGATGAAGCGATCCAGACCATGGGTAAAATCGATTTCCTCATCAACAACGCAGGTGGACAATTTCCTGCCAATCCACTGGATATTTCCGATAACGGCTGGCGCGCGGTGGTGGACCTGAACCTCAACGGTACCTGGAATGTCACCAACCGGGTAGGCAAACATATGGTAGCCAACAATTTTGGCGCCATCGTTAACATCGTGCATATTTATTCGTACGGCCGCGGCGCTCCAGACTTTCCTCATTCAGGCGCCGCTCGTGCCGGGGTGGTCAATTTGGCGAAAAGCCTGGCGTTTCATTGGGCGCGGCACAATGTGACCATTAACAGTGTGGCGCCTGGCACCATCAACACAGCGGGGGTGCGGGAAGAAGAGTTTGCCGCTTCGGATAAAACGGATTACGAATCCCTGGCTACGGCGCAGATTCCGGCGAAGCGATTAGGCGAAGCTGACGAAACTGCAGCGTTGTGTGTGTTTCTGTGTTCACCTGCTGCAAGGTACATAAACGGTTCAGACCTGGTGGTAGATGGTGGTAATTACCTGGCAAGCTGGGTACCGATTATTGATCCCGAATAAGGAGAGCTGTGATGCGTTATGTCATTTGCCTGGCGCTGGGTTTGGTTGGGGGCTTTGTTGGCAGCTATTTGTTTGAGTTGCAAAGAACATCACCAGAGCTGACCATTCTGTCTACGCCGGAACAGGATGCATTGAATCTGCCTTTTGCTGAAGGCGTCCAGCTTGGCGATGTTATCTATCTCTCGGGACAGTTGGGTGTCAAACCCGGTACGCTGGACGTGGTGCCTGGTGGTATCGGCCCACAGACGCGGCAGACGTTGGAAAACATTAAAGCCTCCCTGCAACGTTATGGGTCCAGCATGGACCAGGTGCTTAAATGTACTGTGTTCATGGCGGACATGGCCGACTGGCCAGCCATGAATGTGGTTTATCAGGAGATGTTTGCCGGGCATCGTCCGGCCCGTAGTGCCTTGGGTGCTGGCGGTCTCGCTCTGGGTGCTGAGTTAGAAATCGAGTGTATTGCGCGCGTGAATCGTTAAAATGTCCATTCGCTATTTGTAACGTTAATAAGAAAGTAGAGGAAAGTATGGAAATCCAAGGCAGTAAAGGCATTTTTGTCGGTGGCGCATCTGGTATGTGTCGCGCAACAGCGGCCAAATTTGCAGAGAAAGGTGGCCAGGTTGCAATCTTGGACTTAGAAAAATCAGACGGTGCTGCAGTTGCTGCAGAACTGGGCGGTACGTTCATGCCTTGTAATGTCATGGACTATGACGGCATGGCCGATGTGATGGGTGAAGCGGTCAAGGCTCTGGGCGGTCTGCATTTCATGGTTAACACCGCAGGCGGCGCGGTGGCGCAACGCACCATCAAAAAAGACGGTTCACGACATTCCCTGGATGACTTCCGTCGCATAGTTGATCTGAACCTGATTGGCTCCTTCAATATCAATACCATCGCAGCGGAGCATATGGCTAAAAACGAGCCTAACGAAACCGGTGAGCGTGGCGTGATGTTGAACACCGCATCCATTGCTGCGTTTGAAGGGCAGATTGGTCAGGTAGCTTATACTGCCGCTAAAGCAGGTATTGCCGGGATGACCCTGACCATGGCCAGAGACCTGGGCATGTTAGGTATTCGTTGTATGACTATTGCGCCAAGCTTGTTTGATACCGGCCTGACTGCCGGCATTCCAGACGAAGGCGCGCTGCAGCTGACAAAAGATGCGGCTTTTCCAAAGCGAATGGGCCATCCTCACGAATATGCAACGATGGCTATTGCCATTTTTGAATGTGCCATGATGAACGGCTCAACCATTCGGGTTGACGCCGGACAGCGCTTCGCGCCTCGCTAGGTTTAGCAGGCTAGGCTTTGTTCAGACCAGGCCCTCGAGGAAAGATCGCATATAGCGGTTCACTTCTTCGGGGGCTTCCTGTTGGGTCCAGTGCCCAACGTCTGGAATCAGCTCATTGATGCGCAGATCGGTCACATAGCTGGGCATGTCCTGCAGCGCCTGGGCAGCCATCACAATGACCCCGTCTTTGTCGCCCGCAACAAACATTGCAGGCTGGTGGATTAGCGTGGGTGCACCTTCGGTCAATTGCCACGTTAAGTTGTGGTTTCGATAGTAGTTCAGCGGCCCGCGGAATGTGCTGCGGGTGAATTCCTCAACGTAAAAGTCCAGGTCGGCATCGCTGAGCCACGGTCCCATCTTTGCCGGGTCCGGCAGGTCGGACAACATATCCGCATCAGCGGGTTTAGGCTCCAGCAGCCCGATCTCCATCTGCGCGCTGGCCATGTGGTAAAACTTGCGCAGGGATGAACGCACGTTAGCTTCAAATTCCGCTTCGGCAACACCAGGTTCCTGAAAATAAAGCTGATAGAAAAACTGATCTTTGAAAAACGCTTTCATTGCATCAAGTGGCGGTACCGGCGAGCGAGGGCTGAAGGGCACTGACAGCACGCCGACAGCAGACACTTTGTCGGGGTGGTTCAACGCGCAACTCCATGCCGTTGGGCCGCCCCAGTCATGGCCAAAGACAATGGCGCTTTCGTAGCCCAGGGCGGGTATCAGCCCGATGATGTCGTTAACCACCTCAACCTGATTGTAGGCGCTGATGTCGGCTGGCTTGTCAGAGTCACCATAGCCGCGCATATCCGGTGCAACGGCATGGTAGCCGGCGTCCGCTAACATCTGGAACTGGTGACGCCATGAATACCAGGACTCCGGAAACCCGTGACACATCAGCACCAGTGGCCCGTCTCCCTGTTCCGCTATATTGAGCTTGATGCCGTTAGTGGCAATACGTCGATTGGTGATGTTCGGAAAGTTGTTGGATATGGTCATGTCTGCTCCCTCAAGGTGGGTCTATGAAAGCATAGCCGGTGGATCTTCAGCAAATTCTGCTCGTGATTTCTCTTATCTCGCCAGGGATTGAAAAGACTGCACTATGCGTAGTCGATGAGCTGTTCAAACAGGTCATAATTTTGTTTTAATCAAAGGCTGTTTGAAGGGGATATCATGAATTTCGATTTTTCAGATGATCAGAAAATGCTTGCCGATCAGGTGCAACGTTATCTGCAGGAACGCTGTCCAGTCAGTCGTGTACGACAGGTACTTGAGCAGCCACCAAGATTTGCCGAAGAAGTCTGGCAGGGGCTCGCTGAGCTGGGTTTGCTGGGCACCGCTGTGCCCGAGAGCTATGGTGGTACCGGTGCCGGTTATGCGGAGCTGTGCCTCGTTGCTCAGCAGATCGGTCGCCACATCGCACCAGTGCCATTCGGTTCTACAGTCTATCTGCTGACAGAAGCGCTGTTGCAATTCGGTTCGGAAGCGCAGAAGCAGCAATGGTTACCAAAAATCTGTAGCGGTGAAGTCAAAGGTGCGCTGGCGACGACCGAGGCGCTTGAGCAACTGGCACAGGCGCAGGTGCATGCCAGTGTGGAAGCCGGTCGTCTCAGCGGCGAGAAGCTCATGGTGGCTGATGGCAGCATTGCAGATGTCTACCTGGTGCTGGCAAAACAGAATGATCAACTGGGTTTGTACCTGGTGCCCGCGGACGCTTCGATTCAGACCTCTACGGTTGATTCGGTAGACCTCAGTCGTGATGTTGCCCATGTCACTTTTGACAATACCCCTGCAGAGCTTCTGCACGAACAAGGCTGGTCCGGTTTACAAGCACTTTACCAGCGTGCAGCGGTCCTGTTTGCTTTTGAACAGCTGGGTGGTGCTCAGAGAGCGCTTGAAATGGCGGTAGATTACGCCAAGGAACGTTTTGCATTCGGGCGTGCCATTGGGTCATTCCAGGCGATCAAACATATGCTGGCAGACATGTTTGTTGCCATGAAACTGGCGGAATCAAACTGTTACTACGCGGCATGGGCATTGGACAACAATGCACCTGAATTACCCCTGGCTGCGGCAACGGCCCGGGTAGGTGCCACTGAAGCCTTTCAGTTATGTGCCCGCGACAACATTCAGGTGCATGGCGGTATGGGGTTTACCTGGGAGTTTGATTGTCACCTTTATTATCGACGCTCTAATTTTCTGGCGCTCGAGATTGGCGGTTTAAGTGAATGGGAAGACCGGCTTGCCCAGGCGCTCCCACTACAGAACATTGCATAGAGGAAAGATCAATGGATTTCAGTGATTCCCCCGCACAGGCCGAGTTTCGTAACGAGGTTAAAGCGTTCATTAAAGCCAGTGCGCCACACTACCTGGCAGAAAATCTGCAGAAGAGTGGTTTTGGCAACACTAATACGGGTGAGTATGACACCCTCGAAGAAGCCAAGAAGTGGCAACGTACCAAGGCTGAAGCCGGCTGGGCGTGTCTGTCATGGCCGTCAGAATATGGTGGCCGCGACGCCAGCCCAATTGAAAATGTCATCTGGGCTCAGGAAGAAGGTGTGTATGGACGGTTGTCAGGCACGTTTATTATCGGTCAGGGCATGTGTGCGCCTACCTTGATGGCGTATGCCAGTGATACACACAAACAGCGCTACCTGCCTAAACTGGCCAGTGGTGAAGAAGTCTGGTGTCAGTTATTTTCCGAACCCCATGGCGGCTCGGATCTGGCTGGGCTTCGTACCCGGGCGGAAAAAGACGGCGATGAATGGGTGATTAACGGGCAGAAGATCTGGACGTCCGGGGCGCAGCATTCGGACTACGGTATTTTGATCACCCGTACCGACGCCACCGTGGCCAAACACAAAGGTCTGACCATGTTTTTCCTCGACATGAAGTCACCCGGCGTCAAAATTGTGCCGATCAAACAAGCCAACGGAAACAGCGAGTTCAACGAAGTCTATTTTGATAACGTGCGTATTCCTGATCACCAGCGTCTTGGTGAAGTGGGTGAGGGCTGGCGGGTTTCCATTACCACGCTGATGAACGAGCGCCTGGCAATCGGCGGTAGCATCGCCACGGGTTTCCCTGAAATTTATGATCTGGTCTCGAACCTGTCACTGCAGGGGCAGCCGGCTATAGACAACGCTGCGGTGCGTTCGAAGCTCGCGCAATGGTATGTGAAAGCCTCGGGCCTGAAGAACAGCAGTTCACGCATGTTAACGGCTTTAGCAAAAGGTGATAATCCTGGTCCGGAAGCCTCCATGGGAAAACTGGTGGCGGGCAATATGATGCAGGATATCGCTAAATTTGCCATCGACCTGCAGGGGCAGGCTGGCCTGTTAGTAGACCCGGAAATCGCAGAAGGTGCTGCGCGATTCCAGGCCATGCTGCTGCGTTCGCCAGCCGTGCGCATCGAAGGCGGCACAGACCAGATTCTGCGCAACATTATTGGTGAACGGGTGCTTGGACTGCCTGAAGATCTGCGCGCGGACAAAGGCATGCCGTTTAACGAAATCCCTACAGGGCTGGGTTAACGGTGCTCTAAACATCGACAACCAATTTGTCAGGAGCCAGGAACGGGATCAGCCGATCCGGCTCTCTACCAAACTGTACCAGGGTCTGGGGATTATCCCGGTCTCTTTAAAAGAGCTGGCGTTCAATACCTTCCTGCTCTTGTACTACAACCAGGTATTGGGTCTCTCGGCCAGTTACGCATCCTTTGCTTTGTTGATCGCGCTGGTTGTGGATGCGGTAAGCGATCCCATTGTCGGCTCCTTTTCCGATAACTTCCGCCATCGCCTGGGCCGGCGTCATTCGCTGATGTACGCCGCGTCTGTGCCGTTTGCCCTGTGTATCTATTTACTGTTCTCGCCGCTGCCAGCCGTTGCAGACTATCTGCATGTCTGGCTGTTGGTATTCGCCCTTGGTACCCGTCTGAGCTTTACCTTTTTTGCGGTTCCCTGGAATGCGATGTTTGCGGAACTGTCTGATGACTATAAAGAACGCAGCGAGCTCATCTCTTATCGCTTTGCGGTGGGCTGGATAGTCGGCATTGTGTTTGTTTTTTCGATCTACTCCTTCATATTTGTCGCCAGTGACGCCTACCCTCAAGGCCAACTTAACCCTGCGCATTACCAGACGTTTGCACTGGTGCTGTCGCTTACGGTGTTTGCTGGTGCGTTTTTGACGACCCACCTCACTCGGGATCAGATTCCATATCTGCGTCAGCCACCAGCGTCATTACGCCGTTTCAGTTTGCCTGTGCTGTGGGAGGAATTAGGTCTGGCGGTAAAAAACCGCAATTTCCGGGTGCTGATATTTGCGGTACTCGCCAGCGCTGTGGTGGGCGGTACCAACCAGGCCCTGCAGATTTACATGAATACCTACTTCTGGGATTTCAGTGGGGAGCAATTACGCTGGACGGCCGTAGCAGTGCTGGGTGGCCTGCTGGCTTTTTTTACCGTGCTGCCGTTACAGAATCTGCTGGACAAAAAATACCTGCTGGTGGCCTGTGCAGTTTCAATCATGGTGGTCACTATGGTGCCCGTCACCTTGCGACTGCTTGAACTTGCGCCTGCCAACGGTACGCCGGGGCTGGTGGTGATGATTGTTATCGCGGCGACCATTTCTGCCTATTTCGGCACCATCGCGTTGATTATGTTCACCTCCATGGTGGCAGATACCCTGGATGTACAGGAGTATGAAACAGGGCTGCGCCAGGAGGGGTTGTTTAATTCCGTGATGACGTTTTCCAGTAAAGCGACCACCGGCGCAGGTATTCTGATTGCGGGCCTGATTATCGATCATGTGATTGGCTTGCCCCAGGGCGCGCAGCGCGCGCAGATCACCCCGGAGATGATCTTCAGAATAGGCATTGTTGATGCTTACGTGGTGCCGCTTTTCAACGTGGTGTGGTTAAGCCTGGTGTTGAAGTACAGTATTACTCGGGACGAACATACACAGATCCAGCAGGTGCTGGCGCGCAGGCGTATGCCGGATTCGTTGGAGAGTTAACTTAGAAAATTTCTTACTTACTAAGGGGAATAAAAACAATGAGTTACGAAACTATTGTTACTGAGAATATTGATTCGGTATTGCTTATTACACTCAATAGACCAGAACGCCTGAATGCCTGGACCTATCAGATGGGTGCGGAATTGCGCCGTGCCATCGAAGCGGCCAACGGGGATGAAGAGGTCTCGGCCATTGTGCTCACGGGTGCTGGACGTGGGTTCTGCGCAGGCGCGGATATTGAAGCAGTCTTCAAAGCGCAAAGTGACGGGGCCGACGTTGCAAAAGAAGGTACCGGCGACTGGGTGACTCTGGTGCGCGAATCCAAACCTATGGTGGCGGCCATCAATGGTGCAGCGGTTGGCGTTGGTCTGACTCAGGTGCTGCCAATGGATTATCTGGTGGCTGCGCAAGGCGCCAAGTTATCAGTGCGTTTCGTGAAGATGGGTCTTGTGCCAGAGCTTGCCAGTTCACGTTTTCTCTTTGCACGCTGCGGTTGGGGGCAGGCAAGTGAATTGATGTTATCGGGTAAAACCATCGAGGCACAGGCTGCGCTTGAGATGGGTCTGGTCGACAAAGTGGTTGCACCGGATGATCTGGTGTCTACCGCCTGTGAAATTGCAGCGGGTATGGGAGAAAACCCCCAGAGTTCACTGCGCGCCATCAAAGCATTAATCAGTGCCAATGCCGGTTGTAACGATTACGCGGAAGTGCAGAGGCGCGAGATGTCCGCGCTGCATCAGGCTTACACTACAAGCGAGCATAAAGAAGCCATTGCAGCGTTCATGGAAAAACGCGCTCCGGACTTCAAGCGTGCGCGCTCGGAGGGCTGATCGTCATGGCGTATGAAATCAAAAAATTCTCTCACCCGGGTACCATAGATGCGGACGGTCATGTGCTGGAGCCGCCGGATCTGTGGGAAAACTACCTGGAACAGAAGTATCAGCATCGTGCGCTGCGCATTGGTGTTGATGATTCGGGGTATGAATATCTTGAAATTGATCAGGTGCCATCCAAACGCTCCCGTAAAGGATCACTAGGCCTGCTGGGCGCCATGGGTGAAGAAGATATGCGGCCGAGCCCTGAGCGCCGCTACATTGACAACATTCCTTTTGGGGCCAGTGATCCACTAGAGCGTCTGCAGCTGATGAGCCAGGAAAATCTGGAATGTACTTTGCTGTACCCAACCCTGGGGTTGCTCTGGGAAGTTGAGCTGGCAGATCCGGAGCTTAGTCTGGCTTACTGCCGTGCCTACAATCGCTGGATCGCTGATTTCTGTCGCGAATCTTCCGGCAAGCTGGTGCCCATTGCGCATTTAACCCTGTTGGATGTGGAGGGCTCGGTGGCTGAGCTCGAGCGCGCTGTAAAAGACGGGTGTAAAGGTGCATGGGTTAATCCTTTTAATCACAACAAGATCATTCACGGCGATGCCCGGCACGATCTGCTGTACCAGAAATGTATGGAGCTGGATGTACCGTTTGCTTTGCATCCGACATTTACACCGCACGGGGCGGCAGAAGGTATTTTTGACTGGCCGCGCGAAGGTCGAGCCTGGGCTGAAGCCATCTGGCTGCGTTCTATTGTGCAGCAGGCGCTCATTTCCTATTTTTCGCTGGGCACCCTGGAGCGCTTCCCGCAGCTTAAGCTTGGCGTGCTTGAAGCCGGGTCCGGCTGGATCGGCGCGATGTTGGACCGACTGGATGCGTACACGGCATCACTCAATATCAATCGACCCAGTGCAACAGAAACCTTTCGCAAGCAGTGCTTTATCTCCGGGGACCCGGACGAAACCGCCGCGCCACACATTATTGATCACGTAGGTGCGGATTGTTTCATGTGGGCTACGGATTATCCGCACCCGGACCATCCGCACACCTGGGTGGATGACCTGGAAAAATATGCCGCGCGCCTGTCACCACAAACCCGACAGAAAGTATTGGGCGGCAACGTTAAGCGTATTTATAAACTGGACTATTAAGACGAACAGAAGCGGGGAGGCTTTTATGGCTTATATCGACAATCAGACCATCCATGATGCAGATTCGCATGTCATGGAGTTGCCCGAGAAGATCCTCGAGTATCTTGAAAGTGATTATCAGGCAGAGTTTTCTGAGTTTGCTGCGGCAAAACTGCGCATGCCGGAAGATATTAGCAGGGCGGTAAAGCAGCAGGACAATGCTGTTTTCCGCGCGGATGAAGCGCAGGAGCTGATGCTGCGGAAAAATCACCTGGCCTTGGGCGCCTACCGCAATAGCGACCGTCCGAAGTGTCTCGACCTGCTGGGTTTTTCGAGTCAGCTGGTGTTCACCACAGCGGCGCTGGGTAATTATGGTTTGGAAGAGGCGGGCAAACCTGAGTTAGCTCTTGCAGCGGCACGCGCGCACAATCGCATGAACGCAGATTTCTGTTCAGTAGATAAAAGGCTGCTGGCAACTGGCTATGTGCCGCTGCTGGATATCGAAGCAGCACCTAAAATTGCAGAAGAAGCGCTGCAGTTAGGCTGTAAAGCCCTCATGATCCCTTCGAAATGTCCGGCAGGTCACAGTCCCAGTCACATTGGCTTTGAGCCACTGTGGTCGTTGGCAGAAGAGGCGGGTATCCCCATTGTGTTTCATGTGGGTGGTGAGGAAAAAATGGCGGACAGCTACTTTGAAAATGGTTTGCCGCGGGTGAAAGATTTCCATGGCGGTGAAGAAAACTTCACCGGTTTGAGTTTCATGTCTATTCCCATCGCCATCTGGCAGAGCATGGCAGCCATTATTTTTGATGGCGTGCTTGATCGTCACCCCAATCTCAAGTTTGGTGCTATCGAACTTGGCGCCGCATGGTTGCCAAGTTGGCTGCAGTTCATGGATTCAGCCTGGGGTGCCTTTCGTAAAGGTGAAGCGCGTCTGCAGAATTTGTCGGATCGCCCCAGCGAAATTGCCAGGCGACAGTTTCGGGTTACCCCCTACGCGCATGAGCCAACTGGTTGGATCATGGATAATTCGAGTGAAGATATGCTGTTGTTCTCTTCAGATTTTCCCCATGTGGAAGGCGGTCGAAACCCGATCAAACGCTTCTCAGACAACATGCCTGAGGTGAGCGAGGTAGCACGACAGAAATTCTATCGGGATAATTTCATCGATCTGATGGGCGCGGGTCTGGATATCAGTCTGCACGATCATCCGTCTGTGGCAGCTTCACTTGGCCCTACGTGAACCTTCGGAAGATGTCGTCCAGGTGCTGGCCAGCTATCCGCCCAAGGTGTCGAAGCGCCTGCAGCAGGTGCGCAAGATCGTGCTGACAACAGCAAATCAGCTGGGTGTTGGTGAAGTGATCGAAACCCTGAAGTGGAATGAGGTTGCTTATCTGCCGGCAAACGCGGGAATAGGGTCGACGCTGCGGATCGGTTACAGCGATAAAATGCCCCAGCACTATCAGCTGTATGTGCACTGCGGCACGAACCTTATCGACATGAGTAAAACTCTGTTCCCGGAACTGTCTTATCAGGGTAACAGGGGTATTGCGTTTAAACTGGACGAGCCGTTACCTCGGGATATATTGATCATGTTGACCGAAATGACCCTCACATATCATCGCACCAAACGCAAACACGTTGCCGCCCGTTAAACACATCTTCTTTGATCTGGATGGTACGCTGACCGATCCGAAACTCGGCATAACCCGCTGTCTGCAGTTTGCTCTGGCTGAGATGGGTGAACCTGTGCCGGATACCCAGGCGTTAACCTGGTGTATCGGTCCGCCACTACTAGACAGTTTTGCTCAGCTGGTTGGTGCAGAGCGCGCTCAGCAGGGGGTTGATCTTTACCGCCAGCGCTTTGCTGATGTGGGTCTGTTCGAAAACAGCCCCTATCCGAAGATTCACGATACGCTGGAATCCATCATCCAGCGCGGTCACGTTTTATTTGTGGCTTCGAGCAAGCCGAAAGTGTTTGTTGACCGGATTCTGGCGAAATTCGAATTGATCGAATTCTTCAGCCAGACTTATGGCTCACATCTGGATGGTAGTCTGACGGACAAAAGTGAGCTGTTGTCTCATGCCTTGCAGCACAGTGCCGTATCCCCCGGGACATCTCTGATGATAGGCGATCGTAAACACGATGCTATTGGCGCTCAAAGCAACCAGATGAACTTTGTTGGGGTGTTATACGGTTATGGTGATCAGGCCGAATTTGACGCGGTGGGCGTGGCCGATCTTGTGCATGACCACGCCGATCTGTTGACCCTGTTGAGCTAGCGCCCCAGGAATGCGGAAATGCGCTCTCGGAGATTAGTGCGCATATTCATATGGAACAGACTGTAGTCGTAAACGTGCATGCTGTTGCCTAACATTCTCGAGGGAAAAGCATCACTTTTGAGGTTGTGTACTGCCAGCTGTCCACCCTCACACTGTGCATCTGCAACGCCGACCTCCACGTTCATTGCAGTAACGTCTTCGTCCGGTTTACCTCGTCCGTAGGTGGGGTAGCCGATAGCGCCCGTATTCAAGCTGTTGTCTGCGTACTCCTCATCAACCCGCCAGGTCAGGGGGTTTGTGCATAACAGGTTGTCTGTATCGCCAAAAGCGCCGCTGCCTGAACCCTCCATAGCATTCCAGCCAATGGCGCAGTGTACATCTGTGGGCGTATCGCATGCGGGTACGTCTCCCAGTTGCTCGTGGGATACTGAAAAGCCAATCAGATATGCGGCGACCATGCGGTCGAGGAGAGGAGTATCGGCTATCCGCGCATCCAACAGTTGTGTTGCGTGACGCGTACCCTGGGAATGGCCTGCAATGATAAAAGGCGTAGATGGCCCGATGCGTGTGAGAAACTCAGAAAACGCTTCATCGACATCGTCATAAGCAAGCTTTAAGGCCTGCTGGCTGCTGCTGCTGTTGTCCAGGAAGGCGAAAAAGGTGGCCTGTCGGTAGCGTGGTGCGTACACATCACAACAGCCGTTAAAAACGGAGGCTTGATGTCTGAGTATTCTCTGATCAACAACCCAGTTGGCGTCTTCGTCAGACAGGGGCTGGTTCCAGCCTTTTTTACTGATAAATGAGGTGGGGTGGACAAAGAACACCGCAACATCAGTGGGCATTACACTTACCCCCTCGGGTAAGTCGTCAGCTGGGTCTGTCAGGGTGGGTAGCGATGCCCAGCTCTGGTCGGCGCTGTAATCTGGCGCCGCTGGTACGCTGTCCGGGCTGAAAACCTGTTCCGGCTTAATTTGTGAACCGACCAGGGCCATCATCAAAGGCTGTCTGAATATGTACGCGGCAATCATGGTGACCACGATGATGACGGCCGCTGAGAGCAGAAACTTTTTCAAGGCACTTATCCTGGTCGGTTTGTTCTATCGGTAAACAGGTGGTTAGGTCGAATCTTCTTGTATTCAGCCAGCACAGGTGCAAATTCCTCTGGGGTGCTGGCGTGGATAATGATGCCGTCAGCACCGGCGGTGAATTGATCTACCCAGCGTTGGGCGCAGGTTTTTGCATCCCCGACGGCAGCTGGGCGCCAGTGTTCCGGAATCAGCTTGGCAACTTCTGCAATCTGCTGGGTGCTGGCAACACTGTCAATTGCCCCACCGACAGAGGTGACGGCTTTGTGTGTGCGGAAAGTCTGAAGAATCTCAGGGTCCCAGTTGTTGACCGCGACCAGCATGTCGCCATAGCCCGGAATCTGCAGGTAGGTTGCCAGGCGCGCGATGATAAATTTGAGGTACTTTTCCTCTGGCACGTCACACGCGGTTGCGAGCACTGACCACAGCTTACCTTTGCCGACGGTCTTGCCGGCCTCGGCTTCGCCTTCCCGGAACTGTTGCACGGCATTGCTCAGTGCCTGGTCGCTCATGAACGTGTGCAGATGGGCGCCGTCATAAACGGAGCCTGCGTGCCGCAAACTTCTGGGACCAAAGCCAACGTATAAGATCGGTATATCTTCCGAAACGTACGGGGCGAGACTCAGAGCGCCAAATTTACCCAGTGCGCCGTCATGTCCAACAACGGTTTCACCCCGCCACAACCTACGCATCAAGTCGATGAATTCTGCCTCGCGTGCAAAGGTAGGCGTCTTCAGACCCCAGGCTTTCCAGCGCAGGTTTACTCCTTTCGCAAGTCCCAGCGCAAAACGACCTTCTGACAAGCTGTTTAAAGTGGAACCCATGGAGGCGGTAACCACAGGGTGGCGGGTATTGAGGTTGGTGCCTGACGTGCCGATATAGATGTTATCCGTTACCGCTGCACAGGCCCCACATATGGCTGCTATTTCCTTGTAATCAGAGCGTTCGGATAACATCACGTTGCCAATGCCCAGAGCTTCTGCATCTCGTACCTGCTGCAGCACATCGGCTGGTGTGCGTGTATGACCAGGTAAGCCATAAAAGCCGAGTTCAGGAAATTCAGAAGTGTAAGTAGGGTGTGTCATAAGATTTACGGCTGTAGCGATTTAAGATAAGAATTAAGAAAAGTGCCTTTTGCGTCAACGCTGTTTCTGACCCGCCACCAGTCGCTCCAGCGACTGTGCTGACCGGCAAGCTGTTCGCGATTCAGGTAGTTGACCTTGCCCCAATGCGGGCGGCCTTGGTAGTGCAGAAAAATTTCTTCACAGGCGCGAAAATAGTTTTCATCATCCTGGCTGATGTCCTCATGTACCGAGATGGTAACGCTCGGTCGCTCATAGGCCGTCGATAACCAGACGTCGTCAGCGGCGAGGGTTCGATATTCAACAGGCCAGCGCACATCTGGAAAGTCTGTTTGCAGCAGCTGCTGGATGTCATGCATACACGAAGGGCCGTTCTCAAACGGCACGCTGTACTCCATTTCAGTATGTTTGTGTGGTCGATGATTCGGCAGCACTTCGTAGCTCCATGCGCAGCGCTCACCTTCATCGCCTAAAGGATATTGAGCGGGCTCTTCGGTCCGATCGATGGATTTACCACGGGCTTCATCTGTGTGGGGATACCAGAAGAATTCGTGATGGCGGTGAGTCGCGGCATCTTCTGCAAAGTGCGCAAGGGTATCGGCTAGGTTTGCAGTCCAGCTGTGTTCCTTTAACCGGTAGGCCTCTTCGAGCTGTATGTGTAGCCGGGTGATGATGCCAAATGCACCCAGGTGCAGTCGACTGGCCTGCCAGAGTTCTGCATTGTGCGCTGGTCCGCACTCAATCAGCTCGCCGCTGGCGAGCGCAATGCGTGCGCCAATCACAGTTGATGACAGATTTTTTAAGCGGGTGCCGGTGCCGTGGGTGCCGGTGGCGGTTGCACCACAAATAGCCTGCTGGTCAATGTCACCCTGATTGGTGAGAGCCAGGCCTGCGGCGTGCAGGGGTTGTCCCAGGGCGTAGATGCGCGTGCCTGCACCTACCCATGCGGTTTTAGCGGTTTGATCGATATCAAAAATGCCCGTGAGTCCTTGAGGGTCTGCCACGATGTCATCGCTGACAACCAGTGGTGAGTGGCTGTGGGTGGCTCCGGCGACGCGGATCTGATGACCGTTGGCATCGGCTTGTTTAGCCAGGGCAGCAGCGTCTGCTTCGCTGCGCAGAAAAGCGATGCGGTTCGGTTTGGCTCTGAGTTTTCCCGACCAGTTCTGCCAGTTCATAGTCAGCCTTTGACGTGCAAGCCATCAGTTTTAAGAAGGACTCACTATAGAGTGATCTACGGGAAATGTGGATACTGAGGCTTCATTGAAGGAGATTGAACATGCCCAGACTGAAACAAGTACCTCGCGCAGAAGCCGATGCCAGTGTCATTCCCTATTACGACGCGTTGTTTGGACCCGACCGGGACCCGGTGGCGGAGCCTGGTACGGCAACGGGAACGCCGGGCGACTGGTGGACTGTATTTGCGCAGGTGCCAGATTGTCTGCACCACATGGTCCTGGGTTTTCAGTTTTATCGTGGTGAGAACCGCCAGTTATCCGGCCGGTTGCGCGAGCTGGGCCAGGCGCGTGCCGGTTTTGCACGGGGCAGTCAGTTCGTTTTTTCACAGCACTGTAAAGCGTTGCGGGCGGCGGGGTTTTCAGAAGAACAGATCAGCGCGATACCGCACTGGTCGGCTACTGACCTGTTTTCAGATGTAGAGCGCGCGGTGCTGGCGTATACCGACGACCTGGTTTTGCAGGGTGGTCGTGTCGCAGACGGCACTTTTGAGCTTCTCAGATCCCATCTGAACGATGTAGAGATCATTGAACTGACGTATATCACCTGTACCTATGAGTTGCACGCCACCATGACGCGCGCCCTGCGGCTTGAGTTTGATGACGTGGATGAACGCATTGTGGAAGTGGCCGTACCTGAAGGTGAAAAGCGCGATATGGATTTCTTCCAGAATCTGGATGAGTAGTCTAAATATCGCCGCTGTTGCGCAGTGCCGCCAGGTCCTCTTCGCTGTAACCCACGGAGAGCAGCATCTCGGTGGTGTAGGTGCCTACTTCACCACCAGGCCAGTCTGTTGCGCCTGGGCTGGCACTGAGTTTCGGCAGGATGGCCGGGATGGTGAGCTCCCCTTGCGGTGTTTCGACGCGCTCGAATAAACCTCTGGCCTGGTAATGTGGGTCTTCCATCATATCCGCAACGCTATAGATCGGCCCCACTGGAACATCTGCAGCTTCCAGAATTTGAATCACTTCAGCCGCACTGTGCGCACGTGTCCAGACAGCAATCAAGCCGTCTATGAATTCCTGGTGGGTCACACGTCCAGCGTTGTCCGCGTAGCGCAGATCCTCGGCAACATCATTGCGTTGCATGGCCTGCATCAGTCGGACAAATATTGAGTCGCCGTTAGCACCAATCACAACGTGTTTATCATCAGCGCACAAATAGGTATTGGTGGGCACAATCCCGGTGATGGTTGACCCAGAAGGTTCACGAATGGCGCCGCCACCTGAATATTCAGGCACTACCCCTTCCATCAGATTGAACATGGCCTCATAAAGGGCAACGTCAACAACCTGTCCGCCGGTACCGCGATCCTGTTTGCGTTCCAGTAATGCCAACAAGACGCCCAACACGGCGTGAATACCGGCTATGGTATCGCCGATACTTAGGTTGGGCCGAACCGGTGGCTCGCCGGGAAAACCGTTTACGTAGCGAAAACCGCTATACGCTTCAGTCACTGACGCATAACCGGGTTTGGTGCTGTTGGGGCCGGTCTGGCCATATCCGGAAATACGCGCGAAGATCAGATCCGGGTTTAATGTTTCAAAATCCTGCGGTCCTAATCCCCATTTTTCCATAGTCCCGGGTTTAAAGTTTTCGATGACCACATCAGCGGTGGTCATCAGTTTTTTCACCACCTCCCGGCCGGCTTCGGTGCGCAGGTTTGCAGTAACGGATTTCTTGTTGCGACCCAGAGAGCGCCACCAGAACGCTGTGCCGGAGTCGTCGAGCAGGCGCCAGCCACGGATGGGATCGCCGGCGCCGGGCGGTTCTACTTTGATGACCTCTGCGCCGAAGTAAGCCAGTGTTGTGCCGGCAAAAGGCCCTGCCAGGAGCTGTCCAACTTCAATCACGCGGATACCATCCAGAGGGCGTGGGGCCATTACAGTGCTCCCCACTTGCTGGATACAGAGTTGCGAGGCACATCTTTGAAAGGACCGGTATCGAATCGCGGTTCTTTTGGCATGCCCATGACGCGTTCGGAAATGATGTTTTTCTGAATCTCATCAGTGCCGCCAGCGATGGATACCGCAGGGACCGACACGAGAATTTCCGCAATAATGCCATCGTGAGGGCTCGCTTGCCCGCTGAGCAGTGCATCTGCGCCGCTGATATGCGTATGCACCCGCGCGGCCAGGCGCGCGATGTTACTTGCCGCCAGTTTGCCCAGAGAGCCTTCAGGGCCCTGCGGTTTGCCAGCCTGTTGGGCAGCACGGGCTCGTGCCGCGGTCCATTGTGCGCTGCGTGACATGATCAGGAGTTTTGCAATTTCCTGACGGGTGACCGGGTCGTTGATGGCGCCGGTTTCCTGGGCGCGCTGCAGGATCAGATCGACGCGGCCGGCGCGTTGCGGATACCACTTATAAGGTTCGTTATCGATTTCGAGCTCTTCGCGGTATTCATCATAAATTCGGCCTTTCTGTTCGGCAAACGAGCCACCCCCGCGGATGCGGTCAAACGAGCGACGCTCATGGGCAAGGGTGGTGACGGCTACCTGCCAGCCATTGCCTATATCACTGAGCAGGTTATCTCGGGATACAACAGCGTCGGTCATGAACACTTCGTTAAAGCTGGCGTGTCCGTTCATCTGTTTAAGCTGGCGGACCTCAACACCCGGTTGATGCATATCAATGATGAAGTAGCTGAGCCCCTGGTGCTTGGGTACATCCCAGTCTGTGCGGGCCAGCAACAGACCATAGTCGGCATGATGGGCACTGGTATTCCATACTTTCTGGCCATTGACGATCCATTCGTCGCCTACCAGGTCTGCCCGGGTTGTCGACCCGGCCAGGTCTGAGCCGCTGCCGGGTTCGCTGAACAGCTGACACCAGCTGTCCTCACCGGTGATGATGCGTTTCAGATATTTCCGCTTCTGCGCGTCGTTGCCGTGGGCAAGCAGGGTGGCTGCGGCCAGCATGCGCACGCCGGATTGGGCAGCCCCAACGATGCCCATATCCTGGAACACAGCGGCTATATCCGCAGCTTCTTCTGCGCTGGTGCCTTTGCCGTAGTACTCCTCCGGCCAATCCGCTGTGGCCCAACCTGTGTCGGCAAGTTTGGTACGCCATTCCACCAGAGACAGCTCCGGATTCCAGTTATCGTTCAGCCACTGGCGTACTTCAGTTGTCAGATTTTCCATTGCTAAACTCCCATTGCCTGTAACATTCGCTCCCGGTGGAAAGCAGGTGTGCCCATGAAAACCTCCGAGCTCTTGGCGCGTTTGAACCACAGATGTGTGTCGTTTTCCCAGGTGAAACCAATGCCGCCATGCAGTTGAATGCAATCGATGCCGGCCTGTAGATACGCTTCGCTGGCGGCGGCTTTCGCCAGACTGGCAAGTTCGGTGACGTTGTCGTTGTTGTCTAACGCAACAGCAGCCTGGTAGGCGGCAGATTTTGCGCTCTCCACCACAAGTAACAGATCGGCCAGCCGATGTTTGATGGCCTGAAAAGAGCCAATGGTACGGCCGAATTGCACCCTCAGTTTGGTGTATTCAACGGCTGCGTCGAGCAGGGCCTGGGCCCCGCCCACCATTTCGTTGGCGAGCGCAACGAGGGTTAAGTTCTGCAGGGCGTCCAAATCAACAGGAACATCCTGGCCAAGCAGTTCTGCGTCGGCATTTTTGAACGTCAGGTCGGCCATTTTGCGGGTCGCATCCATGGTTTCAACCTGTTCTGCGGTGACGCCAGCGGTGCTCGCTTCTGTGACGAATAAGCGTGGTCCGTTATCTGTCGCTGCTGCGATGATCAAGGTGTCGGCCTGTTTGCCGTTCAGAACAAAACGCTTAGCGCCGCTGATCTGCCAACCCTCTGAGGAGATTCGTGCGGTGCAATGCAGGTGTGTCGTGTAGAACTCGCCGCTGTCTTCACAAATGGCCAGCGCACCAATTTTTTCGCCGCTGAGCAGCGGTGCGAGCCATCGCTGTTGCTGACTCAGCGTGGCGCATGCAGCCAATGCAGTGGCAGCCATAACAATGCTGCCCATGTACGGGGCGCAGATCATGGAGCGGCCAAACTCCTCCATGATGATCCCCAGTTCAACTGCACCAAAGCCTGAACCACCAGCTTGCTCAGGCAGATGTATCCCTGCCAGCCCGAGTTCTCCACAGATTAACTGCCAGACCTCCGGGTCGTAGCCCGTTTCGGTATCCATGAGTTTTCGGGTTGCGGTGGTTGGCGCTTTTTCTATGCAGAAGCGCCGGACGACATCACGAAAATTGTCCTGATCCTGAGTAAAGGCAAACGCCATGGTTTGTTCCCCTGCAGTCGAATGGCGAATTGGATAATGTAACATGCAACCCATACGCAACGACAAACAGAGTGAACAATGACGGTAGTCACCTGCATCGATGATCTGCGCCGCCTGCATCAGCGGCGCGTGCCAAAAATGTTTTACGACTATGCTGAGGCGGGCTCCTGGACGGAAGCCACCTTTCGACGAAATGCCGAGGCCTTTGCTGAACTTGCGCTGCGGCAACGGGTTGCGGTGGACATCTCTGAGCGTTCAATAGCCACAGATATGCTCGGCGAACGGTGGCGAATGCCGGTTGGCATTGCGCCCACCGGACTTGCCGGCATGCAGCATGCCGACGGTGAAATTCTGGGGGCGCAGGCGGCAGAAAATTTTGGCGTCCCTTTTGTGTTGTCGACCATGAGCATCTGTTCCCTGGAAGAGGTTGCCGCGCATACGCGCAAGCCATTCTGGTTTCAACTGTATGTCATGCGCGATCGGGCCTTTATCGAAGCGCTGATTGAAAGGGCAAAAAAGGCGGGCTGCAGCGCGTTGGTGTTGACCCTGGATCTGCAGGTGATCGGTCAACGTCACAAAGACGTAAAGAACAATATGACCGCGCCGCCCAAACTGACCCTGGCCAATCTCATCAACATGGCCACCAAACCTGGATGGTGTCTGGGCATGTTGAAAACGCCGCGGCACAGCTTTGGCAATGTGGTGGGACACGCCAAAGGCGTTGAAAATCTGACTTCTTTATCTGCGTGGTCGGCAGAACAATTGGACCCGACGCTCAGTTGGGACGATGTTGCCTGGGTGAAATCCAGATGGGGGGGCAAACTGATTCTAAAAGGCATTATGGACAGCGAAGATGCAAAAGCGGCGGTGCAAAGTGGTGCGGATGCAATTGTCGTTTCCAACCATGGCGGCCGACAGCTGGATGGTGCGCCGGCCAGTTTAGATGTGCTGCCACAGATTGTGCAGGCGGTTGACAAGCAGGTCGAAGTTTTTCTGGACGGTGGTATCCGCAGTGGTCAGGATGTGCTTAAAGCTCTGGCCTCGGGTGCCGATGGCACTTTCATTGGCAAAGCGTTTCTCAACGGTCTGGGGGCCATGGGCGAAGCAGGGGTCACTCGTGTATTAGAGATCATTGCCCAGGAGCTGGATTTGACCATGGCTTTCTGTGGGCATACCGATATCAATCAGGTAGATTCCAGTATCTTCTGGAGGAGAGATTAAGATGGCTGATTTGGCACAAACAGCGCCTGCGTTTGTCGACATGGCGCATAAAATCGTCTGGTGCACGGTGGCAACTGTGGATAAGCAGGGACGGCCTCGCTCACGTGTGCTGCACCCGGTTTGGGAATGGGATGGTGAGCATCTGGTGGGTTGGATAGCGACTGCGCCAACGCCGACCAAGGTGGGACATCTGCAGAACAGCAGCTTTGTATCCTGCAACTACTGGACGCCGGATCAGGATACCTGTGTGGCTGAATGTGCAGCATCCTGGGTGATGGACGATGAAGGTAAAGCGGCAGTCTGGGACAAAGTAGCCAATGCGCCTGCGCCAGTTGGCTATGATCCCGCAATGATTCCAGGATGGGAGAATTCTCAGTCACCTGGTTTTGCCGGCTTGCGACTTGATCCCTGGCGAATTCGCGTTATGCCCGGGCCAGCCATGTTGACTGGCGAAGGTATTCTGGTCTGGAAAAAATAACGTACTTACAAATTTTTAAAAATGGTAGGGGAGACAAAATTGGCAATAGCAACTGAACTTTTCGATTTAAGCGGGCAGGTTGCCCTGTTGACTGGCGCATCCAAAGGTATGGGGCAGGCAATGGCTACCGCGTTGGCCCAACACGGCAGTAAAGTGGTGGTGTCCAGTCGCAAACTGGATCAATGTGAGGAAACGGCTGCCCAGATTAATGAGCTTTGCGGCGAAGAACGTGCTATCGCTATCGCCTGCAACATTGGCTACAAAGACCAGCTGCAGAACCTGGTTGATGAAACCCGCAGTCGCCTTGGTCCCATTGATACGCTGGTTGCTAATGCAGGCGTCAACCCGTTTTACGGTTCGATGTCAGATATTCCAGACGAAGCATTTGACAAGATTATGGCCAGCAATGTGCGCTCGAATCACTGGCTCTGCCAGATGGTGGCGCCAGACATGCATGCCAAAGGGCGTGGTGCGATTATGATTACCTCAAGTACAGGCGCATTTTCCGGTTCAGAAGTGCTGGGCACGTATAATATTTCCAAGCTGGCTGATATTGCGCTGGTGCGTAACCTGGCCCTTGAGTGGGGGCCTAAAGGTGTACGCGTGAATGCCATCTGTCCTGGTCTTATAAAAACTGATTTTGCAAAAGCGCTGTGGGATAACCCTGAGGCGGTCGCCCGGGTGAATGAGCAAACGCCTCTGCGTCGCCTTGGAGAGAGCAGCGATTTTGAAGGTATTGCGGTTTTTCTGGCTTCCGATGCCAGCGCATATATAACAGGCCAGGCTTTGACCGTCTGTGGCGGCACTAATATGTATCGGTAGGTTCACCTGATAACGATTGCATTTTAGATGATCAAGTCGCTCCTGAGCTGGTTGCTGATGCTCGTGTTAGCAGCGGTCCTGGGTGTGTTTGGATTTCTTCGTTCAACGGTACCTGGTGATCCGGACACTCTGGTCGCAGCCGTTGGGCAACCAGTCCAGATCTATTACGATAAATTCAAGACACCCTTTGTGCGAGCGCAGTCCTGGCAGGATGCTTATCTTGCTCAAGGCTGGCTGCATGGCCATAACCGACTCTGGCAGATGGAGCTGTTCCGTCGTGCCGGAAAAGGGCGCTTAGCAGAAGTATTGGGTGCGGGTATGTTGGACACCGATGCCAATATGTTCCGTGCCGGCGTACCCCTGTTGGCGCAGCGGCTGGAAGACAATGCATCTGAAGACTTGCGCAGTTTTGTTGCTGCCTACGTTGCAGGTGTGAACCTTTCCATAGTGGGTGAAGACGCCACACCTTTGGCGCCCGAGTTTCGTCTGGCTGGCTTTAAGCCACAGCCGTGGCAGGTCTCAGACGTGTATGCCCTGGGCGCGTTGCTGGCATTTCAGTCAGGCAATAACTACCGAAACGAGTTACTGCGGTTTGCGCTGGTAAACCAGTTGAAAGACCGTCTCCCCGATGTATCTGGGGAGGTTTTCAATACCTGGACTAAAGTTCTGGGACCTGTGGATACTCAGTTACCGGATTTTCCGTACGTCTTTGATGAACAAGCTTTGCTGGGTTTACTGGCGCAAACTGATCATCTGGAGCCACAGTTGCAACCGTTGTTGTCAGCGCCGCGTTTGGGCAGCAATGGCTGGGTGATCAGCCCGGAGCGTACTGCTGAAGGATACGCTCTGTTTGCCTTTGATTCTCACGATGCGCTGTCAATGCCTAATCTGACTTACGACGTTCATCTGTTTGTCGGGCCGGAGCAGATCCGTGGCGCGTCTGTACCCGGTTTGCTGGGCGTTATTAACGGTTTTAATGAATTCATGGCCTGGGGGTTTACCAATACCGGCGATGCTCAGGATCTGTTTATTGAGCAGCGCAGTTCCGAGTCCGAGTTACATTTCATGGGCCCGCAGGGTGTTTATGTGGCGCAAACGTCTGAGGTGTTGATTCCGGTGAAAGATCAGTCGCCGCACCGGATAACAGTGGTGACCACGGCCAATGGTCGTCTGCTCAGCGAAGCCCCGCCGCTTGCGTTGCGGTGGTCTGCACTGGAGGTACCCAATGCCGGTCTTGACGCGTTGCTGGCGTTAAATCGCGCAACCAGTTATACATCGTTCACTGCCGCGCTGGATAGTTTCGTTGCGCCCAGTGCAAACACTACCTACGCGGATATCAACGGCAGAATTGCATTTCGTACCGTCGGCGCGTTGCCGATCCGTGGTACCGGTGAAGGGTTGCTGCCGATAGAGGGTGGCGTCGCAGAGCATGCCTGGCAGGGTATGATTCCCAGTAATGAACTGCCACGTATCAGCAATCCCGCCGCTGGTTTTGTTGCTGCGGCAAATGCGCGTATACAGCCAGGGCCGCCGCTGATATCCGCGGATAATTCGCCAGGTTATCGAATCGAGCGCATTCAGTCTGTGCTTAGGAATACCTCTGCAGCTACCTTTGCAGATATGCAGGCGCTCCAGGTGGATTGGTTTAATGTTCAGGCGCAGCGTCTGCTGCCGCTGTTATTGGACGCCGTCGACACAGCCACGCTCGATGCCCAGGCAAAGCTGAGCTATAAAACCCTCGAATCCTGGGCCCTGCAGCCGGAAAATCTGCCTGAATTATCTCAGCCGCTTCTGTTTGCCGCCTGGTACAGGCATCTTGGGTTGCAGATTTTTCCGCCGCTGCTTGGTGACGAGCTGACCCATCGGATGATGGACAGCGCCTACGTTTTTAATCATGCGTTAGATGGATTGTTAATGCGGTATGTCGACTCACCCTGGTGGCAGGGCAAACGTAGCGAGCTGATTACCCGCGCACTGATCCAGGCGCAGGAAGAGGTTGGCTCGAGACAAAACTGGCAGGATCAACACCAGGTGTTGATGCGCCATGAACTGTCAGGTGCCGTACCTGGACTCGGCGTGCTGCTGGATGACGGTCCTTTTCCCTGGGGTGGAGGCAACCCAACGGTCGGGCGTGCACGTTACAGTTATAACCGACCCTATACAGCAACCGGTGGTGCAACGGCGCGGCTGGTCATCGCGATGCAGCAACCCATGCAGGTGGAGAGCATCAGTCCAGGCGGGCAGTCTGGTCACTTTATGAGTGTGCATTATGATGATCAGACACCACTATGGCTGGCGGGCGAATTGAATCCACTGGCTTCACAGCCCGAACAACTGGGCGCACCGTCGACGACGCTCATCCCGCAAGAGGAGAACTGACATGACGCAGCAATGGATCGACCCGTATGCCGGTTTTGAGTACACACCTGAGACGATCTCAGTCAGCCGTGAACATCAGCATGCAAAGCTTAACGCCTGCGGTATTGATGCCGATGTATTTGCTGATGAGGTTGATCCTTCATTTTTCATAGGTCTGGCCATTCACGCGGGTATCAACAGCGGCATTACCGCCGAAGGCAACATCAATATGCTGCAGAGTCTGTTGCTTTATAGATCACCGAAGCTGGGTGAAGATCTGCACGTCAAGGGACTGATTCGTGAGGTCAAGCCGGTACCTCGCGGCCGTACGCTGCATTCAGAGGTGAGTTTCAGTGACGCCAGTGGGGAGATTGTGATTCAGGCCAATCGTGTGTCTCTGAAACCTGACCCGGAAAGTCAGGCCAGCCGTGGTGCTGGTGATAAACCAACACCGATTGTGACCGATGCAGGCGCGCTGCAGCGGGCAGGCACTTATCAGCTGACGCCGGACGGAGTGAAAGCCTACAGTTCGGAAGGCAACAGTATCCATTATGAAGAAGCCGCAGCCATCCGCGCCGGATTCCGGGCGCCACTGATTGGTGGGGGTATGGGGGTACATTTTCTGATGGCACATCTGTGGGCTTCGGGTGCGGAGCGTCGCCCAGCCTCATTCTCGGCGGATATTTATTTCAGACGGCCGATTTTCTGGGATGAGGCTGTGACTGTAGCCGTTGATCAGACTGCTGCGCCTGGCGTTATGGCGCTGCTCAAGCCCGACGGCAAGGTGGGTACAGAACTGGCTCTGCACCCACTTCATAAGCGGTAGATTTCAGACCGGCAGGCGCACCCTCGCGGTGCCGAATACGCGGGTTTCATCAGCCGCGTTTTTCAACGTCATGTCCAGTTCTACTAACCCTGTTTCTTCATCGATGTCGGTAACCACCGCGCCGATATGACAGGGTTCGTCGGCAATCATCGGTGCACGGAAAACCGTGTCGATGTGTTCTATAACCGCGTGTTCACTCCACTGGTGGATGGTTGAGGTGAGGAACCCCATCCCCATGATGCCAGGCACCAGAGCGCCCGGGAGGCCCTGCTCGCGTGCAGCGGCGTGGTCTTCAAAACGTGCGCCACCCCAGCCAACTGCGTGGGCAAACTTGCTCACTTCAGCCAGCGATGTGTCAGGTGTAAAAGTGGGTAGCTCAACACCGAACTCGACGTCGGCAATGGTATTGATACTCATCAGTTGCTGTTCTCCCTGATGACAAGACGAGAGTCTGTGGTGGCCAGGTGGGTGTTGTCCGCGTCGAAAAGTTCGAGCCGCACAACAATCAGAATCATGCGTCCGGAACGACCTTTTTTATCGTAAATATCGTGCAGGTGTGTGCGACCGGTCAGCGGCACGCCTGCTCGCACCGGGGCAAAACACTCAACCGCCTTGCCGCCGTCCATGGGGATACCGCCGAGTTTTGGAAAGTCGATAGGCAGGTGTCGGCCAGAGGCGAGGCTGCAGAGTACCGCCGGCGGTGCCTGAAAATCTGCATGGTCCGGATTCAGGTAAACCTCACGGGTTTCGCCTGAGGCACGCGCTGCGGTGACTATTTTTTCTGCATCCAGGACAAACTCTTTGCTGTCTATTTCCTGGTTCAGAAAATTCTCTTTCAGTTCTTCTATATCAACCATAACCCGTCCGCGACAAATTGCTGCGGGGATCATATATGCTGAGGGAATCTCTGATCAAATATCAATTGGTCAGAGATTCCCTATTTTTTAAGCGAAAGGAGAGAGTGATGGGACCATTAAACGGAGTGAAGGTGATTGAACTGCAGGGCATTGGCCCAGGACCTTTCTGCTGCATGATGCTGGCCGATATGGGCGCAGAAATTATCCGCGTTGATCGGGCCCAGGCAGTAGGCAGCGCAGCTAACGCAACGGACATTCTGGCCCGTGGTCGCAAGAGTATTGCCGTTGACCTGAAAAGTGCGGAAGGTGTTGAAACGGTTCTGAAGCTGATTGAAAGTGCGGATGTTCTGGTTGAAGGTTTTCGCCCCGGTGTCACAGAACGGCTGGGACTGGGACCTGATGTGGCGTTGGCACGCAACCCCAAGCTGGTTTACGGCCGCATGACCGGTTGGGGCCAGACGGGCACGATGGCGCCAGTCGCCGGACATGACATTAATTATATTTCGCTGTCGGGCGCGCTGCACGCGATTGGCGAACCGGGTGGTGCGCCGGTGCCTCCATTGAATCTGGTGGGTGACTTTGGCGGCGGCGGTATGCTGCTGGCTTTTGGTATCGCGGCTGCGCTCTTCGAAACTCAGAAGTCTGGTGCAGGGCAGGTCATCGACGCCGCCATGACAGATGGCTCGGCGTTGTTGATGAACGCGGTCTTCGGTTTGATGAACAGTGGCCGGTGGAGCCAGAACAGAGGAGAAAACCTGCTGGATGGTGGCGCACACTTCTATGGCACCTACCAGTGCGCGGATGGCAAATGGATATCTATTGGCTCCATTGAACCGCAGTTTTACCAGCTGTTACTTGAAAAAACCGGTCTCATCAATGACGCGAGTCTGCCGAAACAGATGGATCGTGAAAAATGGCCGTTGCTAAAAGAAAAGCTGGTGACGGTGTTTGCCAGCAAGTCACGGGATGCCTGGGATGAGATCATGCTCGGCACGGATATCTGTTATGCGCCGGTGCTGAATTTTGATGAAGCCACTGCGCATCCGCATAATGTCGCGCGACAGACCTTTGTCGAGTCGCATGGAGTGACCCAGGCAGCACCAGCGCCACGTTTTTCACGCACAGCGCCTGAGCTGCCGGGGCCCGGTGTCGCGCCGGGTAGCCACACTAACGAGATTCTGGCGGCGCTGGGAATGAGCGAGGCTGATATCAGTGCGCTACTTGCAAGTGGCGCAGTTGCCTAATGCTTACAACATCCATAAACCCTCCTGTTGCTGCCGCTATATGATTTGATCTGAAGAGACAAATACACGCAGTTCGTTGGGGGATGAGCTATGTTGAAGCGCTATGCAAGGGCGATTGTCGCCGTTGTGCTGTGCTGCTCGCCGGTGGCCTATGCCGGCGAAGTAGCCACATGGGTAGACAATAATGGGGTCACTCATTTTGGTAACCCGCAATTTGCACCGCCGGGTGAAGCCCAGGCAGTCGTCGTGAAGCCTGCAAACGGCATGGACGTTGTGGTGACCAATAATAATCGTCGTACCGGTTCGTCAGGGCCTAAAGTGTCGATCTTAGAGCGGACCCGGGTAGAGAATCCACGTGGATTTCGAGGTTACCAGGGTCGTGAGGCAGGTAGCCGCATTGGTCGTAGACGATACTAATGTCTATGGATTGTCCAGCTGCTGGTGCACATCGAAGTCGATCAGGGCTTTAGCACTCGCGTAATCAATCTCCGCGGCAACGGCACACGCAAGCACATCTTCGTATTCAGACTTCCAGCGCTGCTGACCATTGGGTTGAGTGACGCGTTTGACCCTCACCTCACCCAGGCGTGTCGTCAGCTTCAGCTCCTCGCGGGGCAACACCCGTTTTACGAAGGGTGTCATGCGCAGACCAATGGTGGTGGAGCTGTTTAGAAGGGTGTCTGCAATCTGGTCTTTGTCTGCTGCATGGCTTAAGGCGACCAGGACCTGCGCAGGTCGACCTTTTTTCATGAGAATCGGTTGCAGATAGACATCTACTGCGCCTGCTTTAAACAAGCTGTCGATCAACGGTGCAAACCCTTCCGGTGACATATCGTCAATATTGGCTTCAATTTTATAGTGCTGCGCACCCACACTGCTGGTGTCGCCGGCTGCTTCATACTCACCAAGCGCCACTCTTAATACGTTGGGTACTTCGAAGTCTTTGTGGCCGATGCCATAGCCAATTTTACGTGGCGTGAAAACACCTTTTGGTGAAAACTCGTTCACGCTGGCAGCCAGTATGGCTGCGCCGGTGGGCGTTGTTGATTCCCCACTGACCGTGCCGTAGGTACATGGCGCATTGGCCAGCAGCTCCTGGGTGGCAGGCGCCGGCACCGGGAAACGACCATGCGCGCAATTGACAAAACCACTGCCCACTTCGATTGGGTTGCACAACACCACATCGGGTTGGAAGTGCTCGATGCATATTGCTGCGGCGACAATATCGATAATGGAGTCAACTGCACCAACCTCATGAAAGTGCACTTTATCAGGCGTCACGTTATGAATCTTGCCTTCGGCGATTGCCAGCCCCTGAAAAATCGCCAGCGCGCGCTTTTCGATACCGGGTGCAAATTCTGCAGCCCGGACAATTTTAACAATGGTGCTGTGATGACGATGGTCGTGGGCATCCTGGGCGTTAACCTGGCAGCGGGTGCCGGCAATCCCCATTTTACTGGCGGGTGAGAGATCAAGCTGATATTCACTGGTGACCGGTAGTTTGGCCAGTTGCGTTCGCAGCCACTGTTCCGGTACCCCCAGGTCAACCAGTGCTGCCAGGTGCATATCACCTGACAGGCCACAACTGGGTTGATAGAAAAGCGCTGTCTGGCGATCAGGCAATATCGAAATAGTCCGCTGAAGTTGCGGCCGCGGTGAAGTTTTCACGCAGATGCAGCAGGCTCTGCATGTCTGCGTTTACAACATCCAGGCCGTGTTCCAGAACGTAGGCGTAGCTGCGTTGAAATTCAGAGAGTTTTGCTTCGAGCAGTTTGGGTTCGTAGAAATCGTTGAATGCATCTGGATTCCCCCAGCCCAGCCAGGCGCGTCCTGCGAGGAAACGTCCTGCTTTCATCCCAACCAGGCCAATACCTGCGTCGCGTGCTTTATCGAGCAACGGGCGGATGCCGGTCATTGGTGGCGTACCGTCCAGTACTGATTTGTCTTCCCAATCGTACCAACCGCCTGGCGTAATGGCGATCATGGCCAGATCAAACCAACCGGTGTCTGCGGCGGCAGACAGGACGTTAGCTGCGTTCTGGTGCGTCGATAAACCCAGATAGCTGACCTTGCCAGCAGCCTTGGCGGTTTCAAACGCGCGGTAGATCTCTTCGTTGCTGATCACGCTGACGTTGTTAGAAGCCATGTAGTAGTAGGCATCGACGTGGTCAACGCCCATCTCCCGCAGGCTACCGTCCAGGTATCCACTCCAGCCTTTGGCGGCGGCTTTCGCCTGGGCGACGGTGATGGTTTCGTCCCAGTCGATATCTGTCGGTACGTAGGCTTTGGAAATGAGGAAAATTTTGTCGCGATGGGTTTTCAGGAAAGGCGCCAGGTTCTTTTCCGCATCGTTGTAGTAGTCGCTGAAGCCAACATCAAAGGTATTGACGCCGGCATCAAACGCCGCGTTCAATAAGTCGTCATGGGGCTCGCGAGATAAGGTTGCGCCACAACCGAAGACCAGCCGGCTTGAATTGTGACCTGTGCGGCCGAGGGTACGGTATTTCATTTCCGGCCAGGGACCGTTCAGGCCGGCGGCTTCTTTGCCATCAAAGATTGAGGCTTTGACGTCACCAGATCGCAGTAAAGTTTGAGCGCCAACACCTAACATGGTGCCATATTGAACGAAGCGTCGACGAGTACTTGAAACAACGGAATCTGACATGGGTGCTCTCCCACAAGCAAGGGTTGTCAGATTCTACGCTGCCTCAACCTGAGCAGGCAAATGGTGATAGGGTATTAAAAGTCAGCAAGCGCTAACAGGAGGGGGCGTGCGGAAGAGACAGATTGTACGGAAGGTTGTCAGATTCGGCGCTGTGCTGAGCATGCTGGTTGCGCAGCCCGCGGTGGCCGAACTGGATCTTGCTCCACTGCCGGATGAATTATGGAGTGCGACCTACGCAGGACATCTGGCTAATCGGGCAGGTTTCGGCGCAGGGCTGACTGAGCGTGATGCCCTGGGTCGTTTAACACCAGGCCAGGCCGTGCAACGTTTTGTGCAGGGGCTGGACATTAATCCTCTGCAGCCGTTTGAAGCCTCCGACATTTTTGATCCGGGTCTCGACCCATTTCCACCCAGCCGTCCTGCAGCCACAACGCTGGCGAAAAGTCAGGGCCATGCATTAGGCGTGAAGGTGAAACCCTCGGGTAACCGCCCTTTGCAGCCGGTGGTTGACCGGTTCTTCTACTGGCTGCGTGCCAGTTATCTGGAAACTGATCGGGTCGCCTACTGGTGGGCCAATCGCATGCTGACCACGGCACATCCCCTGCAGGAAAAGGTGGCACTTTTCTGGCACGGACACTTTGCCACGAACGAAGATAAGGTAAGAGACTATCGGAAAATGCTGCAGCAGCTGCAGTTGCTGCAGGAGTATGGTCTTGGCGATTTCAGAACGCTGCTGATCGGCATAGCGCAAAACCCGGCAATGCTGGCGTTTCTTGATGCAGGCGTGAACACAAAAGACTCACCTAATGAGAACTTTGCTCGTGAAATTCTTGAACTGTTCACTATGGGGGTTGGTCACTACAGCGAGCGTGACGTGCAGGAAGCGGCACGGGCCTTTACAGGCTGGCACTTTGACGGTCTTGAATTTGTCGTGAACACCCAGCATCAGGATCTTGGCGCGAAACAGTTTTTGGGTCAGGAGGGCCCTTTTGACGGGATTGCGATTATCGATATTGTCCTTGATCAGGCACAAACAGCAAACTACATTGCGGCCAAGCTGTATCGTTACTTTGTGAATCAGGATCTGGCCGTTGAAAATAAGCCCCAGCTCGGGCAGCTGTTGGTGAGTGTGGATTACAATATTGCGGAGTATCTGGCGGTACTGTTTCGTTCCAACGATTTCTATCAACCTCAAAATGTCGGCTCGCGGATTAAGGGTCCGGTTGAACTTATGGTGTCGACTTATCGGCATCTGGGTTTACAGGCAGTGCCCGGCGTGCCGGATTTCAACCAGCAGAGTCAGGCGTTAGGGCAGCGGCTGCTGCATCCACCAACTGTCGCTGGCTGGTCCCATGGTCGGAGCTGGATCACGCCCAGCCTGCTGTTCGAGCGTGCAAATTTTATTCTGGACGTACTTTTTCCGGATCTCGGATTTGTTGCGCCGGACCGTTATCCCGTGTTTACGCCGGAGATCGTTAACGTACAGGCCCGCCTGCGCCAGGGCATGAGTGTCAGTGAGGCCACCAAACCAACAGGTGTTGCAGGCGGTGCGGACGAAATGGCAGCCTCCAACCTCCTGGCGGATCGTGATGAAGACTTTAATACCCGCCTGGGTAGTATGCGTGGCTGGCAGATGGCGTTGGAACGTGTAAAGCCGATTGAGCGGGCGCCGGCAAGAATTGATCTGACAAATATGGTGCTTGCTGCTGAATGCACAACACCGCTTCATGTGATCAACTATTTTGAGCGTCTGTTTTTTGCAGTGCCGTTGCCACCGGAGGTCAAAGTACAGCTCGCCAAACAGCTGCGCACGGGTTTGGGCACCACTGATCTGGTGCAGGCGCAGACATACATGGAAACGGCTTTACGCACTTTGTTACACGAGATGTTGAGTCTGCCGCAATATCAATTGGATTAATCGGGTCTAATCAATCGCAGCCGGCTAAGCGCTGGTGGATTGCAGGGGAGTAATTATGCAACGACGCCGTTTTTTACAGGCTGGCGCCACCCTGGCGGGCTTAAGCAGTCTGCCTAAACTGAGTGCATCGACAACGCTTGCGTCAGATGCACCTGTACTGGTTGTTGTGGAGCTCTCGGGTGGCAATGACGGGCTGAACAGTATTGTACCGTTTGCAGATGATGCTTATTACCGCCATCGCCCGAACCTGGGGATACAACAATCTGATCTGCTGGCCCTGGACGATCACTATGGCTTCAACCCAGGCATGCTTGGACTGCAGAGGTTGTGGCAGCAGGACCAGCTGGCCATTGTGCATGGTTGTGGTTATCCCCAGCCATCCTATTCTCATTTCACTTCCATGGCGTATTGGCACACGGGTGTACCCCATCGGGGCAGTGAGTTCGGTTGGCTCGGACGCGTCGCTGATCAAATGGTGGCGACCCGCCGTGATGACATGTTGGTAAACGTTGCCGCAACGGCCTCGCTGGCAGTCAAGAGTAAGGTGCATACACCGGTGGTGTTTGACGACCCCAATCGATTCTGGCGCAATGGCTGGCTCGATGGCGTGCCCTCTATTGCGGTGGATTCAAGCAGCACGGAAGAGGAAGTGAAAAGCCCAAACGCGGCTTATCTGCAAGCGGTTAACCGCAGTGCACAACAGTCTTCTGCGCGTATCAGACAAGCCTGGAACGACTACAACACCCCGGTTGATTATGGCATTGCGCCGATGGATTTACCCAAGGTGGCGGCGTGTATTCAGGCAGGATTAGATACACAGATCTATCATGTGGCATTTCGTAATAACGCCTTTGATACCCACGTGGCACAACCTGCACTGCACCGGCGTTTGCTGAGTTATGCCTGTGACGGAATTTATGGGTTTATAAGGGATCTCGAGCGGCTGCAGCAGGCGCATCGGGTGGTTGTACTGGTGCATTCAGAATTCGGTCGCCGGGTACCGGAAAATGCAAATCAGGGTACTGATCATGGGACGGCCAACACCATGTTCCTGGTGGGTGCGCCAGTGGCGGGTGGCCACTATGGGGAGCCTGTAGATCTGGTGAATCTGGTGGAGGGTGACAACCTGGCGCACACCACAGACTTTCGCCAGGTATACGCCACGGTGATGGAACGCTGGCTTGGTGTGCCGTCGAAAACTGTGTTGTTCGACGATTTTGAATTAATTGACGCATTGACGCCTCTTTAGAGTCGCTTATGCTGCTGGGAGGGGCTCGCGGGTGCTTTGCTAAACCGCTAGCATGTGGAACTTTTGTTGAGGGGAGATCACGTTGTCCGAAGTACAAGACCAGCCGCAGGCTGACAATCCAAGTGTGTTCAGTAAACAGGCCCGGCATTATGCCCTGGGTGTGTTGGTGGTGGTGTACACCTTCAACTTTATTGATCGCCAGATTCTGTCGATCCTGTTGGAACCCATCAAGGCTGATCTAGGCTTGTCGGATACCCAACTGGGTCTGCTCACCGGGTTTGCGTTTGCCCTGTTTTACGCCACCATGGGTATTCCCATCGCACGTTATGCGGATAAAAATAATCGCCGCAATCTGATTGCGCTGTCGCTGACCATCTGGAGTGGTTTCACAGCCGTTTCGGGTCTCGCGCAGAATTTCTGGCACCTGTTGATTGCGCGTATTGGCGTCGGCGTGGGTGAGGCGGGTTGTAGTCCACCGGCACATTCACTGATTTCCGACTACTTTCCGGCAGAGAAACGCGCTACTGCATTGGGGATATATTCTCTAGGTATTCCAGTAGGCATTCTGTTTGGCTTTATCGCCGGTGGCTGGCTGAACGAGTTTTTTGGCTGGCGCGTAGCGTTTTTTGTCGTTGGCGTTCCGGGGATCATATTGGCTCTGGTGGTGCGCTACTCCCTGCGTGAACCCACCCGCGGCATGGCAGAAGGTCGAGTTGATACCGGTCAGCAACCTACCACCAAAGAAACCTTCAAGTTGCTCTGGAGTAAGCGATCATTCCGCCATCTTGCATTTGGTGCCGCATTGACCGCCTTTGTTGGTTACGGTCTGGTCACCTGGGTGCCTTCGTTCCTTATCCGTTCTCACGGTATGACAACCGGCGAAGCGGGCACATGGTTAGGTCTTATTCTGGGTATACCCGGCGGTATTGGTATCGCCCTAGGTGGTTGGATGGCTGATCGCTACGGTTCAAAAGACACCCGCTGGTACTTGTGGGTGGTTTCTGTTGCTCTGTTACTCGGCACCCCTTTCGCGTTTGGTGTTTTCCTGTCTGACTCTGTCGTCTGGTGTCTGCTCTTTCTGATCATGCCGGTCCTGTTAGGTAACTTTTACCAGGCCACAACATTTTCTCAGACACAGGGCCTGGTAGAACTGCGAATGCGCGCAGTAGCCGCAGCAGTGCTTCTGTTCATTATTAACATTATCGGATTGGGCGCAGGCCCTCAGGCAGTGGGCATTGTCAGTGATCTGCTCAATGATCGTTTTGGTCAGGAGTCCCTGCGCTATAGCCTGTTGATTTTCTCTTTTGTGAATATCTGGGCAGCATTCCATTACTACAAAGCCGGCCAGTACCTTAAAGCTGATCTGGTGCAGGAATAACCGATGAGGACATGTGTCGCGGCGCTGTTCACTGTCTTGTTGGTTGCTGCTTGCGGTAACGCCAGTAACAGCGCTGCGGGGTCAGCGTCACCAGCGCCGGAGAAGCCTGAGGCACAACCTTCGCAACCCAATGTCATTGTGCTGTTTGCAGATGATATGGGATATGGCGATATTGGCAGTTTTGGCCATCCGTATAACCGGACGCCACACATTGATGAGCTGGCAGCACAGGGGCAGCGCTGGACAGATTTTTACGTCGCTGCGCCAGTCTGCTCACCCAGCCGTGGTGCTCTGTTAACAGGGCGCTTACCGGTCCGAACGGGTCTTTATGCTGAAATCATTGGGGTTTATTTTCCAAATGATCCAGGAGGTTTCCCCGCTTCTGAGGTAACGCTTGCTGAAGCCCTGCGGGCAGTAGGGTACCGCACCGGCATGTTTGGCAAGTGGCATCTGGGTGATGCAAAACACGCCTGGCCAACCCGTCACGGTTTCGACGAATGGTTAGGGCTGCCTTATTCGAATGATATGGATGTGGTAGGGGAAATCGGCATCGATCAGATCATTGCCTTGAGCATGCAGGGCAAGCAGCAGGAAGTGGCTGCGGCGCTGGCGGGACGCGCTGCAAAATATGCCGATCCTGAACCCGAATACTGGCGGCCACCTCTGTTCAGCAGTGTTGTCACCGCGGATGGGTTTAAAGATGAGGAACTGGAACGGCCAGTTGATCAATCCACCCTGACAAAAAGGTACACCTCTGCCGCCATCGACTTTATCAAGCGTGCGGGTGACGATCCTTTTTTTGTCTATCTGCCATACACCATGCCGCATACGCCACTGTTTCGCAGTGCAGATTTTGTTGGGAGAAGTATTGGCGGTCGTTACGGTGACGTGATCGAAGAAATCGACTGGAGTGTGGGTGCGCTCAAGCAGGCGCTGGAGGAGACCGGGAACGCTGAAAATACCCTGGTGATATTCACCAGTGACAACGGGCCCTGGCTAACGATGGAAATAGAGGGTGGTCGAGCAGGCCTGCTGCGCCACGGCAAAGGTACAACTTTCGAAGGGGGTATGCGCGTGCCCACAGTCATCTGGTGGCCCGGACGTGTACAGCCTGGTGTAGTCAGTGAAGTGGGTTCCGCGTTGGATGTCTTTAATACCGTGGCTGCATTGGCGGGAGCGGATGCATCAACGGCCGTGGATGGTGTAGATCTGGCGCCTGTCTTGTTCGACGGAAATGAAAGTCCGCGGGACGAAGTGGCTTTTTATCGGCGTGGAGTGTTACACGCCTATCGTAAAGGTCCCTGGAAAGCGCACTTTATCACCGAAGGGGCGTATCAACAGCCGCCAGCAAGAACGGTGCATGAAACACCTTTGTTGTACCACCTGCACACTGACCCTTCTGAGCGGTTCGATGTAGCTGCTGATAATCCGCAGGTGTTGGCTGAGATTGATGCGGCGGTGCAGCAACATCTTGCCAACATAGAACGGCGTCCGCCTGAGTTTGATAAACGTCTGCAACTCTGACGAATTGTGCGGCTGGCGTTTGCAGTTAGCTTACATTTGCAGGCCAGTTGATTGTGCTAACATCGGCGGTTGAATTTTCGTGAAAGGGAGAGACCATGAGCAGCGTCATGCAAGAACCAACGTCCGTAGTGCCTGATCCGTACAGTATTCCGCTGGAGGAACTGGATCCGGCGAAAATCGAGATTTTTCAGAATGACGCACTCTGGGGCTATTTTGAACGTCTGCGCAAAGAAGACCCGGTGCACTTTCTGCCAGACAGTGATTTTGGACCTTACTGGTCAATCACCAAGTTTGACGACATCATGTATGTCGATTCACATCACGAGCTGTTTTCCTCTGAAGGGGGTATTACCATTGGCCCCTTAAAGGAACTGGCTGAAGAAGCCAGCCAGTTTCAAACGCCCATGTTCATCGCGATGGACCCACCCAAACACGATGTGCAGCGCGCCACCGTAACCGGCGTGGTTGCGCCGCGTAATCTGGCAGCGCTGGAAGGTGTCATTCGTGAACGCGCGGGTAAAATTCTTGATTCATTACCCGTCGGTGAAACCTTTGACTGGGTAGATAAAGTGTCTATCGAGTTAACCACGCAGATGCTGGCTACGCTGTTCGACTTTCCTTTCGAAGAACGTCGCAAATTAACCCATTGGTCTGATGTGGCGACATCCGGGCCGGAAACCATGGGCATGGACGAGCGCCGTACGGAACTTCTGCAATGCCTGCAGTATTTCACCAACTTGTGGCAGGAACGCAAAGAAAACCCCAACCCGGGGTTTGATCTTATCTCGATGCTGGCCCACGGCGAAGAAACCAAAGACATGCAGCCTATGGAATTCCTGGGCAACCTGATCCTGTTGATTGTGGGTGGCAATGACACCACGAGAAATTCAATCACCGGCGGTGTGCTGGCGCTGAATCGCAACCCCGAGCAGTATGAAAAGCTGCGTAATAATCCGTCTCTGGTGCAGAGCATGGTGCCTGAAATTATCCGTTGGCAGACACCGTTGTCGCATATGCGCCGGATTGCCAAGGAAGATGTAGAGTTAGGCGGCAAAACCATTAAGAAAGGTGACAAGGTGGTGATGTGGTATGTGTCAGGCAATCGCGATGCAGAGGCCATTGAAAATCCGGATGATTTCATCATTGATCGTAAACGTCCGCGCCATCATCTGGCCTTCGGTTTCGGCATTCATCGTTGTATGGGTAATCGCCTGGCGGAAATGCAGTTGCGCGTGTTGTGGGAAGAAATTCTCAAACGCTTTGACCGGGTAGAGGTGATGGAAGAGCCACAGCGGACACCGTCAGTGTTTGTCAAAGGCTACACGTACATGCCGGTTAAACTGCACCCGCGCAAGGTTTAATGGCTAACTTTCCAACTTCCGAAATGGTGAGCCCGCAGTGGCTCACTGCCGTTTTGAACGACAATCAGATTAACGCAACGGTCACGGGCTTTAGCGCCAAGGCGGTAGGCACAGGTCAGATCGGCAAGTGTATTCGCTATGTGCTGACGTATGCAGATGGCGACAGCGGGCCGGCGTCCCTGATTGGCAAATTTCCATCTGATGATCCTGACAGTCGTGCGACCGGCGTGATGCTGCAGAATTTTCTGAAAGAAGTCAGTTTCTATAAACAGCTGCAGGACAAACTGTCGATTCGCACACCACATTGCTATTTTGCTGACATTGTTGGTGAGGGGCCTGATTTTGTCATCCTTATGGAAGACCTTGCACCAGCCGAGCAGGGTGATCAACTCCTTGGATGTGATGTGGAAGTGGCGCGGGCGGCGGTCCTGGAGCTTGTGGGTTTGCACGCGCCATCCTGGTGTGATGCACAGTTAAAACAGCAAACCTGGCTGTATAATGCTGACGCTGCCGGCACCGACATGATGCGCACCATGTACAACGCGCAACTTCCGGGTTTCCTTGAACGCTATGGGCCTGCATTGTCTGCGGATGAGCAGGCCATTATTGCCCGGGTAGGCGAAGCGCACAGCACGCCGCTGTATGACGGGTTGCAGGATGTGTTCTCGCTGGTGCATGTTGACTATCGTCTCGATAATCTGATGATCGACAAATCTGCTCAAGATCCGCAAGTGACCGTGGTGGACTGGCAAAGTATTACGCTGGGTGCGCCACTGAATGATGTGGCTTATTTTCTGGGTGCGGGTATGTTGCCCGCGCAACGTCTGCAGGAAGAAGAAGCGATTGTTCGTGCTTACCACGCCAGGCTGCTGCACGCCGGGGTGACAGATTTTGACTGGCCGACCTGCTGGAATGCTTATCGGCGCGGGACGTTTGCAGGCTTTGGGGTCACTGTAGTTGCTTCTATGCTTGTACAGCGCACAGATCGCGGCGACAAAATGTTTACCACCATGGCCCAGCGTCATGCACGCCACGCCATTGACCTGGGTGCGGGTGAGTTCCTAGTCTGACTCTGTCTCGAACACTTCAATACCTTCTTCACTGACAATGGCGTACAGCGCGCCAGCCAGGTCTTCGGTGGTCCTGGGATCGCTGTTGAAAGCCAGCAGTCTGGCCGGATCTCCGCTGGCAACGTTGGATGGAAGCACCAAATTACCGTTTTCGATGTCTGCAGGATCACCCGCCACTATCCACTTGCCGCGCATGTCCATGCCAATGGAATCGTTAGGCAATTCCACCATTCCTCGTGGCCCCCATGCCACCAGGGTGTTGTTGCTGATTACAACAACACTATCGGCGATGTTTTCGGCGAGCAGAAAGGTGCCACCGGACAGAATTGTGGTGTCTGATGTAGGCCCGGGTGGTGGCGCATCGGTATAGCCTGGAGGTAGCACCTCAGCAGTTTCGACAGGAAGTTCAGTTTCTGCAGTCTCTGTGGTTGGGTCCGAGCTACCACAGGCGGACAGCAGCATAACGCCAATCATTAACAGCAAATATCTCATGATGAATCCTCAACCTGGGTTTGTTTTTGTAGATCGCTGGCAACGTACCATAACTGGGTTCTTAATCGCAGGTACAGCAGTATGGCCAGCATGCCGATAACAGGTACCCAAACGGCATTACGCACACCCACCCATTCGGTCACGATACCCAGGGTGAAGCTGCCAATTGGCATGCCACCCATCAGACCCAATGAGTAGACAGACATGATGCGGGCGCGATGAGACTCGGTAGCCGCTTCCTGCACGATAGTGCGGGACATGGTCATGCCGATGCCGCCACAACAGCCCCACAGAAACACAACCGCGTAAAACAGCGGCTTGGGCAAATTAAACATGAGCAGGGATAAAACGCTGGCGCTGACGGCTGCGGCAATCAGTAAAACGCGTCCGGGTCTGGCGGTGCGACCTATGCGCATCAGGATAAAAGTCACCACGACGGTGCCCAGCATATTGGCGGCAAAGGTAGTGGCAATCTCTGCCGAACCGCCGTTATACAGATCGCGCACCATCAGCGGGAGCAGAACAACATAAGTGCCCGCAAAAAAGATGCCCACAGAAAAGGTCTGGCCGATAGCCGGCGCAAGTGCCCGATCGTGCCAGACCAGTTTCACGCCTTCGGCTATTGCGGTCAGTGGATGTTGGGTCTTGCCAGTTGGCTTCGGTGCAAGACTTGGAATTCGGGAAGTTGCCAGCGCCGCGCCCAGCATCAGGCTCGACATAATGATCAACAACAACGGTGGGCCGAGCACATCTGCGTTGTAACCCAATGCAAAACCAAAAATCTGTACGCCAAACTGCACACCCACAGCGAGGATGACAATGCGTTGAATATCCTGCCCGGCGACCCGGTTCAGCAGCGCATCCCTAGCAGGCTGCACAAATGCGGCAAAAGTACCGCCAACCAGGGCCCAGATGATCAACAGGGTGTAGTTGAAATGACCGGCATGGAAGACCCAGGCCATGACCATTGGCGGTATCGCCATCGCACAGGACAAGCCAATCAGCAGGCGCCGTTGATCAACACGGTCACCCAGCCAGCCACCCCACAAAATCAGCAGCAGCATGGGTAATTGTGACGCCATCTGCGCGAGTCCAACCCGGGTAGGTGTTTCGTGCAGAACAACGGTGACCAGCCAGGGAAACAACACCATCTGCACGCCGCCGGGAATCAGCAGCAGGGCTGTACCGGTTAGATACCAGCGCAGTCCATAGTTAATACTGCGCCTGCCCGCGCCCGGGATCGTTGTATTAACGAAGTCCTGCCCAGGCTGCTCGCTCATCTGCGTCGGGGTCGTTGAGTAAAGCCGATTGGGTGTTGAACGTCATGGTGACGCGCTCTGAGGTGTTGTAGGCAGGCCAACCAGGGCTGTCACCGTTGATGAACGCAATCCACGCCTGGTGCATTTCATCAGCAAGTGCCTGGGGTTGCGCTCCCGGCCCTAAAAACACATCAACACCTGCGCGATCGAGGTTGTTAAACGTGAACGGGATCTCCAGTGCGTGGGTTGCCTTCAAGCGTCCACCAAACGCTCTGGATTCCCATGCAAACAGGTACATCCAGGTCTGCGCACCATGAGGTTCCCGGGCTTCTGCCAGACGTATGGCGGGGATGCGGAACATGTGGTCTGTGGTCAGGGCGATCAGTAAATCTTCGACAGAAGCGCGTGGTCGTGCTCGGCGATAAGCGGCCAGCACTGACTCTGCGCCGTAGCCGGCGGCAATGCGCTCGAGTTTTTCTTCAGAAATATCCCCATAACCCCACAAGGTGGTTTCGTGGGCGTTGCTGCCGGTTAACACGGCGACGTTTTTGCCACAGCCATTGGCAATGGCGTCTAACGGCGATGCGGGTAACAGTGGCGTGCCGTGGGCAGGATAAAATGGTGAAACCGCCACCCCAAGCTCGTTTGCCACCCCTGCACCCTGTTCAAAATGACCGATCGTGGCCTGTTGTGCAGCGAGAATATCTTCAACGCTGACCGCCTCGAGCGCCAGTGCCTGATCAATGCCGTCATGATCTGGCAGAAGCTGTTCGAGGAAAGTTCGGGTGACTTTTTCTGCAGCCGCCTTGGGCAGCGTGTGATGGGCACCGCCACTTTGCGGTATGGCGCGTTGAAACAGGCCCTGTGCTGCATCGCAACCCAGCAGGGTGGCAACGCTGAATGCGCCAGCAGACTCGCCTGCAATGGTGACGCGATTAGGATCCCCTCCAAACGCCGCGATGTTGTCCTGCACCCATTGCAGAGCGGCTATCTGATCAAGAATGCCATTGATCCCGGAGTTGGCGTAGGTATCGCCCAGGTGGGACAAGTCGGTATAGCCCAGAGCGCCAAGCCGGTAGTTGATGGATACAACCACAATGTCACCGTTCTTGTTGAACGCCGTGCCGTTATACCAGGGGATAGAGCCCTGTCCGGTACGGTAGCCGCCGCCGTGTATCCAGACCAGCACGGCACGCTTGCCGTCGTCGGCGGCGGGGGTGGAGACATTCAGGTACAAACAGTCTTCTGCATAACGCACGCTGGCACTGTCTGTCAGTCCACCGCTGGGCACCTGCGGAGCTGCGGGAGAAAATTTCAAGGCCTCTCGTGGTGCCTGCCAGGCTGGGTGTGGCTGAGGTGCTTTGAAACGCAAATTGCCAACTGGCGGTGCGGCATAAGGCACTCCCGCAAAAAGCAGTACGTCGTCCTTCTTTCGCCCCTGTATGGGTCCGCTGGTCGTTTCTACCGTGGTGCGTTCTAACACAGTTATCTCCCCTTGAATTTCTGCATGTGCTCATTATGGAACAGTTCATGGTTAAGCTGAACGTTAATTAACCACTGAGCTCATTTGACCCGGTGGCATGGAAACCCTACATTGCGCAGGCGTTTAAATTAGGGGTGGTGACGTGCACGGTAAAATAGCAGTGCGGGTTTGGTGGCTGAGTCTAGTGCTGGTTGCGCAACCGCTGTTTGCGGAACAGGCATCTGTGGCAGAGCCCGCATTTGGCAGAACCATGGCCTGGAGTGCGTATAACCTGGGCACCACTGGCTACAACCAGGCGGTGGCTATTGGCAAAGCCCTGAAAGACAACTACGACGTCAATCTGCGTGTTGTCCCGGGCAAAAACGATGTGTCCCGACTGATGCCTCTGATTCGTGGTCGCGTACAGTATTCGGCCAACGGCGTAGCTACCTATTTTGCCCAGGAAGGGGTCTTTCAGTTTGCTGATCCGCGTTGGGGACCATTGCCTCTGCGTCTGGTCATGATGTCTTACGGCGATTCCAATCAGGCGCTGGCGGTGGCGGGCGACCTGGGTATCAAAAGCTATGCGGATCTGCGCGGTAAACGAGTACCTTACGTCCGTGGTGCACCCGCACTGAACATACCTACAGAAGCGTTCCTCGCCTGTGGGGGGTTAACCTGGGACGATGTTGAACGGGTAGATTTCCCCGGCTATAACGCCATGTGGACCGGTGTGGTTAATGGCCAGGTGGATGCAGCTTATGCCACAACCGTTTCTGGTCCGACCCGTAAGCTTGAGGCATCACCACGTGGCATTTTCTGGCCACCGGCACCACACAAAGATAACGACTGCTGGGATGCGATAAATAAAGTTGTACCGTTTTTCACGCCACATATGGCGACCCGTGGTGCGGCTATTTCCAGCGCACAGCCGCACGAAGGGGCAACCTATCCCTATCCAATGTTAATTACGCTGCCGAACACTGAGGCGAAAGAGGTGCACGACCTGGCCAAGGTGATCCATCTTCATTACGACGAATATAAAGATGCTGATCCTGGTGCAATCGGCTGGGCGCTGGACCGACAGATCCTTAAATGGCAGGTGCCTTATCATGAAGGGGCGGTGCAGTACCTGCGTTCGGTTGGCGTCTGGGGTGAAGCAGAGGATGTGCATAACTCACGCCTGATCGCACGCCAGGATCTTCTCGCGCAAACCTGGCAAACCCATGTAAAGACTAACAAAGGCAAAGCGGATTTCATTTCCCTGTGGTATCAGATGCGCGCAGCAGCGCTCACAGCTGCAGGGTTCGATCCCGTCTGGCAGGATCCTGGACCAGGCTAACTGATGCAGGACTCACGCTTCGTGCGATACCTTGTTGCTGGCGTGGCTACGCTGGTTTTGATACTGGCCATGGATACGTTGCGGTTGTTCGGCAGTGAGCAATGGCTGGGTATGCTGGTGCGGGTAGATTCGCAGTATTTTTATGCGTTGTTCGCTTTGCTGTTACCCGTCGCCTATCTGGTTTATCCAACCAAGGCCTGGATTGACTGGCCGCTGGCGCTGCTCAGCTTTGCCATCCTTTGCGCGTTTTTTGTGACCGCAGAACAAGGTCTGGATGAAGCCTGGGAGTTTGCTGCGCCTGAATGGGCTGTGATTGCCGCTCTGAGTTTGTGGCTGTGTGTGCTCGAGGCATTGCGCCGAGCGGGTGGCTGGCCGTTGTGTGTGATCGCCTCGATGTTCTCTCTGTTGCCGCTATTCACCGACTATATGCCGGGTCCGCTGAGTGGCTTGTCTGCCAGTTGGCGGGATACGGCGTCCTATCATGCGCTGTCGATTGAAAGCATGTTTGGCTTACCGTTTCAGGCATTTGCCAATCTGGTGGTTGGTTTTGTTGTATTTGGCGTTGTATTACAGCATACCGGCGGGGGCAAGTTTTTCCTCAACCTGGCGTTTGCGCTCCTGGGGCAGCAGCGGGGTGGGCCTGCCAAAGTAGCTATTGTTTCCAGCGGTTTGATGGGCTCAATGAGTGGCAGCGTGGTAACCAACGTGCTGACTACGGGCCAGATGACCATTCCTGCCATGCAGAAAGCCGGCATGCGCCCGCACATAGCAGGTGGCGTTGAAGCGTGTGCATCAACAGGCGGGGTGCTGCTGCCACCCATCATGGGATCCACCGCATTCATCATGGCGACGCTGCTGGAAATTCCTTACGTTGATGTGGCAACCGCTGCGGCGCTGCCAGCGTTGCTGTACTTTTTCAGTCTGTATATGCAGATTGATGCATACGCAGGACGTGAACAACTTGCCGGGCTGAGTGTCGAGGAACTGCCTTCGATTCGCGAGACGATGGCGGAGGGATGGTTTTACCTTGGTGCTTTTGCGCTGTTGATTTTTCTGCTGATATTCATGCAGCGTGAAGCGTTAGCGCCTTATTACGCGACGCTTGCGCTCCTGTTCCTGAATCAGCTATCGCGAGAACATCGCATGGATATGTCCGGGTTTGTGACCATGCTGGCTGCAACCGGACGACTACTGATTGAACTCGTTGTGATCCTGGCCGGTGTCGGGCTCATTGTTGGTGCGTTGTCTCTTACCGGATTGAGCGGCACGCTGGTGAACGATCTGCTCAGCCTGGCTGGTGACCAGTTAGGTCTGCTGCTGTTGATGGGCGCTTTGACCAGCTTTGTTCTGGGTATCGGCATGACCGTGACAGCTGCCTATATTTTCCTCGCTGTTGTGTTGGCCCCTGCACTGGTTGGGCAGGATCTGCTGCCGCTGTCGGCACACCTTTTTATTCTTTATTGGGCGATGCTTTCCTTTATTACGCCACCGGTGGCGCTAGGTGCCTATGCGGCGGCTTCGATTGCTAACGCCAGCCCTCTGCAAACCGGATTTGCCGCCATGCGCCTGGGTAGCGTTATTTATGTTATCCCCTTTGTGTTTGTGTTAGATCCCAGCTTTATCCTGCATGGACCCTGGCACGCTACCCTGCAGGCAGTGGTTGAAGCGGTTATCGGTGTCTGGCTGATGGCTGGTGCGGTACAGTCTTTTCTGCCGGGCATCGGCCATCTCAATCAGATTCCGGGGCGGGTCGCGATCGGCTTTGGCGGTTTGGCCATTGCACTTCCGGACCTCGCGCTGGCATGGGCTGCGGGTCCGGAAAACTGGGTTCATCTGATCGGTGGGGTGCTGCTTGTTATTGTTGGTCTTCTACTGAACTGGTCAACGCTCAAGCAGGCCGCGGCGTCATAATCGGAAAGCGTCGAGGGAAACTGTCAAACAGGGTACCCAGGCGTGCCAGCGCTTCTACATCGCCGGTGATCTGAAGGTCATTATCCTGCATGAGCGACGCTGCGTCGGTCAGCCCCATCATCAATCGCTTGAACCCCATGGACGACGTTGTCACCGTGGCGGTGGGTTGGTCTGATGTTTTGTCGGGGTAGGCGTTTAAGACGCTGTGCCTGATGGTCATCAGCCAGTGCTCATCAATATCTGTCATGTGCAGATTCAAAGCCAGGTCGAGACCTTCGGCTGCATCGGGCAATAACCTGACTGCCATCACCTGAAACAGGTTTGCTAACGGCATGCCGCGGGCCATGCCTTCACTGGCGTTGAAGTTGGAGCCTTTGGGCAGGCCTTCACGCAGTTCCAGAGCGCCACATAAATAGAAGTTACGCCAGACTGCAGATTCTGCCTGATAGCCCATTTGTTCCAGCGCGTCTGCCAGTAAGGCGCGTGCATCAGTATGTCCGGGGTCGGTCATCATCACATGATTAAGAAGCTCGCCGACCCACCGATAGTCACCTTCGTCGAACGCAGCCTGTGCCAGCACGACCACACGATTGGCGCCACCCATGGCATCTACATATCGAGTTGCTGCTTCGCTCGGGGGCAGGGTATGCAGGGTTGCCGGGTTGCCATTGAAAAAGCCAAGGTATTTAACATACACCGCGCGCACGTTGTGGTGCAGGCTGCCGTAGTAGCCACGGTTGTAGAACTCATGGCCAAGCACATCCGGCAGGCTGATGCGTTCCGCTATTTCTTCTTTGGTATAACCCTGATTGGCCAGTCGCAACGTCTGATCGTGGATGTATTTATACAGGTCACTTTGTTTCTGCAGGTATTCAACGGCCTCATCCCGTCCCCAGATGGGCCAGTGATGGCAGGCAAACTGAATCTCGAGTCGATCACCAAATAAGGCAATGCTTTCGCGGATCTGGGCCGACCAGGCCAGAGCGTCGCGCACCTGTGCGCCACGCAGGGTATATACATTGTGCAGGTGGTGTGAGGTGATCTCGGCCATACACAGCGCTTTGAATTGTGGCAGATAGAAAACAAACTCTGCCGGTGCTTCTGTGCCTGGCGTCATCTGGAACTCAAATTCGATGCCATCCAGAGTTCGTGTTTCTCCTGTCTGGCAGACGTAGTCTGAAGGCACTATGAAACCGGTTGATCCCATTGACAGTGCGGCCCCCAGTCCCGTTGATACAAATGCCTGGGGTCCTGGTTTCAGCAGGTTACCGTACATGTACGTCGCACGACGTCCCATTACGTTACCCGCCAGCACGTTTTCACTTAACGCTTCCTGCACAAAGTGTTGCGGTGCGACCAGCGGCACCTTGCCGGAAGCGACATCTTCGGCGCTGACAACACCAAGAATGCCGGCAAAGTGATCAGCGTGGCTGTGAGTGATTAACACCGCACTTACCGGGCGCTCGCCAAGATGCTGATTCGCCAGTGCCAGCGCGGCAGCAGAAGACTCGGAAGAAGTCAGTGGATCGATGATGACCCAGCCTTTTTCGCCTCTGATCAGGGTCATATTTGCGATATCAAAGGAACGTACCTGGTAGACGCCGTCGGTCACCTCATACAAGCCGTTGTAAAGGGCGTTGAGTTGTGCCTGGCGCCAGAGGCTTGGATTGACCGTCGCAGGCGCTTCACCCTGCAGAAAATCCATCTCGCTTAAATCGTAAGTGACGTGCCCGTTGTCTCTGGTGATGGTCAAAGGTTCAAGCGTGGCAATAAATCCGCGCTGTGCATTATCAAAAGAACGCCGGTCGCTGAACGGTAGTGTTTGCTCAACAAGGCGCTGTGCAGATTGTGTGTGCTGTGTAGCTGGTTTGGCTTGTTGCTGCTTGCTATCCAATGGACTGTAATCCATCCTGGTTTCCCCCACGTATGTTTGTGACAGGTTGCGTTTGGCTGCGCTTGTTACGCCGCTGGTCGCACGCGCACGTCAACTTTCAAGGCCTGGGCACCGCCGCCGAGAATCGATCCGCGGGTAGGCGCGACATCGGCGTAGTCCCGCCCCCAGCCCAGAGTGATGTGTTGTTCAGACGTTATCAGGTCGTTGGTCGGATCAAAATCGATCCAGCCAAATTTAGGGCAGAAAACGGAAATCCATGCGTGTGAGGCTTCCGCGCCGACCAGGGTTGGCTGGCCGGGGATCTGACTGAGAATGTAGCCGCTGACGTATCTCGCAGGTAAACCCAGTGCACGGATGGTGGCAATCGCCACGTGGGCGAAGTCCTGACACACACCAATTCGTTTGGCGATGATCTCAGAAACCTCGGTATACACATTAGTCACGCCGCCGGTATAGGCAAATTCGTTGTGGATGTACTGATTGATGGCCAGTACCAGTCGCAGCACAGGTGCTTCGGGTTCGATGAACTGTTGAGCAAACTCGCGTGCAGCGTCTACATCAATATGCCGCGATGGATAGCAGAATTGTGCTGCCTGCCAGTGTTCGCTGCTCTGCGGCACCTTCATGGCGTCTACCACAGATTCCCATGTCGGGGAGAGATCCAGCATAAAATCACCCCGAGGGATGACATCCACCAGACACTCGGAGTCGATACGAAGCTTCTTGTGTGGTGTGTGCAGGCGCACTTCATGCACGGTATTGCCAAAATAATCCTGGATTTCCTGAATTTCAGTACCCACCAGCGATAGATTGATGTGGTGCTCCAGCAATGTCTGGCGGCCGAACATTTCTCTGGGTTTCAGGCGTAGAACCTGTTGTGCTGAAATCACCGGCATGCCGTAGTCAAATTCTGTGCAGTGTTTAACGCTATATTTCATTGTGAGCTGGGTAAGTTCTGTGTGTGTGCAAAATAGGTTGCTGTGACCAGTTCAGATAGAGTCCCGAGGGTGTTGGATAATCTTTTTAAGACGCGGCGAAGCTGCGTGCGATTGCCCGCCTTAGAGATGACATTGGCCATCTTTTCAGGTTCCGCCAGTACAAGTTCATGATAAGCAATGAGCAGAATACGCTGGGATTCGCTGAGGCCCTCATTTGACTGGTCAAGAGGCATTTCCGCCATCACTTCCTGCAGCTGGGTAATCTGATAGATCATTGAACGCGGATTGGTTTCGTCGAGTAACAGCAGATGTAACAGATTTTCCAACGTTGGCACATTCTGGTATCTGGATCGGTAGGTAATTGTGCTGTCGCAAAGGTCCAGCAGCAGGTACATATAGGTGCTGCCAGTACTGTGCGACACCAGTTCGTTCATCACCCGCAAGCCAAACTGACCGCGCTCCAGGCGGCGCCCAAGTTCAAGCAGACGCCAACCGTAACTGCGGGTCATATTTTCCTGTATCTGTCCGCTTAAACCGGACAGGCGCTCAATCAGCTGGTCCATTAATGCCAGCGCATCTGATACCTGTCCCAGGCGCCAGCGCTGCTGTGCAGGTGTCTGTGCCAGCGCGCGAAACATCCGCCAGGCGTCGCCAGATAAACGCTCGCGAACCTGGCTGGCGAGACGGTGAATGTTGTTGAGCAGCTTAAACAGGCCCACATTACTTTCCGGATTAAACAGCACCGACCACCATTCGCGAGCAATAACAGTTGTTGAGCTGACCTGGGTAAGCTGTTTTGCCTGTGCCAGGGTGAGCATGTCCAGATCCACCAGCAGTTGCACCGCGGTGTTCAGCAACATCTGCTGATCGTCGCTGCTGCCTTCAACCACATGGCTGAATAAGGAACGGTAGGCGCGTACTGCGCCTTCGCAACGCTCCAGATAGCGACCCAGCCAGAATAAATCGTCGGCAGTGCGACTGGGCAGATCCCGGTCGCTGCGCCTGGTCAGATGGGTGGGTTGGATCTCTGGTGTGTTGATGGGTTCCACCTGATCGCGACCGAGCCAGATGTCTTTGCTGATTTCTCCATCAGCGCTGGCAACGCGAGCGATGCCACCGGGCATCAGTCGATAGCCTTCTTCAGTCATACAGACAAACAGTCGCAACACCGTTGGGCCGGAAACAATCTGCCCTTCGTTGTTGACATAAGGGCTGTGAGACAAGTTGATCAGTTCACGTCCAATCTGGTTGTAAGCTGCGGTGTTGGCTTCGGTGTCAGTGGTCTGCAGGTTCGGATCCTGATAACTTTCAATGGTGCTGGCAAACAGTTCCGGGCGTCTGAAAGCTGAGCCAATGTGCAGTTGGCTGGCATTTTCGGCGACGTAAGCGGCTTCTTCAGGTTGGCCACACCACCAGGTCGCCAGGCTTGGCAGCAGTAACTCTTCGTCTAACAAGGATTCACATAAGCTTGGCAGAAAGCTCATAAACGCATCATTTTCAAGGACGCCGGAACCCAACGCGTTGGCGATGTGGACCTGGCCGCTGCGCGCGATGTTGGCAAGCCCTGCGACACCATCTTTACTGCGTGGGTCCAGGAACAGCTGGTCGCAGCCACTGGCCTGGGCATGTCGCAGCAGGCTGCCTACGGGCTTCAAACCCTCCAGGGTTTTTAACTGCAGGGTTTGTCCGCGGACAGTGAGGTCAGCACCTTCCACCACCGGGAAACCAAAATACTGGCCCAGATAAGCATGTTCAAAATAATTTGAGTGATCCGGTCCTGGGCTCAGGATGGCGGTGATGCCCTCAGGCGTTGTTTGTGCCGCCCTGTCAGTGAGATGTTGAGCGAACGCGCGATAGAACGCAGCCAGACGCTGGGTGCCCATCTGCTGAAACAACTCGGGCATTGCCTGGCCGGCCAACACGCGGTTTTCGAGACACATGCCCAGACCCTCTGGCGCTTCTGTCCAGTCTGCCAACACGCGCCACTGACCGTCTGGTGAACGGCCGATGTCAAATGCCAGCAGCTGCAGGTATTCAGCGTTTGCAGCGCGGTAGTTGTACATGGGTAACAGAAAACGTGGATTACCAAACAACAGCGCAGGGGGTAGACCACCCACGTTCAACAGGGTTTTAGGGCCGTATAAGTCGGCTGTAATTCTGTTGAGGAGTCTGGCTCTCTGGGTAAGTCCCAGTTCAAGCTTGCGCCATTCATGTGTTGGCAGAGTAAACGGCAGGGGATCGAGCCTTGTAGGGCGTTTCACATCCAGGTCGCGGACCAGCATCTCGGCGCGCAGATGCTCAGGTTGCGGAGTGCCACCGAGACCATCGGAACTGGTAAAAAAAGACATGACGTCCCGCCAGTGTCCGGGTGTGGCGCCCCGGGCAAGTTCATCAAAAGCATTGGCCGGCACCTGGTAATGGTCCAGCGGCTGAGAAGTATTGGCGGTCATTGGGTGTGACATGGGCTATTGGGTACTGTTGGTTGTTTTCATGCGAGCCCAATAGTTATCTGCCGCGGCAACAACTTTTGGCGCGAGCCATAATGCAGAGACCATCGTCGGGATGGCCATCAACGCAAAGCTCGTGTCTATGATACTCACTGCGGCGTTTATGGAAATAACTGAGGCGACCAAAATAAACCCAACGTATACGTAAAGATAGTAGCGTTTGTTGTGCGCGCCAAACAAAAAACCTGTGCACTGAGCGCCATAGAACGAGTAGGTGAAAATAGTGGTGGTGGCGAAGCAGATGACACAGATAAATACAATCAAGGTGCCCGCCGGGCCAAGTAATTGAGTAAACGCGGCAGCGGTAAGGGTGACACCTTCAGCATCACTGCTGGTCCAAACGCCAGAGATCAGAATCATCATTGCGGTGGCCGTACAGATAATGAGGGTATCCAGGACCGGTCCTAACATAGCCACCAGGCCTTCACGGATAGGCTCCTTTGTCCGCGCGGCTCCATGGGCAAGGGATTCTGTGCCCATACCCGCTTCGTTGCTGTAGGCGCCACGACGAATGCCGTAAAGGATCATCGCCAGGAGCCCGCCGCCGGCCACGGCATCGCCGGTAAATGCATCTGCCATGATCAAGGCTATGGCGCCTGGTACAGCATCTGCGTTCAGAATCAGAGCCAGGGCAGCGCTACCTACGTAGAGCACTGACATTGAAGGCACCATTGCTGCGGCAACGTTTGAGATTCTTTGTATCCCGCCAAATACCACGCTTGCCGTCAGGGCAGCCAGTACCACACCGGCGGCTAAATTGAACATCAGGGGGTCTGTCTCCGGTGACAGCAAGCCGTATTCAATGGCCACCAGATCGCGGAAAATCTGGATCAACTGGTTGCTTTGTAGTGCCGGCAGACAGCCAATCAGGCCCGTGCCTGCAAACAGATAGGCTAGAAAATGCATGCGTTTTGGCAATGCCTCCCGGATCACATACATAGGACCACCCTGCAGATCGCCTGCGGAGTCTTTGCCGCGATACATAACGGCGAGGGAGCAGGTGAAAAACTTAGTCGCCATGCCAACGATGGCGGTCATCCACATCCAGAAAATCGCCCCGGGTCCGCCGATGGCGATGGCCAGAGCGACGCCGGCAATATTACCCATGCCGATGGTACCGGCCATGGCGGCTGACAGCGCTTTGAAGTGACTGATCTGACCAGGATCGTGGGGATCGTTGTACTTACCGCGCAGCAGATCGATGGCATGTGGCAGATAGCGAAACGGGACAAATCGGGACCGGATCAGAAAAACCAGACCGCCACCCAGAAGCAAAACCAGCAGCCAGGGGCCCCACGCCAGATCGGCGATTGAGGTGGTTACCGCTTCAATTTGATCAATCATGTACTGCAGGTGCTTTGTTAAAGGAAGCCAGCGAGGTTAACGGTTTCGAAAGGTAACTTCACTAGCGAAAGAGATTGCAAGCTAGTTTACAAATGCGGGGCGAAGTCTGGCCGGTAGACCCGGTTTCGCTACCGTTTATCGTGCTGATCTGGCGGTGTATCGCGCATCTGCTAGAGTGCAGATTCGTTCCTCTGGCAGCAGCTTATGGCAGACACGACCCCATCGACAGCTGAGCAACAAGCTCACAAATTTGATGAAGGTCCGTTAGGTAAAGTCACTGCGTATCCCGCGACCTACACACCTTCTTTACTACACCCGATAGACCGCAGCGCTGCGCGTGCTCAGGTGGGTGTGGCCCAGGCTTCACAATTACATGGTGAAGACCTGTGGACCGGTTATGAGTTTTCCTGGCTGGACACTCAGGGTAAACCTCTGGTGGCTGGATTGCGTATCCGCATCCCGTGTCAGTCCGCTGCCATGGTAGAAAGTAAATCTCTGAAACTGTATCTGAACAGTTTTTCGCAAACCAAGTTTGAGTCTCAGGCTGCGGTGCTGCACACCCTGGATCAGGATCTGAATCTTGCTTTTCAGGCGCCGGTGATGATTGAGATCATGGAGCTGACGCAGCTTGCAGCACCGGTGCATCAGATGCCGGGTATCTGTCTCGATGATATTGATTTGCGTACAGACACCTACGAGCGTGAGCCTGCGTTTCTGATGCTGGAAGATGTTGATGTCAGTGTGCATGAAACCCTGCACAGCCACATTTTCCGCAGTCTATGTCCGGTCACAGCTCAACCTGACTGGGCGTCGGTAAGCATCGAATACAGTGGTTCGCCTATTAACCGGGTCGGTTTGTTGAAATATCTGATCTCTTACCGGAACCATCAGGCTTTCCACGAAACCACTATTGAGCAGATTTTCTGTGATATTACAGCGGCCTGTGCACCGGCACGTCTGGCTGTTTACGGTCGATTTCTACGCCGCGGTGGATTGGATATCAATCCTTTCCGGGCGTCCTATGAAGCGGAGGCACCTTTGTGTCGGCTACCTCGTCAGTAAAGTGAGCGGAAAGCAGGGGGCAGCTTATGCGTTCAGTCGCGGTGGTCCGGTGCAATTACCGATCGCAGCCAGCCCCACCAGGTATTGTCTTTTCTTAGCGCCTGATCCAGCAGTTTGACATCCTGGCTAAGGCGCGCATGTTCGGTCAGCAAATCAGCTCGGCTGATCATCTCCCGGGTAGGGTCCAGGTTTTTCACCACACTCGCCGGGTTGCCTGCTGCAACAACATTGGCAGGCAGCGATTTGGTCACCACTGCGCCTGCACCCACAATCGTATTGTCTCCAACTGTGACGCCTTTACAGACAATGGCGCCATCACCTATCCAGACATTCCTGCCGAGCACAACTGCGGCACTGGCGCCAATTGGACGTGGTCTATTGTATATGCCATGCCAGTCCGCATCGGTAATGTAGACGCCGGCGGCCAGCATGGTGCTCTGACCAATCACCACTGAGGTTGCGGAGTCGATACGTACACCTGGACATAATAAAGCGTAATCCTGCACGTCTATCGAGCCTTCACCGTCTTCATGTTGCCAGGTGGTCAGGCGCACGGTGCGGTCAGCGGCGGTGACCACGTGCACAGCTTCACCCAGGCGGATGTTGGGACCGTAAATTTTGAAGTGCCAGGGTTTCATGATCATGCAGCCGTCACCCAGCTGATCCAGCTGAGGACGAATAAAATGTCGGGTCCAGTTTTCTTCAAACAGCCCCAGCAGGCGCTTCAATGCAAAAGGTTTCTGGTCGCGTCGCAATCTAGCGCTCGCTTGTCAAAGGTGGGGTTTTGTACCTGCTCTGGCTGAAGCTGACAAGGGGTATGGTTTCAAGCTGCGTCTTCGGCCGCTTCCGCGGGTTTTTCCCCTGCATCAGCAGGTGGGATCGTTTCGCTTTCATCAACCCCCAGGCGCTTACGCAACTCGGTATTTTCTGTTTCCAATGACTGGATGCAGGCCATCATTTCTCGGCTGTCCCTGGTGAACTGTTGCAGCAGCTGTTTGAGCTCTTCGGTGCGATCTTCTTCGCAGTTTCCGTCAGCGATGGCTTCTGCCGCAGCTTTTGCAGCCTCGAGTTCAGCTTCCAGCGCTGCCAGCTGTTCAGTCTGGCCACTGTCGACGGACAAACCGCCGTCTGCAATGGCTGTGCGCAGCAGATTTTCCATATCTCCCTGAGGTTCCAGGGCATGTTGCAGAACCAGGCTGATCACCGGCGTGGTGGTGCCGTCTGCCGGCAGCGCAGCCAGCCGTTCCTGCACCCATGCCGCAGGGCTGGGCGCAGTCGCGTCGTTATGTGCTTCCAGAGCCTCTCGCAGCTGCCCGTTCTGCTTTGAAACACCGCGCAGGCGCAGCCAGAACGCAAGGCATGTGCCTACCGTAATGATGAACATCTGCACCAAAGCAAAAATGGACCATTCCATCTGCAGCAACAATCTCTGGATTAACCTTCTATGAGTATAGATGGTGATTTGTGAACGTGTGGAATGGGCTTAGGGTTGCCCGATAAAGGTCCAGTTCAGAGGCTGATCAGCCTGAAATGGCACTATCGGCGTACCTGCGGCATCAATCAACGAGGCAACTGTCTGTTTGCGGCGTGCCAGAGTAACGGTGCCTTCGTTGAGTGGCAGGCCATAGAAATTAGGGCCGTTCTCAGCGGCAAACGCCTGCAGTTCAGGTAGCGCACCTTCCTCTTCAAAGACGGTGGCGTAACACTCAAGGGCAACCGGCGCGTTGTATATGCCAGCACAGCCACAAGCAGTTTCTTTGTCGCTCTGAGCGTGAGGTGCGGAGTCTGTACCTAGAAAAAAGCGTGGGTTGCCTGACGTAGCAGCGCGTCGCAGTGCGCGCTGGTGTGTTTCTCGTTTCACCACAGGCAGACAGTACAGATGTGGTCTTATCCCGCCGGCAAACATGTCGTTGCGATTGATCATCAGGTGGTGCGGGGTAATGGTTGCGCCAATATTTGTCCCGGCGCTTTCTACAAACTCAACCGCCTGGCTGGTGGTGATGTGTTCAAAAACAACTTTTAATTCTGGCAGATCAGCCAGCAGGGGTTGCATGACCTCTTCTATAAATACCGCTTCTCGATCAAAGATATCGATGTGTGCGCTGGTGACTTCGCCATGTACAAGCAGTGGCATACCCATCTTCTGCATCTGCTCAAGCACTGGATAGATGGCCTTTATATCGGTTACACCATGGGCGGAGTTTGTTGTGGCATTAGCTGGGTAGAGCTTTGCGGCAGTGAACACACCGCCCTCAAAACCGGCTTGCAGTTCGGCTGCGTCAATCGCATCCGTCAGATATGCGGTCATCAGGGGTGTAAATGCGACATCTTCAGGCAGGGCGGCCAGAATGCGCTGTCGATACGCGCTTGCTGCTGTGCAGGTCGTGATCGGCGGATCCAGGTTAGGCATGATGATGGCGCGCGCAAACTGCCGCGCGGTATGTAAGGCAACACCAGCCAGCACCGATCCGTCACGCAGATGCACATGCCAGTCATCCGGCTGCCGTAAACGGATGTTCTCACCATCATCACTCTGCACAATGGTGTCGGAAGACGTGTTATCGGATGACATAGCCGGCTCCACGGTCGGTCTCAAGGTCCTAAAAATGGCGGAGAGAGAGGGATTCGAACCCTCGATAGGGGTTACCTATACACACTTTCCAGGCGTGCGCCTTCGACCACTCGGCCACCTCTCCGGAATTTGGAGGCAACCCACCCAGCCACACCTAAGCGCCCGAAACCGCTGTTACCGTTGCTCCCTTCCGGGCCTGGCGGAGTTCACAGCATATCGCCGCTAGGGGACCAAGATGGGTCACCATAGGGGCGCGTATGCTAGCGGAAAAGGATGCGGATTCATATATGGTTGCTCAATGCGATTACGCCAGATGTCGGTACAATGGCGGCGAAATTGGGGGGGTCTTATTGTGTCACTGAATCGAGGCCGTTTTGTGCTGCTGGCGGTGGGTGCTATTACGCTGCTGGGGATGGTTGGTGCCTATCAACTGGATCCGAAAGGCTTTGTCAGCGCACCCTTGGATTATCTCTATCGGGTTGTGCAGCTGTTCGCAGTTGAGGGTGATTGGACCGCTGGTCACAGTCAGCTGCCACTGGCGCTGGAAATTGCCAGATTTGCCGCGCCGATTGTTACCATTGCATCGCTGATTGTTCTGTTTGCCGAAGGCATCTGGACCGCGCTGATAAATGCCCGCGTGCGCTTCTACAAAAACCACATTGTAGTGGTGGGGTTGTCCGCATCAGCCATGGAACTGGTGCGCAGCGCACATCAGCGCAAACTCGACGTTGTTGTTATTGAAAAAGATCCAGACAATCGCTTGATTCAAAACTGCCGCAGCTTACTGATACCGGTGTTGCTTGGTGATGCAAAACACACAGAGTGGTTGAAAAGGGCACGGGTGGCCCATGCGGGTTCATTGGTGTCGTTTGTGCAACTGGACGACGAGAGCATTGAATTGTCGTTACGCGTTCAGGCTATGGTGGAAGATCGGCGCCCTGACCAGCTTCCGCCACTCAAAGTCATATTGAAGTTGCACGACATGCAACTGGGCAGTCGTCTCGAAAGTTATCCGAAATTCTTTGAAAATCCACGCAGCGTTGAAGTGCGCTTTTTTAATCTGGACGCGTTGGCGGCGCGCTCACTGTTTCGTGAGTTTTATCCTGAAGTCTATGCTGATGCAATGGGCCGGGATCATGTTCACATCGTAGTCCTGGGTTACGGCAGTCTGGGCAAGCAGGTCGTCATCAATGCGTTGAAACAGGCGCACTATGCCAATGACAAACCGTTGCAACTCACCATTGTTGATCGCGATGCGCTGATCAGCGAAGAGACCTTTCGGCGCGAGCACCCGGGTGTCGAAATGGCCGCGCAGGTGCTTTTTGTGCCTATGGAACTTAACGCTGAAGCTTTGCGCGGTGAAGCCGCAACGTTAGGCCTGGATGACGCGACGATGTTTGTCTGCACGTTGGGAGGTGATGCAGCGAATATGAGTATGGCTATTGCGCTTCGCCAGTTGGCGCTGTTGGGTGGGGTGCCCAACTCCCCTATTTTTGTTGCGCTGCGTCACTCCCGTGGGCTTGCTCAACTGGTTGAGTCAGAAATGGATAACCCTGAAATTCCCGATGGATTATATCCGTTCGGGATGGTGGAGCAGCTTATCCGGGTTGATCGGGTTGTAAATGAACGTTTGGATAATCTTGCGATTGCGTTACACGAAAACTATCTTGGCGGGCTCGAGAAACAAACAATCCAACAGGCGTCCCATTACCCCTGGAGTGAACTGTCGGAAACCTTTCGTAACGATGCGCGCGCTCAAGCTGATCATGTGAGAACTAAACTTCGCGCCGCCGGGTATGTGCTGGTGCAGCGAGAGACCAAACAACAGTTCAGTCAAAGCGAGGTGCTACGCCTGGCTGAAATTGAAAAGAAGCGCTGGGTTGCGGAGCGAGCAGCCGTCGGCTGGACGTTTGGCGAGGTTCGAAGTGACCTGGCTAAAATTCACCCCGGGCTTAAATCCTGGCAGTCCAGTTCAACGTCGGAACGTACCCAGGACATGGCTTCCGTGCAGAAATTACCAGGCATTCTGCGCGAACGACTGGGTGCTGGTATCGCGCGACAGGTTGTGATTGGCATAACAGGGCATCGTGCACATCGTTTAAACAAACACCTGGACTATGTTGACGCGCAGGTACGCAAAGAATTCGAGAAAATAGCCGCGCTCTATCCCGGCGCGGAATTTACTATTCTTTCTGCTCTGGCTGACGGCAGCGACAGGCTGGTAGCACAGCTGGCTTTAGAAACACTCGATGCGCAGCTGGTGGTGGCGTTACCGTTGCCATACGAAATCTACAAAAGGTCATTTGGGCATGCGGACCACCTGAGCAACCAGGCCTCTAATGAAGAGTTCCAGCGCTTTGTGGGTCGTTCGAGCCTGTATTTTGAAATGCCTTTGCGTTTCGCCAGCGCTCAGATTCTTGAGCAGGATAACGCTGCAGGTGAACAGGCGCGTGCGCATCAATATGCGCTGGCAGGTGCTTATATTGTCAGCCGTTCGGATGAGTTAATCGCCGTGTGGGACGGGCAGGATGCGCGCGGCATTGGGGGGACCGCAGAGGTGGTGCAATGGCGCGAACAGGGGCACGTGCCAGCAGAATATGCATTTGGAAATTATTTTTTCCCCGCAGTCACAATGAGTGCGCCGAGGGTAATTTCCGTTCCGCCCGAATCTGAGGCGCTAGATGCGCCCATCTAGTGGTCCAATCACAACATAGTCAACCACCGCGGCAATGAGGGCGATAACTACAACTACGATCATAATGAAGCCAAGCAGGCGCCAGCCGCGAAATTTCGTTTCCTCATCGTGGGGTGAATGCTCGGTTTCTTCTGGATGGTTCACTTTACTGCCCTTGTATTACTGACGGTCTGACGCGAACATGGTAACGCACAATCTGACCTGCTCCGCGGATTCTGCACACTTTAATCAGAAAGACTGATCGCTGAAATATGTCGAAGCAACTGTCCTACAGGTCAGATATCGATGGGTTGCGTGCTGTAGCCGTATTGCCTGTGGTTTTTTATCACGCCGGATACACCACTTTCAGCGGCGGGTTTGTTGGTGTCGATATTTTTTTTGTGATTTCCGGCTTCCTGATCACCTCGATTATTTTCAGGGACATCCAGGGGCAGACCTTTTCCTACCGGCAATTTTATGCCCGCCGCGTTCGTCGGCTGTTTCCCGCTTTGTTCAGCGTGGTCCTGGCCAGTTGTTTAGCCGCTTACCTGCTGCTGTTGCCTGAAGAACTGCGCGACTTCGGCCAGAGCGTTTTCAGCATGGTGCTGTTTGCTTCCAATTTTCTGTTCTGGAGTGAGTCGGGGTATTTTGCTGAAGCGGCAGAACTGAAACCGCTCCTGCATACCTGGTCACTGGCCATTGAAGAACAGTACTACCTGTTGTTTCCGATGTTTCTGCTGGCGGTTAAGCGGCTGCGCGCACAACCTTATCTGCAGTGGGTTTGGGGTTTGCTGGTGATCTCTTTTGCAGTCTCTATATGGAGTGTTTATCAGGCACCGGATGCGGCTTTTTATCTGCTACCCAGCCGTATGTGGGAACTTCTGCTTGGTTCTGTTCTCGCGATGAAGATGCCTGTGATTCGTTCCCGCGCGTTAGCTGAGTTGCTTGCTGTCACAGGTCTTGTGTTGATTGGCCTGGCGGTTTTTACCTTCGAGGCGGGCATGCGGTTTCCGGGCGCTGCTGCGCTGGCGCCGTGTCTGGGAACGGCTTTGATCATCTCCACTGGTGCCCAATTTCCCACCGCGATAACAAAATTTCTGAGTCTGCGCGCTTTGGTATTTGTTGGGCTCATTTCATACTCGCTGTACCTGTGGCACTGGCCCGTTATTGCGTTTACCAAACACTACCTCGGCACGCCGTTAACACCTGTGACTATGGCTCTGCTGGTGATGGTTTCGGTGTTGTTAAGTATTTTTTCCTGGCGCTACATCGAACAACCTTTCCGTGGCGCGAGTGCCTGGATGACGACCACAACTCTGTTCCGTGCAGCCGGCGGCGTTGCGTCATTGCTGATTGTCTGTGGCTTGGTGTTTGCCCTGTCGCAAGGGCTGCCAGATCGGCTGCCCGGTGATGTGGCCGCTATCGCTGCTATTGGCGAGCAAAGACCCGTGGCTAACGAGTTCTGTGGCCCAGGTCAGGTGCACAACACCTTCAACGAACCGCGTTGTCGACTCCTTCCTGATTCGCTGGAACCTTCTATTCTCATCTGGGGTGATTCACATGCGAACGTGTTGTTGCCCGCGCTACGGGAGAGCCTGCACCCTCTGCAGCGAAACGCAATTTATAGCGTAGCCAATGGTTGTGCGCCGCTGCTGAGTGCGCAGCGTATCGTGCAGCGGCGCAGCGGATCAGCGGGTAACCTCTCATGTCTTGATCACAATCTGGCATTATTTGAGGCCATCCGGCAGAGCATATCCATCGAAACTGTTGTGCTTGTCGCGCGCTGGGGTTTTCATGCTCAGGGTGTTGAAGTGCCGGGCAAAGAAGGCGCCGCGCGCTTCCTGCAAACAACAACCACTCGGGCTACTTCAGTGGAAGAAAACAGGCAGATTTTTTCTGCGGCGTTGACCGACACCCTTAAGCAGTTGTCCATGGCGGGTAAGTCTGTTGTGGTGGTGGATGGTCTACCTGAGGCAAAAGGGCATGTACCTGATCTGCTGGCCAAGGCACGCTGGCATGGACGTTCTCCAGACCTAACGCAACCCACGGCTGAACTGCTTGAACGCCAGGCGCCACTTTATCAAACCCTGGAGCAAGCGCTTGCAGCAGAGGTGGAAGTTGGTTTTGTGCCTCTACAAGTGACTTTCTGTGACAACCGTACCTGTGCATTTGCAGACCAGGACACGCCGCTGTTTTTTGATGATAATCACCTGTCGGAGGCAGGGGTTAACAAGGTGACGCCCGTGCTGAAAAATTTTTTTCGAGCAAAGAATACTGAATACTGAAAGCGACAATGCAACACCAAGCAGGTCCTCGGTGAGCGACGCGTTAGCCGCGGACGCCATGTCGGTCCTGCGTCTTGGTCCCTTATTTCTAGTCGGCGCGTTGTGTATTGAAGCGTTCTCGCATATTGGTGACGAGCAATCCAGATTCGTCTGGATCCCCGCCGCTGCAGCCGCGTTGTTGATCGTTGAATGGCTGGTGCTGCGTACAAAAGATGTCCCGCTTCGTTACGCTGGCCTGCTGCTCATTTTACCCTGGCTTGCAATTGTGATTGTCATGCTGCAGCACGTCAGTGTGGGTGTCATCCAGCCCACCATTGTATTCATGGCGATATCAATGATTGCCGTGGGGGCGCTGATGATGCCTCTGTGGCCGATGTTAGTCGCCCTCATCAGCAGTTCTGTAATTGTACTCTGGTTGGAGTTTGTGGTTGCGCAGGAAGAGGCTTCCGTTAGTCTCCTGGTGTTAGTCCTGACGCTGAGCGTCGCTACCCTGGTTTATCGCGTACGTCGTCGCGCCATAGTGAATGAAGTAGGACGTCGCGCGGCACAAACCGAATTAGCACTTCAGCGCTTAAAGGTTGCCAGTGCTGAACAGAAACTGGCGCTGTCGACAAATATGGCGGGTGGTATTGCGCACAAACTGAATAATGATCTGCAGACGATTGTCATCGGGTTGGAGAATGCATTGCGTCTTCTGCCAGAGCATCCGGCCGCGAAGCTGTTAAACCATGCGTTAGACAGTACTCAGAATGCTGCGGAACTGGTGAAGAAGTTACATATCCACACCGGCAAAATGAATTCAGAAAGTGAAACTTTCGACATCAAGCGGCTGTTAGATGAACCCATGCTGCGCGCCCAGCTGCCTGAAGACGCTGATTTGTTTCTGTCCTTTACCGGCTTGCCCATACAGTTGAACGGTAACTTTGAAGATTTAAGGACGACTGTTTTAGCGTTGGTACACAATGCAGGCCTGGCGCTGCCAGATGGTAGGGGCGCGGTCCTGGTGCGCGCAAGTGCAACGGGCGATGGCGTACGTATAGAAGTGAGTGATGATGGGGTGGGTATAGCTGAGGAAGACCTGCCGCGAGTGATGGAACCATTCTATACCAGCGAACCCATCGTTAGAGATGGTCTCGGGCTCGCCGTAGTAGATGGGGTCGTCAGACGGCACGGTGGCACTGTCTCGATACAGTCCGACAGAGAACGCGGTACACGTGTGAGTTTATTGTTGCCCAGATTGGCGTTAGAAAAAGACTAAGGAGAAGAATGTGGGGAGAGTAGAAGGCAAAGTAGTTGTCGTCACCGGTGCCGCATCGGGGTTGGGGTTTGCTGATGCACAACAACTGGTGGCAGAAGGTGCACATGTTGTTTTGACAGATATCGATGCCGAGCGTGGACAAGCGTGCGCGGACTCGTTAGGTGCGGCATTTCTGCAGCAGGACGTGGCAGATGAAGCCAGTTGGGATCGATTGATGAGTTTTGTTGAAGATCGATTCGGGCGTCTTGATGGCATGGTCAACAATGCGGGCATTGCACCCATTGCAGACATCGAAACCACCACAACTGATGTCTGGCGCAAAACCCTGGCGATTCACCTGGATGGCACCTTCTGGGGGTGCCAGAGCGCCATCAAACTGATGAAAAAAGGCAGCGGTGGTTCTATTGTGAACATGTCCTCAACCGCCGCGTTAGTGGGCATCCCGGCGTACCTGGCGTATTCGGCTGCTAAGGGTGGTATACGTTCAATGACCAAGGCGGTGGCGATTCACTGCCGGCAACAGAAGTTGGGGATTCGCTGTAATTCGGTACACCCGGGCAGTATCAGTACCCCCATGGTTCATCATGCGCTGAAAGAACTGGTGGGTGTTGATCTGCCGGCCCAGGAAGACCCGGAGGCAACCCGTTTAGCCATGGGTGTTGGCGAAGCCAATGATGTGGCACATATGATTGTCTATCTGATTTCAGATGAAGCCAAACACATTAACGGTGCAGAAATGGTCATCGACAACGGCGACACCGTCGTCTGACAAAAGGAGAGGACGTTCATGCATATTACTGCCATGGTCCATATCAACATCAATTGTCGGAACTTTGAAGCTTCCCGGGCATTTTACGAAATGCTGGGTTTTAAAGTTTTCTGGCCGGTACCACCAACCAATACAGAGGCGGTAAATCGTGCGGTAGGGATGCAGGACTACCGGGTCAATGGGGCCTTAATGTCATTAGAGGGTGCGAACCCGCCGATGGTCATCGATCTTCTTGAGTGGCAATCGCCACGGGATGATTCAGCCCCATACCCGAACCTGCATCGACCAGGGTTGGCGCGATTGGCCATGGCAAGCAGTGACCTTCAGGCCGATTACCAGTTTTTACTCGACAACGGGGTTGAGGTTCTATCCGAGCCAGCAACGGTCATGATCGATGAAGAACATGGCAGCAGCTTCTTCTGTTTTAAAGATCCCGACGGTACGTTTCTGGAGTTGGTGCAGAGCTTCTAGCGAAAATGGCTAACAAAAACAGTAGTGCGCCGGTGGCTGGCAAAACTCAGTCGATCAAAACCGTTGTGTTATTCACTGTAGGGCTGTCACTGCTGATTCCACCTATCGTTTTTTGCCTTGTGGCGCTGTCCAGCGGATTGAATCTCACGGAGACTACGACAGCCCTGATTGGGCAATTCAGTTCAAGAAAACAGAATTTATTGATTGTCGGGTTGTTGAGCCTTTTGCCGGTGGGCCTCATGTTGCTTGTTATCTGGCTGGTCAGCAAAATCAAACGGTTTACGATCGGCAAGCGCAATCTGGCTGTCGGCGGGGCATCTGGCATTCTCACTGTCGATGTCTGGATGAATGTTGAATATTGGCCTACGTTTCTTCCCCAGATGACTTATGCCGGTTTTCCTCATGGGCTCGAATTTGTTCTCGGGCCCATTTTTTATGCACCTGTGATGATGCTGGTGGGCATGGCGGCTGTGGCGCTGGCTAGGAAAAGAAAGCCGCTGCCATGAGAGCGATGCTTTGCGGCATTGCCGCAAAACTCGACAGAGCTCGCGCGGCGAGATCATGGTGCACCCGACAGGATTCGAACCTGTAATCCCCGGTTTCGTAGACCGGTGCCTTATCCAGTTTGGCCACGGGTGCAAGAGGGCGCGTATTATCTGGAAGAACGCGCCAGACCTCAACCTTTTATCGCATACGGTTTTCCGTTTCATTCCACATCTACTCGATCTCAGCCTGTTTTAGTGACAATCATTTTATCGATCTGCATGTCATCAATGGTGTAGGGAATGCCGCCTACACCCAGCCCGGAGTGTCGCAAGCCGGCAAAAGGCATGATGTCATCTCGAAATGCAGTGTGGTTGTTGATCATGATCGCTGATCCGTCCAACGCAGCAGCTATTGCAGTGGCACGGTCAATATCCTGGCTGAACACTGCGGCCTGGAAAGCAACCGGTAAGGCGTTGGCTTGATGGACAGCCTCTTCTACGCGGTTGTAGCCGTACACACACACAACCGGACCAAATATCTCTTCGCGGCTTACTTTGCTCTTAAAATCAGGGTTCACCAGCACTGTCGGCGCATACACACGATTGTTGACGCGGCTGCCACCGCAGGCGAGCGTTGCACCTTCATGCACGGCCTCCTGCACCCAACTTTCAACCCGGTCAACTTCGCCAGGTCTGATCAGGGGGCCGACGTCGGTGTTGGCGTCCATTGGATCGCCCACATTCAGTTGTTTGACCCCGGTAATCAGTTCGGTGACAAAATTGTCCAGCAAAGTGTTGGGCACATAAACCCGCTGAACCGACACACAAACCTGTCCGGCATGGTAGAAGCCACCTTTCAGAACCGCTGGCACAAGTTTCTGCAGAACAGCATCTTCGCAGGCAATCAGAGGTGCTGCGCCGCCATGTTCCAGCGCACAGCGTACCCCTGGCGCAAGTTGAGCGCGCAGTTGCCAACCTACGCGTGCGCTACCGATAAAGGAGAAAAAGCCCAGCCTGGGGTCGGTCACCAGGGATTGCGCCACACCGTTATCGGCGATCAAAGCCTGGCACCATCCTGCTGGAAGTCCTGCTTCGATAAGCACGTCCACCAGAGCCAGAGCACTCAATGGCGTATCCAGAGCGGGTTTGATAATCACCGGACAGCCAGCAGCAACAGCAGGTCCAACCTGGTGAACGATGAGGTTTAAAGGGTGATTAAATGCGCTGATTGCCGCTACGACACCAACTGGCTCTTTAAAAGTGCGTGCATGGTGGCCCTGGGTGAGGGGGGATATGCCCAGGGCAATGGTGCGGCCAACCTGCGCGCGAATGTGATCTGCACACATCTGCAGGCCTTCAGCTGCGCGCTTGGCCTCCACTTCCGCATCCTGCCGGGGCTTGGCGCCCTCCCGGGCAATCAATTCAGCAAATTCCGCAAAGCGTTCCTGCAGCAAATCTGATGCTCTGGACAATATATCGATGCGGGTTTGTACACTCATCCACTGCGAACGGTCTCGATAGAGGGCTTGTGCTTGAGCCAGCATATCCTGCAGATCTGCCTGACTTTGAGTTTGAATTTCGCTGATAACTTCTCCGCTGAAGGGGGAGACAACTTCAAGCATGGGTATTCCTTTGACTGTCAGAGATTTGAAATGTTTGGGTCGCTTTACCCGGCGACTCAATATAGCGTGTTGCCCTGTGAGTGTGCTAGAAACGCGCTTTGATAGAATATGTAAGTTCCCATTTGTCAGGTGAGTAGATGGACCCAATTTTTATAGCCGGGCTGGAACTGATGCTGATCGGTATGGGCACGGTGTTTGTGTTTCTGACGGTGCTCGTGGTCGCGACAAAATTCATGTCAGTACTTGTGCAACGATTCGGCCCGGTGCCGCAGGTCCTGGTGCCATCGTCGATAGCAGATGGAGCGGACCCTTCTGCTGAAGAAGTGGCCGCCATCACTGCAGCCCTCCACCAGCATCGTTTAAACAGAAACAGATAAACCAAGGAAGCTCATGAACAAAGCGCCCCTCGGCATCACCGATGTAATTTTACGTGATGCGCACCAGAGTCTGCTGGCTACGCGGATGCGTATCGACGACATGTTACCTATCGCCGCGAAACTCGACGCGGTGGGATTCTGGTCGCTGGAGTCATGGGGCGGCGCCACTTTTGATGCATGTATCCGCTATCTTGGCGAAGATCCTTGGGAGCGGATCCGGTTATTGAAACAAGCCATGCCCAACACACCCCAACAGATGTTATTGCGTGGGCAGAATATTCTCGGCTACCGTCATTACGCAGACGATGTTGTGACAAAGTTTGTTGAGCGGGCGGCGAAAAACGGCGTTGACGTATTCCGCATATTTGATGCGATGAACGATCCGCGCAATCTCCGCAAAGCCATCGAGGCTACTCTGGCAGTTAACAAGCACGCGCAAGGTACAATTTCTTATACAGTCAGTCCCGTCCATACCGTGGATTTGTGGGTAGACCTGGCGAAACAGATCGAGGATCTGGGTGCACACAGTCTGTGTATAAAAGACATGGCCGGTTTGTTAAGACCGATGGTTGCATACGATCTGGTATCAAGACTCAAAGCTGAGTTGGATATACCTGTACATATGCAGTGCCATGCCACTACAGGAATGTCGACAGCCACGTATCTGAAAGCAGTTGAAGCCGGCATCGATAACGTCGATACGGCAATTTCATCCATGAGTATGACCTATGGCCATACGGCAACGGAATCGATGGTGGCTATTCTTCAGGACACCGAACGCGATAGCGGTCTGGACATTACTTTGCTGGAAGAAATTTCGGCCTACTTCCGCAATGTGCGGAAAAAATATGCGAAGTTTGAAGGCAGTCTGCGCGGTGTCGATTCCCGCATTCTGGTCGCCCAGGTGCCTGGCGGGATGCTGACTAACCTGGAAAATCAGCTGCGCGAACAACAGGCTACCGATCGCCTTGATGAGGTTCTTACAGAAATTCCCAAAGTGCGCAAAGAGCTGGGTTACATCGCTCTGGTGACGCCTACCTCGCAAATAGTTGGCTCCCAGTCTGTCATCAATGTATTGATGGGGGAGCGCTACAAAAACATTACCGCAGAAACTGCCGGTGTTCTGAAAGGCGAATATGGCGCAACACCGGCGCCCCTGGATGCAGACCTGCAGAACAGAGTTCTGGATGGGGCTGCGCCTATTACCTGCCGTCCCGCAGATTTACTGTCTCCGGAACTCGAAACTCTTACGCTGGAACTGCAGAAGCATGCGGCCAACGAGGGTTTTGTCATGGCTCAGGACAGTATCGACGACGTGCTGACCTATGCACTGTTTCCACAGGTAGGCCTGAAATTCCTCAAAAACAGAGGCAATGCGGATGCGTTTGAGCCTGCTCCGGGCACTGAGAAAACTGTGGTCACATCTGCGCCTGCCCAGGCTCAGATCGCACAGGCAGGCCCAGCGGTTTACAACGTTCGGGTGAACAACAAAGCGTTTACCGTGGAAGTGTCAGCGTCTGGAGATGTCGCTACGGTCGCTGCCAGCGGACCGGTAGCGCCGCAAGCAGATGCTTCGGCCGCGGCTCAAGCCGTGCCGGCTGCACTGGCGGGCACAGTCGTCAAGGTTCTGGTCCAGGCAGGACAAACAGTCAGCCGGGGACAGCCCTTAGTGGTGTTGGAAGCCATGAAAATGGAGACGGACATCAGTGCGCCTGCTGATGGCGTTATCGGCGAGGTGCTGGTTGCAGCAGGTGACGCCGTGCTTGTGGGCACCCCATTGGTGACGTTGGCTTAGCCCAGGTGGAATTACTCACACAGCTCTGGCACGCCTCGGGTATCTATCAGATCAGCCCTGGCCAGCTGGTGATGATCGGCATCTGTCTGTTACTGCTCTATCTGGCCATCGCCAAGAAATTTGAGCCGCTGCTGCTGGTCACCATCGGATTTGGTGGTTTGCTGAGCAATATTCCCGGAGTCGACATCGCAACGGGTGATGGTTTGTTACATCTGGTGTACCTGGTGGGTATTGAAACCGGTGTATTTCCCCTGATCATCTTTATGGGTGTAGGCGCAATGACAGACTTTGGTCCATTGCTCGCTAACCCCAAGACACTTTTCCTCGGCGCCGCGGCACAGTTTGGTATTTTTGCAACGCTGCTGGGTGCTCTAGGTCTGACGTCTCTGGGTATTATGGATTTCAGTCTTCGGGAAGCGGCTGCGATTGGCATCATTGGTGGTGCAGATGGCCCGACAGCGATTTATGTTGCCGGTGCTCTGGCGCCTCATCTGTTAGGGGCGATAGCAGTAGCCGCATACTCCTACATGGCATTGGTACCCATTATCCAGCCACCGATCATGCGCGCGCTGACAACACAGGCAGAGCGTGAAATTGAAATGACCCAATTGAGGGAAGTATCGCAACTGGAAAAAATAGTTTTTCCTCTGTTGCTTCTGCTGCTGGTTGCTTTGCTGCTGCCGTCAGCAGCACCGTTACTGGGTATGTTTGCGTTTGGTAATCTCATGAAAGAATGTGGGGTGGTTGATCGTCTATCTGAAACCACGCAGAACGCGCTGATCAATGTGGTCACCATTTTTCTGGGACTGGCGGTGGGTTCCAAGCTGCAGGCGGACGTATTTCTGACCGCCAGTACGCTGGGTATTCTGCTACTGGGTATGGTCGCGTTTGGTGTGGGTACTGCCAGTGGTGTTCTTATGGCGAAGCTCATGAATCGCCTGAGCAGCACCCCGATAAACCCGCTCATCGGCGCCGCGGGTGTTTCTGCGGTGCCCATGGCCTCCCGGGTGGTGAACAAAGTGGGCCTGGAGGCGAACCCGCAGAATTTCTTATTGATGCATGCTATGGGTCCTAATGTGGCGGGTGTTATTGGTTCAGCCGTGGCTGCAGGCATCATGATTCTGTTTGCTTCAGCTCCTTAAAGTTCAAAAATTCATTGAGTTCAAAGGCTTAGCGTTCGCTCTTCGTAGTTTTTGCAGCTGGACGCTGCTAACATAGGTTTTCAGCTAGCCTGCCGGATCTTTTCACTTTGAACTTGCGACCGCATCTTTGTGCGTTTTTGTTCAGCTGCTTTTTTGCGGCATCTGCGTACGCAGAGACCCACTATTGGGTTTCTGTAGCCAGCTATAAAACGCAAAGCGAAGCGATGGCCAAACGCGAGACTGCAGAAAAAGTCGTTGGCCAACCTTTTGAAGTTTTAGGCTTTGTAACAGACAAAGGCTACTTCTATCGCCTGGTGAGTGGTCCTTATCTAACTCGTGAACTTGCTCAAGACCTCGCTGCTGTGGCATCCAGGAATGGGTTTACCGGTGCCTGGCACTGGTCAGAGAAGGATGCATCAACATCCGATGGGTTTGCTGCAGAATATTCTTCTGATATTTATGAAGTCGACAGCCAACCGGCTAATGATTCCCGTGCTGCGCCTCAAGAGCCGGCAACCGAGGGTGCAAAGCGCGGTGTTGTTGAAGAAGCACCCCAGGACTATCAGCTGCACAAGTTGCAGCGTGACGCGAGCCATCATGCTCCGGCCGTGCCAGCCATACCCGAGGGGCTGATGGGGTTTGTACCGGATGTTTTGCGACATAACCGGTTCGGGTCACCGGCTTTGCTATACGGTGCTGCCGGAGCTGCTTCACCCAGCGAGTCTCCACTTTCTGACTTAACCACCGAGCCGCCAAATCAGCTGTTACTGGCCAACCCAACTGGTGCGCCGATTACCCTGCCAAGTTATCGGGAAGCCGATATCGATATGCAGATTGATGGGGATCTGAACGAACCCGTCTGGCAGGCCTTTCCGGGTGTCGATTCGTTCCGTGTTGTGGATCCAGATACCGGAGAGCTACCACGACATGCCACGGTGGTGAAAATGTTCTACACCGAACGTGGTCTTTATGCCTCGTTCAAAATGGAACAGCCTCCTGAAACCCTGGTCAGAGTGTTTTCCAGCCGCGATGAAGGGCGTTTGAACAGGGATAACGTCGGTGTGACCCTCGATACTTCTGGAGAGGGCCGGTATGGCTATTGGGTGAATCTTGCCCTGGGTGGCAATCAGGTAGATGGTACCGTATTGCCTGAGCGTCAGTTCAGCCGCGATTGGGATGGTGCGTGGTATGGCGGTACCAAAGTCACAGCCAAGGGTTGGGATGCAGAGATATTCCTGCCCTGGTCTCAAGTTGCCATGCCCAAAGAAGCCGGACAACGCACGGTAAACGCCTATGCTTCACGTAAGGTGGCTTACATGGATGAGCGTTATGCCGTACCTGCTCTGCCTTTCACACAACCCTTATTTATGTCAGCACTCCAGCCTCTGCTTCTGGATCAGGTCGACCCCCAGCAGCAGTTCAGTTTTTTCCCTTATGTTTCTGTAACTCAGGATGAAGTTGAAGACTTCACGCAAACCAAGGCTGGCGCTGATATTTTCTGGCGGCCATCAACTAATCTGCAGCTGACAACGACATTGAATCCTGATTTTGGCAATGTCGAAAGTGATGATGTCGTTGTCAACCTGTCCGCATTTGAAGTTTTTTTTCCGGAGCGCCGACTGTTTTTTCAGGAAGGCACAGAAATATTTGATACCACCCCGCGGGCAAATGGCGATGAACCCACCACGGTGGTGAATACACGCCGTATCGGTGGCCAGGCGCGCGCACCTGATGTGCCTGATGATGTTGATGTGCCGTCTCAAGAGCTGGGTCAGCCGGTGGAGCTGATTGGTGCGCTTAAAGCGGTGGGTCAATTTGGTCAGGTCCGTTACGGGCTGCTGGCAGCTTCAGAAAATGAAGTGAAGTTTGACGTCGAAGAGATCAATTACTATCAGGATGGTAGCGACTACGGGATTGCACGTTTTCTTTATGAAGACAAAGCGCCTTCAGGTGCTTACCGAGCCGTTGGCGCGATTACAACTCTCGTGACACATCCTGAAGAAGATGCGTTGGTAAACGGCATTGACTACCACTACCTCACTGCGGGTGGAAAGTGGAAAGTGGATGGTCAATTTTTACACTCTGATACTGACGAAGAAGGTTCCGGCAACGGTGCTTTTGTCGATGTGGGTTATACGATTCGTCGGGGCCTTAATTTGAGATGGGGGCTGTCTCATTTTGACGACAAGTTTGAGCTCAATGATCTAGGGTTCACACGGCGTAACGATGCCACCAGCACAAACCTCCAGTTAGATTATGAAACTACGGATCTTCCCTGGTTCCGGAAGGCCCGAGCTGACAGTTTTATGCAGTACGAGGTTAACGGCGATGGGGAACGCACCCGTATCGGTATGGGTACCAACCTAGGTCTGGATCTGCGTAGTCAGGATCAGATTCGTGGCGGCATTGCTTACTTTCCAGCTCGAGCAGAAGATCGTAACAGTCGTGATAACGGCACTTTCGAGGTGGAAGGTCGGCACAACTTTTATGCTGATTATTTTACTGACACGGCTCAGCGCATCAGTTACCGGTTCGGTATGGAGCATGGTGGGGAAGAACTTGGTGGTAATCGCGTGGTAGGGCGGCTGGGTTTCACCTGGCGTCCTATCGATCAGATTAATGTAGGTGCCCTGGCGCAGTATCAACGTCGCCGCGGCTGGCTGCTTTGGCAGGAAGATCGGAATTTCACGACGTTCAACAGCACGGAATGGCGCCCACGGGTTAATCTGGATTATTTTTTAACCGCTAAACAGCAACTTCGGTTCTCTGCTCAATGGGTTGGTATTCGAGCCAAAGAGCAGGGGTTCTACCTGGTACCCGAGGAGGTAGGTGATCTGATTGAGGTTGAAAAACCTGATGAGGAAACGGATGATTTTGCGATCTCCCGGGTTAACGTGCAGCTGCGTTACCGTTGGGAAATAGCGCCGTTATCAGAATTGTCGGTGGTGTATACCTTGAGCGGTTCCCAGTCTGAAGAAACCGGAAGTTTTCAGGATCTTCTGAGAGATGCCTATGATGACCCTGTCGGTGAGCAGCTCATCATCAAGCTGCGTTATAGATTAGGCTCTTAAAACACAAGTAACTTACGTTTATCGCACAAACTCGCTACCCGACACCGGCATACTGAATGCTGAGAATCACGTAATACGGGAGATCAGCAGTGCATAAATGCCCTTTTCATGAACAGAGTAGCGGTGCCGTCGAAGGCGGAGAAATTAATTCCATACACTGTCCGGACTGCGGTGATTACCGCATCTCCGAGGTTGCTCTGCAGCAGATAGCCAATCTATCCAAGCCACCTCAAGGATGGCCGGAAGTGGTCGCTCGGGGTCAGCTGATCTCGACGCGCATAACGCGAGAGTTATTCGCGTGACCTAGAGGGCCGGTCGCCTGACGACTGGCATGGAAAATTCCGCTTCGATTGAATACTCTGCCTGGCCAGTCAGCCAGTAGTTTGTGTTCCATGCAATATAGAACCGCCACCCAATGGGGTGTCTTTGATGTCACCGTCTCTGATGGTGTCATTCAACGTGTAGACGGTATTCAACAAGACCCTGATCCCGCCGCCATCGGGCAGACCCTGCTTGATGGCGTCCAACACGCTTCCCGGATTCAACGACCTGCTATTCGTAAAGGCTGGCTCGCAGCTGCCCATCGAAACCGCAAACTGCGCGGCAACGACAGCTTTGTTGATGTCCCCTGGGACGAAGCGCTGGATATGGCTGCGCAGGAAATCGCGCGGGTGATTGCGGAAAAAGGCAACAAGTCGATATACGCTGGATCTTATGGTTGGGCAAGCGCAGGGCGCTTTCACCATGCGCAATCTCAATTGCACAAGTTCATTAATCTGCTGGGTGGTTCAACCCGGGCGATGAATTCCTACAGCACCGCAGCGGCCCAGGTCATTCTGCCTCACGTGGTTGCGCCCTGGTCTGAAATTGAACTGCAGCAAACCAGTTGGGACGAGATAGCTCAGGGCGCCGAACTGATGGTCGCCTTTGGCGGCATACCGTTGCGTAACACACAGGTGGCTTACGGTGGGATCACAGAACATCAGAGTCAGGGCGGCCTGCGCGGTGCGTTGGCGGCAGGCACCAAACTGGTGAACGTCTCTCCGGTATCTCATGACATGCCCGCGTGGTCGCAAGCGCAGTGGGTGGCAGCCCGTCCAGGTACTGATGTTGCGCTGATGTTAGGTCTGGCTTACGTGCTGGAAGCGGAAAACCTGCTTGATCGAACATTTCTTGAGAGCCATTGCCACGGCTATGCAACATTCTGTCGATACCTTCTGGGCGAAGCAGATGGCATCGCAAAATCCCCAGCATGGGCGGCGCAGATTTGTGGTGTGGACGCAGGGGTTATTGAGCAGCTTGCGCGGGAAATGGCGCATAAAAAAACGTTTATTACCGCGGCCTGGTCTCTGCAGCGGGCCCATCATGGCGAACAACCTTACTGGATGCTGGTGGTGTTGGCTGCCATGTTAGGTCAGATTGGCCTGCCAGGCTGTGGGTTCGGATTTGGTTATGGCGCTGAAGGGTTTATCGGATCCAGCTGGCGACGATTCAATTGGGCAACGTTCAGTAAAGGCATGAATCCCACGCGTTTTGCGATACCTGTTGCGCGCATTACGGACATGTTGCTGAATCCGGGTGCTGATGTGGATTACGATGGGCGCAAGATCACCTACCCGGAGATTGATCTGATCTACTGGGCAGGTGGTAATCCATTCCATCATCATCAGGATCTTAACCGTCTTGTTGAGGGCTGGCGCAAACCCAGTACGGTGATTGTGAACGAGCCTTGGTGGACACCAACGGCGCAGTGGGCGGATATCGTATTCCCGGCGACCACCGCACTTGAACGCGAGGACATCTGTGCTTCAAGTCATGACCCCTACGCGCATGCCATGCAGCAGGCATTGCCTGTGCAGCATGACGCCTGTTCGGACCACGAAATATTTGCAGGGCTTGCGGCTCGGCTCGACGTTGGGGAGGCGTTCGTGGAAGGGCGGAACGAGCAGGACTGGTTGCGCCATATGTGGGAAAAGTCTGCCGACAAGGCGCGCACGGAAGGGTTTGAACTACCTGAGTTCGATGCGTTCTGGCGCAACAGGATCTATAAGATTCCTGAGCAGTCCGCACGCAAAACCTGGCTCGCAGATTTTCGAGCTGATCCGCTTAACAATCCGCTGAACACGCCCAGTGGCAAACTCGAAATCTTTTCAGATGCCATTGCTGGGTTTGATTATGACGACTGTCCCGGCCACCCAACCTGGCTGGAACCCTTTGAGCGACTAGGTGGGCATAACTCGGAAAAATATAAATTGCACCTGCTGACGCCGCAGCCGGAAAAGAGATTGCACAGTCAGATGGATCCCAGTGCACATAGTCACAGCGGCAAGGTTGCTGGTAAAGAAGTGCTGCTCATGCATTCCACTACCGCTGCGGCTCGAAACATTCGGCAAGGCGATATCGTGCGCATTTATAATGACCGGGGTGCCTGTCTGGCGGCGGTTGGTTTCGATGACAACCGACTGGCTGATGTTGTTTCCCTGCCGACAGGTAGCTGGTTTAAACGTCTGGATGACTTTACGGATGCAAATGGTAATCCTAACGTGTTGACCGCCGATGTAGGCACTTCAAAACTTGCTCAAGGGCCCAGTGCCAACACGTGTTTGGTTGAAGTTGAAGCCTACACACCCTAAGGTTCGCGCTGCTGGCCTCGTAGTTCAATGGATAGAACGACCGCCTCCTAAGCGGTAGATGCAGGTTCGATTCCTGCCGGGGCTACCAAACGCACAATCGCTCAGGGCTAGTCAATACTCTGATTAGACCGATGGTAGCGCACCACAATATCTGGATCTGGTGCCAGGGTGGTACCGGCATTGTCTTTGCCTTCGTAATTCAGTACGGACAGTGCGTAACGCATACTTTCCAGCCGAGCTTCTTTCTTGATGTTGGCTTTGACGATGATCCAGGGGCTGTAGGACGTGTGGGTTCTGCTGAACATCTCTTCTTTATACTTCGTGTAAAGATCCCAGTGAGCCTGAGCCTGTTCGTCCACAGGGCTGATTTTCCATTGTTTCAGAGGGTTCACACGACGGGACTGGAAGCGCTCTTCCTGTACGTCTTTTGAGATTGAGAACCAGAATTTGATCAATTCCACGCCATCTTCATAGAGCATATGCTCATATTCAGGGACCTGTTGCATGAAGCCGCGGTGCTGCTGCTCCGTGCAGAAATTCATGACGGGTTCGACAACCGCGCGGTTGTACCAGCTGCGGTCAAAGAATGCGATTTCACCCGGGTTAGGCAGCTGTTCGGTATAACGCTGAAAATACCATTGCCCCTTTTCCACTTCGGTAGGTTTCGGCAACGCGACCACACGGGCGCTACGCGGATTCATGTGTTCAATGAAGCGACGAATCGTGCCACCTTTTCCAGCTGCGTCTCGACCTTCTACAATGATCGCAACCCGACGCCCCTCCAACTGCACCGAGCGTTGCAGTTTGACAAGTTCGATCTGAAGCTTTTCCAGTTCGCGCTCATATTGAAGCGTTGCCAGGGCTTTGGAGACATCGATATTTTTAGTCGATAAAAGCTGCAGGAGGCCCTTCTTGGTATTGACTGCTGCCAGCTCTTCTTCTGTAAGGCTAACATTTTCTTTAAGCGTTTTTCCGAGAAGGTTTTCTTCCCTCTCGATCTTGTCCTTTTCTTCCGCAGTTCGGATGACTGGCTTCCGTTTTGTTTGTGTGCGAGAGGGGGCGGGGGCTGGAGAGGGTGTGGGTTCGACTACAGATGATTCACGACTACTCACGAGCGGCGTTCCTAGGTTATAAACTTTGGGCCGCAGCACTGCGACAATGATTTTGAGATGCCAACTCGTTGGAAATGCACATGAATATCCGTGAAATCCCTTAGTCAGGTGTTTTTTGTGGTGATGAGCTTCGACGTGCGTTGAAAGAGGTTGTCCCCCTGCTTCTGCATGGCGCAACCTGGAATTTTGCTAATATGTAACCCTGCTATTCAATCAAAGGGTGACAATGAATAATCTGATGACGCGCTATTGCCTCGTATTCAGTATGGCTGTTGTAAGTCTGTCAGGGTCAAGTTTCGCCACGGCAGAACCCTCACTGTCACCGCCGGATGAGCCGCTCATCGACCTATCCACGGTTCAGTGGATGCACGGGCATCAGGACTGCGATTCAACTCGATTGGCGACAAACTATGTGGAATGGCAAGTCATTCGGTATCGAAATGACACATACATATTTCGACAGAATAAATGCTCAAATTACGAGGCGCCGTTTGTATATTTGTTTGTGGGTGCACAACGGGCGCTTTTAATCGATAGCGGTGCAACGGCTGCTGGCGGATCAAGTTTGGTTGATGCAATCCGCGCAATTACAACTCTTCCTGTCGTTGTGGCTCATTCCCACGGGCACGGAGATCATCATGCCGGCGACGCTGCTATGCAGGCTGCGGAAGGCTTTACTGTGGTCGGCACGGGGCCCACGGCAGTGCAGAGTTTTTTCAAATTTGAGGGTTGGCCTCGAAACGCGGTCAAGCTGGAGCTGGGTGGTAGAAACATCGAACTGCTGCCAATTCCTGGCCATCATGATGATGACATAGCCTTCTATGACCCACGCTCCAGGTTTGTAGTGACAGGCGACACCCTATATCCAGGGCGTCTGTATATCGGCGACTGGGCAGCGTATCGGGCGAGCATCACGCGGTTGATGCAATGGGTTGCAAGCCACGAGGTCACGTATGTGATGGGCACCCATATTGAGATGAGTAATACACCCAATGTTGACTATCCAATTGGTACAACGTTTCAGCCTGATGAAATCTCTCTGCCTCTGGGTGTATCGGATATCGAGAAGCTCGAAGCAACGATCGCTGACATGGACAAACCCCGACGTACCTACTTGGAGCGCTTCATTCTGTGGCCAAAGGACTGAGATGTTTAGCGCAGCCGGGTTACCAATTCCGTGACTGCATCGATCACGATCTGTGGCTGCTCCAACTGAATGACGTGGCCACTTTCCCTGGCGATATGCCGCTGCCCGGCAGTTGAGAGCCTGGTCAGTTCCGTTTGTAGTTCATCCCAGATTGTCGCCATTTCGCGCGCTTGTTTGATCGGTAAGCCAAATTCGTTGTCAGCGGCTGGCGTTTTACCCTGAGACAGTACTACCAGAGGTAGAGTGCCGAGTGACCTTGGAGGGTCGGTATCAAAAATTTCGCGGTTGAACCCCTCGGACTCTCTTAACATGGCTGCGCACGTGTGGTTCTGATTGACGGTTGCCGTCAACAGTTGCCGTTGTGGTTCAGGCAACTCGTAGCGCTCAAGCAGGCCGTCCATCACGCCGAGTGCGCGCACGATCCCCAGAGGTTGCACCCAGCTGCACAACGTCAGCATTGTGCTTAACTGTGAAGTGCCGCCGATACTGGGCAGCCGATTACCCTGTTGTTCATGAGAGGAGTCCACCAGCACCATGCCAACAACCTGCTCCGGGTAGCGCGTGTAGTATTCACGGACAAAAACACCGCCTGCAGACATGCCCAGTAAAATTATTGGGCCATCCAGTTTGGCCACGTTAAGCAAGGTATGGAGGCGCTCAGCAACACGTTCGGCACTCAGTGGTACACGGGTTTGTTCACTCCAGTCTATGCCGGGTCTGTCGTAGGCACACACGCGGGTCTGTTGTGCGAGGGCATCGTGCACCAGGCCCCATGAGGTGGAGCCAAATGTAAGACCGGCTTCGAGAATAACCGCGGGCGTACCCTGGCCTCGACAGTCCATGTGAATATTTAGACCATCAACTGAATGCATTACTCCCGGTGGTGGGAAGTTTTTGCTATCTGCTCCAGCAGAAAACCATTGATACACAACGCCTGCGATGATCATAACCACCAGCAGTACAAGTGCGTACTTTAATGCCTGGACAATTGTGTTCATGATCTTAGACTCTAGGCTTTTATTTGTTGAGCATAACGGGTTTGTCAGGGTTGCGTCATGGTCCTTCTTAAAGATGTTCTAGTTGGCATACCTGCTGTAAATGCACAACAGTGGGAGCCACTGGGAGGGTTCACAAAGTGGCTGATAGCTTGTCGTGCATCGGTGTTGCCGCTGACAATCTTTGCCGTCACTTTTGCCCTGTGTCTAGCGCCGCCAAACTCTATACAACAATGGATTCTCGCTGGTGCAAGCGGGCTGGCTCTAACCCTCGCTCATGCCACCAATAATCTGATCAATGATTATGTCGACCATAAAACCGGGGTCGATAGTGATAACTATTTTCGTGTGCAATACGGCGTGCATATTCTCGAAAGCGGCCTGGTTACAAGCGGGCACTACCTTCGCTACATTGTTTTTACCGGCGCCTTTGCATTGGTGCTTGCCGTTGTTATCTGCTGGTATGCGGGTGGCCTGACCCCCTGGTTTGCATTGAGTGGAGCGTTCTTCGTTCTGTTTTACACCTATCCCTTGAAACGTATTGCTCTGGGTGAACTCGCGGTTTTTCTGGTCTGGGGTCCGTTGATGGTTATTGGCACCTATCTTGTTGTGCATGGCCATTTTGGACTCGACGTTGTTTTCGCCAGCATCGTCTATGGCCTGGGTCCAACAGTGGTGATCCTGGCGAAACATACGGACAAAGCACGTCATGACCGGGAAAAGAAGATATGGACATTTCCGGTGGTCCTTGGATCCTGGGCCAGGCAAATTGTGGCGATAGCCGTTGTGGCTCAATTAGTCCTGGCGATTGTGGTGGGCATAGAGTTTGCCCTTTATGGTCTGGCTGGCATTGTGCTGGCTGTTCCTGCCGGGTTTCGTTGTCTGAAAGTATTGCAGGAAACAACGCCAGCTGAGCGCCCAGCCGATTATCCTGCGCAGGCCTGGCCGCTGTGGTACACCACGTTTGCTTTCCGCTATGCGCGCGATGCCGGACTGGGATTAACCCTGGGCGTTGTCCTGCAGAATGTGCTCATGTGAAGTCACATCGCACCTGAATCAACTCAACCAATGCGATAGCGTCGTGCCCTTGATTAGTCAGGCTGACGTACTTACCCAGAAACTGCTCATGCCGCGAAAGCTTGGAATGCTGTGATACACAAAACCTCTGGGGCTGTGGTGTAAGTCAGGGAAGCGTCTGATCAATGCTGAAATGGCTTCTTGAGCTTCGAGTCGAGCCAGATGTGCACCCAGGCAGAGGTGTCTTCCACCGCCGAAAGACTGGTGATGGGTATCTTCACGACTGACATTGAAGATTGCGGGTTCCGGGTAAATTTCAGGGTCATGGTTTGCACCCGCCAGTACCGTGCTGAGAGACTCACCTTTTTTGACGGGACAGCCGCCGATCTCTATGTCCCGGTTTGCGATACGGCCTGAATTGACCACCGGCGAGTCGTAGCGCAGCATTTCCTCTACCGCATTGGCAATCAAACCTGGGTCCTCTTTCAGCTTCTGCCATTCATCAGGGTTGTCCAGTAACGCCTTTACACCATTACCAATCAGGTCGGTGGTTGTGACGTTGCCGGCAATCAGCAGCAGGTTAGCCTGGGTAATCATTTCTTTAACGGTAAGTGTGTCTCCGTCGAGCTCTGCGCGAATCATGTCTGAGATCAGGTCGTTGCCAGGCTCTTGTCTGCGTGCTGCAATTTCAGCTTCGAAAAACGTGAACAGATTGTGATTGGCCTCGTCACGGAGTTTGATTTGTTCCTCGGTTGGAAAAGGGTTGAAGCTGGCTGCGACAGCCTGATCTGACCATGTTTTGAAGGCGGTGTGTTTACTGGCTTCAATGCCTAACATTTCCGCAATCACCACGGTAGGGACGGGCCCCGCAAAATCTGCAATCAGATCAAACTCATCGCCTTGGATCCTGTCGAGAATGTGTTCGACGATGGTTCGCGTTCGCTCACGCCACTTTTCAACAGCGCCCGGGGTAAACGAGCTGCTGACCAGTGAACGCAAACGCCGGTGATCAGGTTCGTCCATGAGTAACATGGAAGGTTCTTCGTCTTCAGCGATGCCGTTGCCGAGGAATTCTCGGGTAAATGTGCCGGGGTTTGCTTTGCGTGGATCGCTCCACATATCCGCATCGCGCAGAATCTGTTTCACATCATCGTGGCGGGTGTAGATAAAACGACCCAGTTGACTGTCTTCGTGGACCGGCGCTTCGCTGCGCAGTCGTGCAAATATGCGATAAGGATCTGCGCGAAATTTTTCGTCTAAAGGCGTGAGTTCGATGCCCTGGGGGAGTGGACTGTCAGTCATAGTGTGATGCCTGTTATCGGTTGTTTGATTCAGCCTGCAGCTTTCTTTTTCATCCGCCGAAGGGCATTCTATGACCTTAAATGAAGGAAAAATCCATGGCAATGCCTACTGTTCAGATTGTGCCTGAGGCAAAGCAGCAAACCAGTCTGCAAACCCTGTCTCTGGCGTTTGCCGGCGATCCGTTTATGCGCTGGATGTTCCCCAACGCCGAGCAGTACCTTACCTATTTTCCGCAAATGGTCAGCCGCATGGCCGGCAGCGCATTTGGCCATGGCAGTGCACTCAGCACAGAACTGTATGAAGGTGCAGCCCTTTGGCTACCCCCGGGTGAGGCGCCAGAGGAAGAAGAGACGGTCAACCTGATGGTCGAAGCGCTGTCGCCAGATAGACTTGAGGCCATAGGTGAAGTTTTGGGAAAAATGGAATCGTTTCACCCGAAAGATGATGACTGTTGGTATCTGGCGTTTATCGGCGTGGATCCTGGGCATCAGAATAAAGGGTTGGGCTCTGCTCTTATGAAACACATGACGGCCAAACTGGATGAAGCTAATTGTCTCGGTTATCTCGAGTCTTCTAACCCAATGAATGTCTCTTTGTATCAGCGGCATGGGTTCGAAATTGTGGGAGAAATTCAGGCCGCTGATTCTCCCTCTATATTGCCTATGATCAGACCCAGGCAGAGTTAATACCCTTTCAGGTGGCAAAGTCACGCGACAAAAAATATTCGTTTGACAAGGGTTCTGGTTTGCCGTAGATTCGCGATCAGTAGATTCCTGCCCGATGTTCTTTTTCGAGTTTTCTCTCTTAGTTTATCGATTCGCTTCTATGACGTTCACAGGACAAGGTGTTTTGTGACGATTACTTTTGTGCGCAGCAGATTGAGCGGGTGTGCACATCCTAAAAACCTGGAAATCCAGGTACGGAGAAAATATGAAATTGTATGTAGGCAACCTTCCTTGGAGCACTACCGATTCTGACCTCGAAAGCATGTTTGGTGAGTACGGTGCTGTTCAATCAGCGTCTGTTATCACTGATCGCGAAACTGGTCGCTCACGCGGTTTTGGTTTCGTTGAAATGGGTGACGGAGAAGAGTGCAAACGCGCGATGAACGAACTCAACGGTCATCAGATCGAGTCACGCGCGTTAAAGGTCAATGAAGCTAATGACAAGCCAAAGCGATCTTCTAACTACTAAGATTAGTAGCTAGTCTTAAAAACCCGCCGTCAGGCGGGTTTTTTTTATCTCGATTTTCTTGACTGTAAAAATATGTCCATTATTCTAGACATATGGACATTAAAACTGCTCTGCGTGTATTCGACACATTGTCACAGGAAACCCGATTAAAGGCGTACCGGCGTTTGGTTCAGGCAGGGCCTGCAGGTCTTGCTGCGGGTGTGCTGAGTGATGCGCTGCAGATTCCGCACAACACGCTGTCATTTCATTTGAGTCATCTTGCTAATGCCGGTCTGGTGGAATCAACCAGGCAGGGACGTTCTGTCATATATACTGCCAATTTTGACGTTACCAGAGACTTCATCGCTTTCCTGGTAAAAGATTGTTGCTCTTCAGATTTGGCCACGATCCGCGAAGACAGCGTCAAAGGGTGTTCCATTATCGAACTGGCAGACTGTTGTTAGGCGTCATGGGAACTGATACGCCATGAAAAAAGTGTTAGTTCTCTGCACCGGGAACTCCTGTCGGTCGATTATCGGCGAAGCATTGATCAACGCGTTAGGGGCAGGTCGTTATCTGGCAAGTAGTGCGGGTAGTCATCCAACAGGTGAAGTCCATCCTCAGGCACTTGCAACGCTCAGCAACCATAAAATTCCCATTGACCAGGCGCGCAGCAAGTCGTGGGATGAGTTCAGCGCTGATTCTTTCGATGTGGTGCTCACTGTATGTGATGAAGCGGCTCGGGAAACCTGTCCTGTCCTTGTTGGCAAACATCAGAGAATTCATTGGAGCATACCCGATCCGGCGCGCGTCGCGGGGTCGTCGTCTGATATCCAGCTGGCCTTTGAATCGACTTATGAAGTGCTCCGTAAGCGTATTGAGGTAGAACTCCTGTCAGAGGATGTGCAGAGGTAAGTATGGGTTTGTTTGAACGTTATCTGTCGGTATGGGTTGCGCTGTGTATTGCAGCAGGCGTGGTGCTGGGCAGCTTTGCTCCAGATCTGTTTGCACTGATTGCTGATCTGGAATTTGCCAGCGTCAATCTTGTGGTGGCGGTATTTATCTGGGTAATGATCTATCCAATGATGATTAACGTTGATTTCAGCAGCCTGAAAAAAGTTGGACAGAAACCAAAGGGATTGTGTATCACGCTTGTGGTCAACTGGCTGATCAAGCCTTTTACCATGGCTGCGTTGGGTGTTTTGTTTTTCGAGTACGTGTTTGTCGGCCTGGTGGACCCGGAGACAGCGAAGGAATACATCGCCGGCATGATATTGCTGGGTGTTGCGCCGTGTACGGCAATGGTATTTGTCTGGAGTCAGCTGGTTAAGGGTGATGCCAACTACACGCTGGTGCAGGTTTCGGTGAACGACATCATTATGGTATTTGCCTTTGCTCCCATTGCAGCAATGTTGCTGGGCGTAACCGATATCGTGGTGCCCTGGGAGACGCTGTTACTCTCGGTGGTGCTGTATGTGGTGGTGCCGTTGATTGTCGGTTACTTCACGCGGGTATCGCTGTTAAAGGCGGGTGCGGCTAGAGTTGAAAGTTTTACTACGGCAATAAAACCTTTTTCGGTTCTGGGACTGTTGGCCACGGTGGTTCTGTTGTTCGGTTTTCAGGCTCAGACGATTCTGTCAGACCCACTTGTCATTGCTTTGATTGCCGTGCCGCTGTTGATTCAGGGCTACGGAATTTTTGCTGTTGCGTTTCTCTGGGCCTATCTGTGGCGTGTTCCGTTTGCCACCGCAGCGCCTGCGGCGTTGATTGGTACATCAAACTTTTTTGAGTTGGCGGTGGCTGTTGCGATCAGCTTGTTTGGGCTTAATTCCGGCGCCGCTCTGGCAACGGTTGTGGGAGTTCTGGTGGAGGTGCCGATGATGTTATCGCTGGTGGCGATAGCCAACCGTTCCCGTAGATATTTCGACACAGCCGCTGAACCTCATGGTTAGCGGCTGGTAGAATGATCTGCGCTAGTCTTCGGGCTGGTCCAGGTATTCGCTGAGACCGTATCCTACCCGCTCACCGTCGAGAGTGTACTGCGTCATGCCTTCACCCACATGTGTATGTGTACCTTTACGACGGTTGCGCAGGGGGATGTAACCCATCACGCGGCCCTCAAGTTGCCTGACACGACCGTCTTCCAGGGTCAGTTCCGCTGACAAAGCGGTATGGTAGTTGCTGTCGCCCGCATACTCTGTGTGCAGTTTTGTTTTAGTAATGCGCACCAGGTTCTGTCCTTCATGGAAAAGACCGCCACCTTCACCAGCGGAATTGGTGCGGACAATCATGCCCAGGTCGTCACCGAAGTTGCCGGTGATCCAGCGATAAGAGGGGGTGGCTTGCCAGTATCGTGGTCCCCAGGAATGGTCTCGCAATCCCCAGCCGGAAAATGCGACAGGCGCTTCGTCACCCATCTGGATTTCGCCACTGATGCGGGAGTGCTGCTCGGTGTGCGCGCGGGCAAACTGGTTGCCGTCATCGGGATCGCCGACGTGTCCGTACATAGGGCCAACGGCATCGTGCAACAGATTGATGCGCAGACGCTGATGTGGGTTGTTTTTGAAGGCTTTGCCTGGATCCGCCATGTCTTTGGGATCGGCGAGGAAGACTGCGCTGCCGTCATAGGTTGTGCGCACAGATTCCGCGGGAGAGAGCACATCAATTTTCAAGCCGCCGGCATCCCAGGCATCGTTATGAGTGATGGTGGGTTTTGCATAGTTGAACAGGGCAGAGCCGTCCGGGTTCCAGACGATGACTGTCATTTCCGCATAACCTTCATTGGCCCGATTACCGATGCGCACAAATCCGCCGCGGTTCTGTTTGGGATCGAAGAAGTTGAAGTAAACTGACTCGTTGAAATTTTCTTCTGGCCCCAACTCGTGGGTGTAATCGTCTTCAGCTTTAAGATTGCCGTATATGGCGATGCCATTTGGTGTTGTCTGCATGGGTTCTACTCCTGATTTGTCGCTACACGGATGACGCTTCCACCTTCACCATCAGTGAGCACATAAATACTCCCGTCTGGTGCCTGTCGTATATCTCGGATCCGATCCTTAATTTCACTGAAAACAGCAGATTCTTCAATCACCTTCAGATTGTCCATCTGCAGGTGCCGAACCTCGGCGTCAACTAGGGCGCCCACAAACAGGTCTCCCTGCCACTGGGGGAACATTGATCCTTCGTAGATCATCAGGCCCGATGGTGCAATTGAAGGCACCCATACTTTGATGGGTTGTTGCATGCCTGCAAATTCGGTGAACGGAGACACATAGGCGCCGTTGTAGTCCATACCGTAGGTGATGGCAGGCCAGCCATAGTTGTTGCCCGGCTCAATAATATTCACTTCATCACCGCCCTGGGGGCCATGTTCGTGTTGGAAGACAACACCCGCTTTGCTCACGGCAAGCCCCTGAGGGTTGCGGTGACCGTAGCTCCAGACATAAGGGGCGTTGCTGAATGGGTTGTCAGCAGGTGGCGTACCGTCTCGAGAGAGGCGGATGGTTTTACCAAAATGTGTATTCAGATTCTGAGCCTGTTCGCGAAAGTCAAAGCCGTCACCCGTGGTCAGGAGCAGGGTGCCATCGGGTAACCAGGCAAGACGGCCGCCGTAGTGGAGTGGGGCATATTTGCTGGGGGCTGCGGAAAATAGAACTTCCGTTGCTTCAAGATTATTGCCAACAAGCTGTGTGCGGGCCACCGTTGTGCTGTTACTTTCGGCGTCGCCGGCTGCATAGGAAAGATACAGCATCTGGTTCTCAGCAAAGTCAGGATCCAGAACCACATCAAAAAGCCCACCTTGACCAGCGCGATAAACCGCAGGCACACCTTCTATGGGGGTAATCGCGCTGCCGTCTGCAGAAATGCGCAGCAGATTGCCGCCCAGTTCCGCGATCAGATGGTCGCCGCCCGGTAAAAAGGCAATGCTCCAGGGAAAGCTCAGATTTTCAGCAATGGTGGTTAATTGATACTCGGACGTGTTGGCCTGGGTGCTTGCTGCGTGGCCGAGCAGGCAGATCAGTAACAGCTTGTGCCAGCGGCTGCTCTTTTGCTGATACTTGCGTTGCGCAGCGGGCGACACTGGGGTGGCGGTGAACATATTTGTATTCTTATAAACGGCGTCGATAATGCTATGGTAACCCGTTGTGTAGATTGACCCAAAGCGCTACTGACTTTGGTTAAGGAATGAGATTGAAATTAGTTCTAGCTTTTATTCTGGCTGTTGTGACCACTTATGTGGTTGCGGTGCTCGCGTATACCCAATTGAATCTGGCTAATGTTGTGGAGATGGGGCTGCCAGTGAGTTTAATGGACCGGGTCGGCGCTGCGGGTCACGACCTGATCGGCATGACCAGTTTATATCTGCCCATCATAGCGGTAGCGCTGCTGCTGGCGTTTGGGTTCACCGCCATTGTTCTGCGTTGGGTGCCACAGCTCCGTACGCTGGGGTATATGCTTGCCGGGTTTGTAGGCATTTTTGTGGTCGACTATGCGCTGGGGGCTCTGTTAACCGGCGGCACACATCCGCTGGCGGTTACCCGTACGACGGTAGGTCTGCTGTCACAGTGTGTTGCAGGTGCTCTAGGTGGGTATGTGTTCGTGCTTTTGTCTAGCAAAACCGAATAAACACTGGTCTTGTTACAGACCGGCCACTGTGGCGTAGTCAGACCAGTAGTCTGGATAGGTCTTGGCAACAACGTTCTTGTCATCCACAGCAAGCGTGCCGCTGACACTACCCAATAACGAGAACGCCATTGCCATACGATGATCGTGATAGGTTCGTAACGTGTGCGGACGCATGGCTTGTTCGCCCAGTGGCTCAACACAAATACTCTCATCGGTTGTCTGCGCGTTTATCCCCATGTCGGCAAATTCTGTTGCCGGACATTCCAGGCGGTCACATTCTTTGTGATGCAGTGAGCTTAAACCGCTGATGGTCAGTGCTGCGGGAAGTAGTGGCGCCATAGCGATAAGGGTCAACGCCGCGTCTGGCATCGTTGTCATGTCTATCGAATCTATTGCGGACAGGGTTGTCGGGCCCTTGATGTGTGTTTGATTTCTGTTGCGCACAACATCTGCGCCCAATTGCTCCATGACGGTAAAGAACTGGTAATCACCCTGCACTGTGCTGTCTCCCAGGTTATCCAGTGTCAGGCTACCCCCATGCAGTGTAGCCAGGGCGGCGAAGTAAGTTGCCGCGGTTGCATCACCTTCTATCTGTATTTCACCCGCCTGGTAAGCCCCACGTTCGACTTCCAGGGTTTGCGCGTTGATCCATTGGCTATGCACGCCACGTTTTTTCATTTCGTTAAGCGTGATGTCGATATAGGGTCGGGATACCAGATCCCCGGTAATGTGGATCAGCTGTTTTTCAGCGCCATCCTCTGTATTCGTTGCGCAATAAGGTGCACATAACAACAGTGCAGTGACATATTGACTGGATAAGCTGGCATCAATTTGCATCACGGGCTTCGGTCGCAAGGGGCCGGATATGGTCACGGGTAATCCGCCGCTTGCAGACTCTACCTGGCAGCCTTGCTCGCGCAACACGTCATAAAGGGGGGCGTTTGTGCGAACTCTCAATGAACTGTGGCCGTCCAGGGTGGTACGGCCGCTGCGCAGTGCGGCTATGCCAATCAGCAACCGGGTTGATGCGCCACTCATTCTCGCATTCAGAGAGATGTCTTTGTGCAGATCGATCGGACCGGTCACAAGAATTCGATCACCGTCTTTGGACACGTCTGCACCAAGTGCGGCAATACATTCCAGCATGGCATCAGCATCATCGCAGTCGGGCACACCTGCAATCGCGCTTGTACCGCGAGCCAGTGCCGCCATAGCCAGTTGGCGCAAGGCGATGGATTTGCTGCCTGGCAGGGTGAGGTGGGCGTTGTGCACAATGCCTGAGATACGCGGAATAACAAATGGGTGTGTTGTGCTTGAGGTATTCACGCCTGGCCTGTACTTGCTCTTGGGAAAAAGAAAAGGAGGTATTCTGGGGTATCAGGGTCAATCGAGCAAAGAAAAGCCGCCTTGCGGCGGCTTGAAAATTCCCCAATTTTTATTGTTTTGCTGGGAATCTAGAGTATCAATGTGAGACGTTCAGTCTCATCGCGTCGCTTTCACTGTTGCCATCACGCTGAATGCTGGCTCTGGTAAAAACTTTACGCGTGCCGTTCCCCGGACCCGGCAGGGCATAATCTATGCGCGCACGGTAACAAACTGAAACAAATAGAGCAACCCTGTTTGCGCGCTAAATCAAGCAGTTAAAGCCTATATCTCTAACAGGCCACGGAACTATACTGGCGTCAGCAGGGAGGTTGAAATGCAGAATCTTTATACGCAGTTGGATGCGGTATTTACCGCGCATAGTGAAAAACCTTGTTTGATTCTAGATGATCACAAGGTATGGAAATTCAGAGACTTACGCGGGGTAGTTGCTGTCGCAGCTGAGCGATTGATTGGATTCGGCGTAACGCCAGGCGATCGGGTTGTGGTGCAGGTCGAGAAATCTCCGCACAACCTGGCCCTTTATCTGGCTACCTTGTGTGTCGGGGGCGTTTACGTGCCGCTGAACACTGCCTACACAGAAGCTGAACTGAAGTACTTTGTAGAGGATGCCGAGCCCGCCTTATTTGTGGGTAGTCGAGCCCGCTCCGACGTGACCAGTGCCACGCTCGATGCTCAGGGTGCGGGGTCTTTTTTTGCTGAAGTGCCCATGCCGGGTGTTTCTGACATCCATCTAAATCTGGGTACTCCATCGATTGCACCTCGCCACGGCGATGACCTGGCCGCCATTGTGTATACGTCAGGTACCACAGGTCGCTCGAAAGGCGCCATGCTAAGTCATGCGAACTTAACGATTAATGCAGAGGCTTTGTCCGTTGCCTGGGGTTGGCAGACCGATGATGTCCTGTTGCATGCGTTACCTGTATTTCATGTGCATGGGTTGTTCATCGCCAGTCATTGCGCGCTGTTAAATGGTACACCCATGCGTTGGATGAATAAATTTGATGCCGCCAGCGTGCAGCAAGCGCTGGCGGAATGCACGGTGATGATGGGTGTGCCTACCTTTTATTCCCGGTTGCTTGCGTTGCCGGAATTTCCCGCTGTAAATCTGGATCACATGCGATTGTTTGTATGCGGTTCCGCGCCGCTGACAGAGCAGGTTTTCGAACAGTGGCAGACCCGCACCGGCCATACCATCCTTGAGCGTTACGGCATGAGTGAAACCATCATCAATACGAGTAATCCATTGGACGGTGAACGATTGCCGGCAACGGTTGGGTTTCCATTACCCGGGCTCGAACTGCGTATTGCTGACGGTGATGGCAACGAAGTGCCCACAGGGGAGGTGGGCACTATTGAAGTAAAAGGTCCAAGCGTTTTCAGCGGCTACTGGCATATGCCGGAAAAGACTGCCAGTGAATTTCGCAAGGACGGTTTTTTCATCACGGGCGACCTCGGCACGGTTGATGAGGAAGGTCGTTTATCGATTGTTGGCAGGGCAAAAGATTTAGTTATTTCAGGTGGTTACAACGTTTATCCAAAAGAAGTCGAGCGTGTCCTGGATGAGATGCCAGAGGTTCGCGAGAGTGCTGTTATCGGCGTGCCCCACGCAGATTTTGGTGAAGCGGTAGTAGCGGTTATTGTGCCGGTGCACGCGCCGGTCACATTGGCCCAGGTTGATGCCGCGCTGGGTAGTCAGCTGGCCCGTTTTAAACAGCCCAAGCGAGTTGTAAATGTGGATTCGCTGCCCCGCAATACGATGGGTAAAGTGCAGAAGAATGTGCTGAGAGAGACTTACCAGGACATTGTTAACCAGGAAGTGACTTGAGGCGCGCGGAAGTTCAGCGCCGCGAGCGCGGCGCTGATAAGCAGACCTGTGAGCGGCGGGTTAAGACCTAAGAGGCGTCTGCCAATGTCAGTGATTCTCGCAGTTCGCGTTTGAGGAACTTACCAGAGGCATTTCTGGGTAACGCATCGTCGGTGAACCAGATGTAACGGGGTATTTTTGGCGCTGCTATGAGTGCCCGCAGGTGGGTGCGCAGTTCCTCTGCACTGGCTTTAGCGCCCGCTTTCAGGTGCACGGCAACGCCAACCTCTTCACCAAGACGGTCATCAGGTACACCAAAGACAGAACACTCAGCCACAGCAGGATGTTCGAACAGCGCGCTTTCAACTTCAGCGCAATAGATGTTCTCACCCCCCCGAAGCACCATGTCCTTTATGCGATCGACGATAAACAGGAAGCCATGTTCATCCATACGTGCCACATCACCTGTATGCAGCCAGCCTTCTTCAATGGTTTCACTCGTCGCGTCAGGTCGGTTCAGGTAACCGCGAATCACCTGAGCGCCGCGTACCAGCAGTTCACCGGTTTGACCCAGTTCGACCTCTTTGCCATCGGCGTCAACAATCCTGGCTTCAAAGCAGGGCATTGCAGGACCACAACTTGCCGGCTTATCGACAAAAAAGTCGCCGCCTATGGAGGTGATGATGCCGCAGGTTTCGGTCATACCGTAGCCGGTATTCGGTCGGGCGGTGCTGACGGTAGAATCAATTTTTGCAACCAGATCGGGTTGCAGCTGGGCGCCGCCGCCACCCAGGCTGAGTAGGCTGGAGGTGTCTGTTTCGGCGAACCTGGGGTGTGAGATCAATTCCCGGGCCATCGTCGGTACCCCGCTCATGGCACTGACTTTTTCGCGTTCGATCAATTCCAGGGCTTCGCCAGCATCCCATTTGTACATATGCACCAGCTTGCCGCCAGCCAGAGTGGTGCCCTGGGCAACACAGTTGTTGGCGGTAACATGGAAAAGGGGTGTTGTGACAAGTGCGGAAGGTGCAGGGGTCGGTGCGCCGGGTTCTATGAGACCCTTACGTTCCGCGATAGTTCGTAGTATGGCGCCAGCAAACAACATCGAATAAATATTGCTCACACAGCCACGGTGGGTAAGTTGTGCACCTTTCGGATGACCGGTGGTACCTGAGGTATAGAAAATACAGGCGTCGCTATCCGGGTCAATGTCTACCAGCGCCACGTCTGCGCTGCCTTTTAACAAGTCGTCCCACGGAACAACGCCAGCAGGCATGTCCGTCATGCGAACGCCGACCAGCTTGATCTGCTCAATTTCTTTTTCATGACCCGCCAGACGGTCATAGCGTTCCTGGTCGAGGATGAGCACCTTGGGCATCGAGTCGTTGAGCGCGTACATCATTTCTGGACCGGTCCACCAGGCATTCATGCCCACAACGGTAGCGCCGATATATAAGGTTGCCCAGTAAGCCTGCAGCCATTCAGGATAGTTGCGCATGGCGATGGCAACATGATCGCCAGGTTGCACACCCTGTTCACCAAGCCAGGCGGCTATCTGTTTCACACGGGTATGTACTTCGTTATAGGTCAGCCGTTCATCTTCGTAGACCAGGTAATCGTTGTCACCAAATTGCGCAGAACTTAGAAATACATCGCGCATGTTGCCGGGTGCGTTGGCGTAAATCCGGGTTGGATTGCCGCGAATTTCTTTCACTGCTATTTCGAATTCCGCACCGGGTGCAATCAGGCTTTGCCAGATATTCTGATACTCTTCGTACAAGGTCTCTCCCTCAATTCTCTCCAAAATTAAGCGGCAAAAGTTAACACGTATTTCACCCGGGTGGGCAACCTTTTGCGCCCTTGCGCTGGCTTTTGCGGGTTTCTAATCTGCGGATGAAACGTGCACAATCCTTCTCTGAGGAATAATTACAGCAGAGGACAGCAGAATGAAAATCGGCATTATACCGGTGAATATCGGGGTAGATTCAGTAGAGCAGATGACTGGGCTTGCGCAACTGGCAGAAGGTTTAGGCTTCGAATCTGTATGGACTTTTGAGCACGTCATTGTGCCGCTGGATTATCAGTCCAAGTACCCGTACAGCCCCACGGGCAAAATGGGCGCTGCGCCGGAAACCAATTTTGTCGACCCGCTGATTGCACTGTCGCATATTGCGGCAGCCACAAAAACACTCAAGCTGGGTACAGGGGTAAATATTCTGCCCCAGGCGAATCCTCTGTATCTGGCCAAGCAGGCCGCAAGTCTGGACTTCGTTTCCCAGGGAAGGCTGCTGCTGGGTTTAGGCATAGGCTGGCTGCGCGAAGAATTCGAAGCGCTTGGCGTGCCATTCGAAAAGCGCGGTGCTCGATTTGATGATTATCTCGAGGCCATGCAGAAGCTCTGGCAGGGTGGGGTGGCGGATCATCAAAGTGAGTACCTTGATTGGCAGGGTTTCAAAAGCTTTCCCAGCGCTCCGGAACTGGCCGTTGTCATTGGTGGCAATAAAGGCAAAGCCTTCGATCGAGTGGCCAAATATGGCCAAGGTTGGTTTGCACCCACTACCGATGCCGGTGAGTTGAGCGCCGATATGGAGAAACTTAGAGCCGCGTGCGATGCACACGATCGTGATGCCTCCCAGGTGGAAATAACCTGCATGTGGACAGGTCAGGGGGGTGATGAAGCGGTGCAGGCCCTGGCTGCTGCGGGCGCCCATCGTTTACTGGTACCGTTGCAGGCACTTGGTGCTGACCCGATAGCGGGCATGCAGGGATTGGCTGCAGAGGTGATCGCAGCATAAAAGAATTGGCAACACACGCTGGGTTGGTGCAGCACCTCAGGGTGATTGTGCCCGTGTTGCACGACGATAATCACCTGAAGGTGTTGTTGAAGTGGCTGGCGGAACATCAACTGGCGGCCATTGTTGTGGATGGCGCTGCCAGCGAGGTGACGCAAAGGCTTGTGACCACTCCGCATGAATACATAGCCCATCCACCAGGGAGAGGCATGCAGATCGCTTGTGGTGTCGCTGCCTCTGCCGTGCCCTGGATATGGGTTCTGCATGCAGATGGTTTACCAAGCAGCGCTGCGGTAAGCCAGTTGGGTGGCCTGGTCGAGGCTGATGAGCCTCGTTGGGGTCGCTTCAACGTGAAAATACAGGGCCTCGCGCTGATTGCGCACACGATGAACCTGCGGTCTCGATTCAGCAGAATCTGTACCGGAGATCAGGGCATGTTTTTCCATGCAGGTCTGATTCAAGCAATAGGTGGTTTCCCGGCACAGCCGCTGATGGAAGATATTGAAGTCAGCCGGCGCCTCAAAGCGGTTGCATCAAGTGCGTTTGTGGCCTTGAGCGCAACTGTTGAAACGTCGCCGCGCCGTTGGCGCCAGGCGGGGGTTATTCGAACAGTACTTTCAATGTGGGTATTCCGTTGGCGCTACTTTTTTGGTGCGGATCCCGTTGTTCTGGCGCGCGCTTACTACCGTGGTTGATGATCTTCAACAGGCATTAGCCGTGTTCACCCGAACGCCTGTAATGGGTAAAACGAAAACCCGCCTGGCGAAATCGTTGGGCAAAGCCGAAGCGTTGGCGGCGCACATTGAGCTGGTGCAGGGTTGCCTGGGCAGGTTGCAGCTGCAGGCGGATGCACGCTGCGAATTGTGGGTTACTGACGATGCGCCTATTGTCGCCCAGTGGGCGGATCGGTATCACTTCGATCTGCGGTATCAATGCGAAGGCGATCTGGGCGCGCGCATGTATCACTGTCTGGCGCAGATGTTCTTAGCGGATGTGTCGGTCGCAGTGCTGGTTGGCACGGACTGCCCGGATATTGACGGGCGTTATGTGCGGCAGGCCTTCCGCGCGCTGCAGAGCAACGACGTTGTGTTTGGTCCTGCTGAAGATGGTGGGTATGGCCTGGTTGGCATATGTCACTCTGCCATGCCGGCGGCAGTGACACTGTTCCAGGATATTGCATGGGGCAGCTCGACTGTGCTGGCGCAGAGTCTGGAGCGAGCTGCTGAGGCGCAGTTGTCGGTTGTTCAGTTGCCGGTGATCTGGGATGTTGATCAGGTCGCGGATTGGCGCCGCTATCAGCATATCGAAAAGGGTTAAGTCGACTCGGCGTTTCGTGAGATGGTCTGAATGAAGTGTTCAAGCCGGCGTCGGTCTGTGACATGCATTTTTGTCAGCTCAATGCCGCACACCAGTTTCTGACTGTGCTTGTTCTCATGGAAATGGCGGATGACCGCCTGGCCATGCAGCTCCAGCAGCTTCGGGATCGTAATCGCGCAGCTGTCAAAGCAATCGTCATTTTTCACCGGCCAAGGCGCGGGCAGGTCAAATTCAGCGCGACACCCGCCAGCAGATATGTCGATTATTCGACCTGAGATTTCCTTTTCGCTGAAGAAGCTGATGCGTGCGCCGCTTGCGCTTACCCGAAGCGGTAAGCGGAATCTTGCCGCTCGGCGTCTTTGTTGTGACAGTATTGAGGTAGGCAGCTTGAGTTCAAAGAACGGTATTCCTCGCTCGGCATCCATTTTCAGCAGTTTGGTTTTTTCGATGAACACAAACATGCCTTCGGCTCGCGCCGACAGGCTCAGTCGCTTACTTTGTCGAAGTGCTCCGATGCCGCTCCGAGGTTGAACATCTTCAATCAGGAAGCTGTTATCACCTACGTCCAGAAGCTTGCACTGATAAGTTTCTTCTGTTTGATCAATTCGGATAGACAGGTTTGAACGACGGTCGCGCAGTTGTTTCAGGCAGCTGACGATGTCATCGACATTGCGTAGATAGCGACTGTCAGCCGGTAGCACCGCACCCAAGGCTGGTTCCGGCTCAGACATTATCTGGTATCCACAGGGGGGGTGTTTCAGGCGCTGATAAAAGCACCGCTGTTTGCGGAGCCTTTGGCGTCCTGCTGTCCGGATTGTCCGTATAAACCGTCAATGGACTGTCCACTCATTATTCCCAATATCTCTCGAACAGATTGTTGCGAACGGTGCAGGATCTTTCCGTTAACCAGGTTGTAATCTCGGGCTTGCATTGCCAGTTGCGCAAGCGAAACGTGACTGGGGTCAAGCTGTAAGTCTGTCTGGGTTTCGCCGGCGGCTGCCTGCGCGATTTTTTGTCCCAGGGCCGGCGCTGCAGCAAGCCTTTGGCTGATGTGATTGCAGACGTCGAGTTTCTGCGAAGAGAGCGTCTCCAGGCGCGCACCATCATGATGAATGAGTGCATCTCGTTCATCAATGAGCAGTGCAATCAGTGCCCGAAACAGTGTTTCAAGGGCGCTTTCATCGGGACTGATATTCTCGAAATCACTATCGATTGACATTGTAACTCATTGTTAAAGCTTGGATTCTAGTTTTAGAAAATTTTCCGCCAGTCGCTGATTATCTATGGGGTATTGGCCTTGCTCGATGGCTTGCCGGATCTCTTTAACCCGGGCATCGTCGAAACTCTCCTGGCGTTCCAGGCGCGCTTCCAGAGCTTTTAAGACAGCTGCATCGTCACTGATTTTCACCGAATCCTGCGCACGGCCTTCCTGTTGCCCCGTCGCGTCACTGCGGGGTGACTTCGACTCCTCGCGGGTCCGCTCAGCGGCATTAGGGTTGGTCTGCGCAAGTCCGCCAAACCGATTGTTGATATCAATAGCCATGATTCAGTGCTTCAACTTAAATTTACCTATAGTCGATATCGACTGATATTGAATTAACTTTAGTAGAAATTTCAAAAAAGTCTGCCTGGCGCCTTTTTTATCACGATAGAGCGTCAGCCCTGGAAATCCGGCGCGACGGTACCCACCTGCCCAGGTCCGATAATCCAGGGTCTGATGATCCGTGCAGAGCTGTCGTTGCGTACCTGTATCTGCTCACCGATGCGACCGCTGGCCATGGCCGTACCGTAAGAGGTAATGCTGACACGTCCGCTGTTGGCGGTGATGCGTACACGTTCACCTTTACCAACTGCCATCGGCGCTTCAAGGTGATTGGTGTTTAACACGGTATCTGCTCTTAATGCGCGCCGCGCGATTTTACCCACAGCTTCTTTAACCTCAGAAATATGGTTGTTCCTCGACTGTTGTAACCATTGCGTCTTCACTTGAAGGTCGCTGTCCAAGACCATCTCCCCGCGACTGATTGCGCGGCGAGTGGTGATCACTTCGACGGCTACTTTCACCTCAGCACTGGCATAAAGGGACCAGTTAGCTGGGCCCAGGCAGCGCACGTGTACAGGTACACGTCCAGCAAGGACTTTGGTTTTTATCTCGGTGGCAAAAGCGTTGCAGGGTTTCAGGTGGGCCGCGCTGCTTACCGGTAAAACGGAAAACTTGTAGTTACCCGATGGATAGCTTTCAGCCAGCTGTTTTTCTAATGCAGCACCGACCTGTTCTTCTATGACGTTTGCGGCTGCCGATATGTTTTGAAAAAGGCAGACCCAGAACAGCAACAGGGCAAGAACTGATTTTGGCGTGTTTCTTTTATTCATGATGGATAACTCATCAGGTGACGTCGAAGTAATAGCACATTCGCGTCAAATCACCGGCGCTTGCCGGCAATAAATACAATGCAGATTCATTTGGCCTGTTTTTCGGCAACTTTTTACCGCTTGGCCCGGCAAAAGGTTGCCGGAAAATGCTGTGCCACCCTCGCTTTGTCCAGAATGCTCGGTTTACATCGGTTTAATCGAATTGGCACGGAGTTTGCTTTGTTGTCCACATCAAAGTTATTTGCTGGCGCAATTCCACAGGGGAACGTGCGGGCAGTCTGAGGTAGGAGCAATGGATGACCATCAGTATTGATAATGCACTGGGTGTGCATGCCAAGGCGTTGGAATTACGAGCCGAACGTACAGAAATACTGGCGCGAAATATCGCCAACGCGGACACACCTGGATACAAAGCCCGGGACATCGATTTCAATTCGATCCTGCAGGCGCACAAGTCGGCGGGCACCAGCGAGCCCCGTGGCGGGCGTGTTATGCGCACTGACAACCGTCATTTCGCAGCGGATCAGGGTCCCGGCGTTGACGTTTCGCTGCAATACCGCAACCCGATAATGCCCTCGTTAGACGGCAACACCGTTGATACCCAGCTGGAACAGGCTGAGTTTGCCAAGAACAATCTGCAATTTCAGGCCAGCTTCCAATTTTTGAACAGTAAGTTCAAAGGCATGATCACGGCGCTTAAAGGAGAGTAAATCTGATGGCCATTATGGATGTATTTAATGTTTCAGGCAGCGGTATGGCGGCGCAATCTCTGCGCTTGAATACCACTGCCAGCAACATCGCCAATGCAGAAAGTGTGTCGGCGAACCCGGCGGATACCTACCGGGCCCGATACCCGGTTTTTCAGGCGAGTCTCGACAACGCGATGGACTCTCAGGAGGCCAGTACAGCAGTCACCGTGCCCGGCATCATCGAATCTGACAAGCCGCTCAACATGCGCTACGAACCTGATCATCCTTACGCGGACGATAAAGGATATGTCGCATATCCCAACGTCAGTGTGGTGGAGGAGATGGCCAATATGATTTCTGCCAGCCGCTCCTTCCAGGTCAACGTAGAAGTGATGAACACTGCCAAAACCCTGTCTGAGCGTCTGCTCACGCTGGGTCAATAAAGTTTTAGGGAAATATTATGAGTTTAGAGCTGTCTTCGGTACGTACTGTGAGTGATCTGAACGCCAGTGCAACCGGCCCCGGGAAAAAAGAGGAAGAGCTGGGTAAAACCGCCTTTCTGGAACTGATGATCGCCCAGGTTCAAAATCAGGATCCGCTTGAGCCCGCTAAAAACGAAGCCTTTATCGCTCAGCTGGCTCAATTCTCGAGTGTTGAAGGTATTCAGAATCTCAATGAATCCATGGATTCTCTGGTTTCAACCTTTCGTGCCAGTGCTGCAGTGGATGCTTCAGCGCTTGTCGGCCGCAACGTACTTATACCCACCAACCAGACAGCATTGAATACCAGCGGCGGAATCGGAGGCAGTATCTCGGTGCCTGAGGCCGTAGGTGAACTGACCGTCACCATCCAGAACAGCAGTGGCCAGACGGTGCAGCAGGTCGAACTGGGTGCGCGTCCGCCGGGTGAAGTGCGCTTTAACTGGGATGGTTTGAGCCAGAACGGCGAACCCGTCCCACAGGATTTTTATCGCATCGCTGCGTTTGCCGATGTGGATGGTATCCAGCAACAGTACGAAGTGAGTTTGCCTGACCAGGTGGTCAGCGTCTCGATAACCAATGAAGGCCTGATCGCAAATCTTGCGGGCGGTGCTTCAGTGTCTGCATCGCAGATCAAAGAAATTCAATAAGCAGTAACTCTCGCTAATACGTCTAACAAGGAGAATGTCGTATGTCGTTTAATGTCGCCCTCAGTGGTATGAGTGCAGCGTCCAGTGATCTTCAGATCACGGGTAACAATATTGCCAACGCCAGCACCATCGGCTTTAAGGCCAGTCGGGCTGAATTTGCAGACGTTTACGCGTCTAGTCTTTTAGGCACCGGATCCAACCAGGTTGGGGCTGGTGTAAAGCTTGCCAACGTTGCCCAGCAGTTTGAGCAGGGCACAATATCTTTTACCAATAACAGCCTGGATCTGGCGATTGATGGCAACGGCTTTTTTGTCCTCAGTGATAATGGTGCCCGTTCCTATACAAGAGCGGGCTCATTTGCTGTGGATAACGAAGGCTTTATCACCAGCAGCACCGGTGCTCGAGTGCAGGGCTTTACCGCGAACGATGGCGGTACGCTAAGTGGTATTCTGGGTGACCTGCAGATTAATACATCGAACCTGCCACCTCTGCAGACCACGCTGGTTGAAGCGAATGTCAACCTGGATGCGCGGGCGACAGTTTTATCGGAGCTGGGTAGTGAGCTGGTTACAACCGGTTCAGCAGTAGGGGTTGCACAGTTAGGATTACCGTCACCAACAGCATCGCGTCTGGACACCAGTGGTGCGCCGATACCTTTCGACTTCTCCGTAGATACTGAATCAAGCATAGGCGCTGATGCTGTTCTAACGCCTTTTGATTTTTCCGGTGCCGCGGCCTCTTCTTTTCAGGTACAGCTGACAGGCTCCAGTGTGCCAACTGAAAACACCACGGTGACAGTTAACCTCGACACCAATATTGCTACGCTTCAGGATCTGATTAATGCCGTGCGTAACGATCTGGCGGGCTCTGGCATTGGCATTGACGTCCGTGAAGATCCGGTGAATCTGGGTCGTTTGCAGTTTTTTGCCGTAAACAGCGGTGAAAACAGCACGATTACGATTGATCCTAACGATTCTGCAGTACTCGGTGCGGGCGTAACCCAGGCAGATATTGAAGCTGTTCTGGGCGGTATAGCTCTCGGTCAGGGCGGTGGCGCTGGTGCCAGTAATATTAATCCGGACCCTTACGGCGGTACCGCAACTGCGGGGGCAATAGGCAATATTTCTTCAGCGACCTTTGACATAACGCTGGCAGGCTCCAGTGGTAACAACGGTACTGCAACGATCAACCTGGATTCTGATATCAGCGATGCTGCAACGCTTATTGCTGATATTGAAAATGAACTGATCGCCTCAGGTATCAGTGTAAGTGTGCAGCTGGACCCTGCTGATTCATCGCGGATACAGTTTGTAACATCGGTCCCCGGTGAATCTTCATCCATTAGTATTGGCAATCTCGATACATCGAATATTGGTGTTTCGCAAAGTGATTTGACTGGAGTGTTGAGCCTTGCAACAGGTGTTTCTGCACCGGGCATCGCGGCTGCCAGTAATGGCTACAGCGCTCAGTCTGTGGATGTTATTTATCCTGATGGCAACGTCATTTCTGTTGATATAGATGAAGGCGCGACCGCTGCTCAAATCGCGGCGCAGTTTGCCAGTGCCACGTTGCCCGATGTGAGCGCATCGGCTCGTACAACAGCGACTCTTGCTGCCACCGAGTACAACAATACCAGTGGCACGCTGGAGCTCAGTATCAATGGTGTAAGCGTGTCAGGCACAACACTTGCTGAGCTGAATGACAGTATCAACCTTGGTTTGCCGGGTTTAGGCACGGTCAGTTCTGTCATTGATACCAATGGCGATCTTGTGATCCAGGATCAGGTAGGTAACGACCTTGTATTTGCAGCGGCTGGGGACGTAGCTGATTCGCTTGGTATTCGTGGTACCCAGAGTCTTGGCGTAACCCTGGATACAACCGGTAATTCGGTTGCGGCAGTGGGTGGTGAAATTGATATCACACTCAACGAAGGTATCACCATGGCTAATGCACAGCCTGCGGTGACAAACATTTTTGGGGTGTTGGATGAAAATGCGTTCAGCCAGTTTTCGCTGAACACTTTCGATCCAACCAATCAGGACACCTACAACGCAGCAACATCACTGACGATTTTTGACAGCCTGGGTAACCCGCACGCGTTAAGCCTCTACTTTGTTAAAGAGCGCTTCACTCCGGATGTGCCGGGAGAAGAAGAAAACCGTTGGTCAACCTATGCTTTGATTGATGGTCAGAATGTAGGCGATCCGGATCCAAACTTACCGCCACCTCAGAATCAGGACGCAACCCTGGCGCGATTTGCCCTGCAGTTCAATTCAGATGGCACACTGAACCCTTCGGGAACAGATCCAATTCTGGTATCCAACTGGGTGCCTCTGGATGAAGAAGGTAACCCTAACGGCGCTGTAGGTCCGCAGAACATTCTTAGTGGCGGTGGGCTACCGGTACCTCAACCACCAGGCAGTTCGAATTTTGAACTTCGTTTGACAGACTCTACCCAGTTTGGACAGGACTTTGCTCTGGGCTCCATAGAACAAAATGGTTTTGCTACTGGTAAATTGTCTGGTCTTGCAATTGATGATTCAGGTGTTGTTGTTGCACGTTTTACCAACGGGCAGAACTCAACCCTGGGTCAGATCGCCATCGCAGATTTCACCAATACTCAGGGTCTTACCTCGGTGGGTGATACATCCTGGATTGAAACCAATCAGTCAGGACCGCCGGTGGTTGCCGCGCCGGGGTCAGGCTCGTTAGGTAGTGTGACGTCAGGTGCGTTGGAAGACTCGAACGTTGAATTATCGGAACAGTTGGTGCAGTTGATTATCGCGCAACGAAATTTCCAGGCTAACTCCAGGACAATTTCGACTGCAGACGAAATCACTCAAACCATCATTAATATCTGATGGATCGCTTGTTATACGTTAGTGCTGTCGGGCTTGGCAATATTGAGCAAGCCCAGACAGCGCGAGCTAACAATCTGGCAAATGTTTCGACCAATGGCTTTCGTGCAGATCTTGCTCATGTCATGGCAAGTGAAGTTGACGGGCAGGGCTACCGTGCCCGGGTGTACGGTGTAAACGAAGCGCAAGGCGTAGATTTGAGTCCGGGTTCAGCGATAGAAACCGGGCGTGATCTCGATCTGTCTATTAATGGTGACGGCTTGTTTTCCGTCATTGGTCCTGATGGCAACGAAGCGTATTCACGTAATGGTGCCTTTCAGGTTGATGCTGCCGGGCGACTGCTTACCCAGCAAGGGTTACCGGTGCTCGGCACAGGTGGCCCGATAGCGTTGCCACCTTACGAAACCATTGTGTTTGGTAATGACGGCACCGTCACAATCCGGCCCCAGGGCCAGGGACCTGATGCTCTGGTGCAGATTGACCAGCTCAAACTGGTCAGCACTGCACCTGAGAATCTGCGAAAAAACGGGGCAGGCTTGCTGGTTACCAATGACGAACTACCCTTAGTCAGGGATCCAGGTGTTTCTGTCACCTCTGGTTTTCTGGAGTCATCGAATGTCAATGCGGTTAATGAGCTGACTGAAATTCTTGCTCTGGCAAGACAGTTCGAGCTGGAAGTCCGGATGATGAAAGTTGCAGAAGACAATGACAGTGCTGCAGCACAATTACTGCGAGTCGGTTGATGTTGAAGCCGACACGCACAAGCTTAGAACAGAAGGGATAATTACCATGAATTCTGCATTATGGGTCAGCAAGACGGGTTTGAGCGCACAGGATACGGCTTTGCGCACAATCTCCAACAACCTGGCCAACGTTGGGACAGTCGGCTTCAAGAAAGACCGTGCGGTTTTTGAAGATCTTGTTTATCAGATTAATCAACAGCCCGGTGGCCAGGCCACCCAGGATGCAACTTTGCCTTCAGGTGTTCAGCTCGGAACCGGCGTACGTATCGCAGGCACGCAGAAGCAGTTCACAATGGGTGCTTTACAGAATACGGAACGGTCGTTGGATCTTGCTATCGAAGGCCGAGGTTTCTTCCAGATCTCCATGCCGGATGGTTCTTTAGGCTATACGCGTACGGGTAGTTTCACGCTTGATCAGGATGGTCAGATGGTTACTGCTCAAGGCTATGCATTAGAGCCGGCTATCAATGTTCCCCAAGGCGCAACAAGTGTAACCATCGGTGAAGATGGCACCGTTAGTGTGCTTGTCGGCGGTGACACAGGCACCACTCAGGTGGGTAACCTGCAGCTGGTAGATTTTATCAATCCAACAGGCCTTGAATCGCTTGGTGGAAATCTTTATCGCGAAACTGTTGCCAGTGGTGCTGCCTTACAGGGCACGCCTGGCCAGAATGGTATTGGTCAGGTTGCACAAGGCATGTTGGAAGCTTCAAATGTGTCTGTAGTCGAAGAAATGGTCAATATGGTGGCGACCCAGCGTGCCTACGAGATGAATGCCCGTGTGGTCTCCACAGCGGATCAAATGCTGCAGTATCTTTCGCAGAATATTTAAGGGGCTATATGAAAAGCTTACTGTCAGCTTGTTTTGTTTTGTTTGCTTTAACCGGTTGTGTAACACCGGAGCCCAGTCGGTCTGAGCCCGTTTACCAACCTGTCTGGCCAGATATGCCACAGCCGCAAGCGGTGAACGCTGGATCTCTGTTCACCGATGGGCCAAACCTCGCTTTGTTTGATGATCGCCGCGCCGGATTTGTTGGAGATGTCGTCACAATCATTCTCGATGAACAGACCCGTTCGAGTAAAAGTGCGGAAACCTCTATACGCAAAGAAAGCAGTAATGAACTTCTCAATCCAAAAATATTTGGCAGCGTGATCAGAGGAACGGGCGCTGACGATATCTTCGGTTCGTTAGATTCCGAAACAGAGTTCAGTGGTGAAGGGGAGAGCGATCAAAGCAATTCTCTGACCGGAACAATTACCGCCGTGGTGGCAAAACAACTGCCTAATGGGTTGTTACTGGTGCAGGGTGAGAAGTGGTTTCAGCTCAATCGCGGGGAAGAATATGTTCGTGTGAGTGGTCTTGTTCGTCCGGAAGACATCAGCGCTGATAACTCTGTTTCTTCACAACGCCTGGCTGATGCACGTATTGCCTACAGCGGCACTGGCGAGATCGCGCAATCTAATCGTGCCGGCTGGCTGACACGATTCTTTGTTGGCACGGTAAATCCGTTTTAAAGAGTATTGATATGAAACGAACTATGGTTCCGATCGTTGCACTGATGTTGTTCAGTCTGCCTGTTGAGGCTACAACCCAGCGCATTAAAGACCTGGCTGATGTTTCTGGTGTTCGTGCTAACCAGCTTGTTGGCTATGGGTTGGTCGTAGGCCTGGATGGCAGTGGAGATCAAACCAGTCAGACGCCATTTACCGTGCAGACATTTAAGAACATGTTGCAGCAACTGGGTATTCAATTACCTCCGGGTTCGAATTTTCAATTAAAGAACGTGGCTGCTGTTGCCGTACATGCGGAACTATCGCCTTTTGCAAAACCAGGACAGACCCTTGATGTCACTGTCTCCTCTGTTGGTAATGCAAAGAGTTTGCGCGGTGGTACGTTGTTGGTGACGCCGTTAAAAGGCTTGAACAAGACAGTTTACGCGGTGGCTCAAGGCAGTCTCGTTGTTGGCGGCTTTGGTGCCCAGGGTAACGATGGTTCGTCAGTAACCGTAAACGTACCCAGTGTGGGTCGCATTCCCGGTGGTGCTCTGATTGAGCGTCCAGCGCCAGACGGTTTCAGCGGCGCTGAAAATATCGTGTTTAATCTGCATCGCGCCGATTTTACAACCGCGCGTAGAGTGGCAGAGAAGATCAACGATACTTTCGGGCCCGAAGTTGCACAAACTATTGATGCGGCGTCCATTAAGGTGCGTTCACCCAAGAATTCCACCCAACGGGTGTCGTTCCTGTCAGTTCTTGAAAACCTGGAAGTAGAGCCGGACGCCACCTCTGCCAAAGTGGTGATCAATTCCCGCACCGGAACCATCGTTATTGGACAGAAGGTCGTGGTTGCGCCTGCTGCGGTTACCCACGGCTCTCTAAGCGTGACGATTGCCGAAGATAATGAGGTTTATCAACCCAATGCCTTTGCCGGTGGTCAAACCGTAGTGGTTCCGGATTCAGAAGTTGAAATTGTCGAAGACAAAAACCGGATGTTCTATTTCGCACCTGGCGTCAATCTGCAGGACATTGTCAGTGCAGTTAACCAGGTAGGTGCTGCGCCAGGTGACCTGATGGCTATTCTCGAAGCGTTGCGCCAGGCGGGTGCACTGCGTGCTGAGCTCGTGGTGATCTAGTGAGCATATCAACACCGGATCTCAATCTCGGCTATGCCGACTATAACAAGTTGCCAGGGGCGCTAAAAAAGGATGACCCCGCTGCGCTGCAGAAAGCTGCTGAGCACTTCGAGAGTCTGTTCATTGATATGTGGTTGAAAAGCGCGCGCGAGGCCAATCAGGTCTTCGGCAAAGATAATTTCATGAACAGTAACGAGATGACTGCCCATCAGGAGATGCTTGATCACGAGATGGCATCCCACCTGTCGAAGCAGGGTGGTATTGGGCTCGCCCCCATTATTGTTGCGCAACTCAGCGGACAGCCGATGCCGATGAACCCCCAGGACAGTACACCTGCAGCACCTGTTACGCCGGTCGCGGCGCAATCAGATCAACCTCAAAAAGCCGGTAGAAAATCGGCTTTTACCACCCCCGAAGAGTTTGTACAGAAACTGAAACCCATTGTAGAAAGCGTTCTGGCGGGTAGTGGCCTGCCTGTCGACGCCGTGCTTGGTCAGGCCGCTTTGGAGACAGGCTGGGGACGACAGGTCATTGCAGATACCAAAGGACAGTTGAGCCACAATTTATTTGGTATTAAGGATCACACTAAAGGCGAAGACAGCGTTGCAATCCACAGCAGGGAGTTTGAGCATGGGCGCTGGGTAAATAAACAGGACAATTTTCGAGCGTACCCGGATTGGGCTGCGAGCGTTAAAGACTATGTGTCCACAATTACCCAATCACCGCGCTATGCCCACCTGGTAGAGAAGGTAGAGGACGCGATGGCGTATCTCTCCGGCTTACAGGAAGCGGGATATGCAACCGATCCTGATTACGCAGAAAAAATTGCCTCGCTTATACCCCGCGTTGAAAACGGAGGTCGGTAATGGCCTCGTTGTTTGATATCGGCATCAATGGTCTGCGTGCACAGCAGGCGGCTCTCAATGTGGTCGGTCAGAACATTACCAATGCCTCAACGCCAGGCTATACCCGGCAGCGTGCTGATCTTGTCACCCAGAGTGGCAGCCTATCGGGTCTGAACGCTGGGGCAGGCGCTAGACTTGATCAGATTGTTCGAGTCGCAGATACCTTTGTAGATCAACAGATTCGTACTGATTCAGCGCTGAAAAGTGAAATGGAAAGCTATGCGCAATTTGTGGGGCAACTCGAAACCACCCTATTTGATGGCGATTTTGGCGTTGATTCGGCCATACGCGAGTTCTTCGATGCGGTTCAGGATTCCGCCAATGAACCATCTGATCTTGCCATCAGACAGTTTGTTATCAGCAACGCTGACGCGCTTGCCAGCCGTTTCCAGGGCGTAACTGATCGAGCCTGGTTGCAGGCCAGAGACGTCAGCGGTTCACTTGAATCGAATACCAATCAGGTCAATGAGCTAACCCAATTGATCGTACAGGTGAACGATAGAATATCGGCACTGCAAAGTGGACCGGCGTCGGGTGGCTCAAACGCACTGTTAGATCGGCGCGAAAATCTGCTCAAGGACCTCTCGAAATTGGTTTCAGTGAGCACGGTCGAGCAAGATGATGGGCAGATAAATGTTTTCGTTGGCAAAGGCCAGCCGCTGATCCTTGGATCTGAAGCTGCTGAAATGGGCGTGTCCAGCGCTGGGGAAATCACTTTACGTCCAGTAGGGTCGCAAGTTACCCAGAACGTTACAGCTTCGATAAACGGTGGAGAAATTGGCGGCATCCTGAAGTATCGAGAGGAAGTGCTGTGGCCGACTCAGAATGAGCTTGGACGCCTGGCAGCTGCTATTTCGAGATCTTTCAACGATCAGCATGCCGCAGGTATAGATCTGGATGGTCAGTTTGGTCAGCAGTTCTTTCGCGACGTTAATGATCCCGCTCTTGTATCCCAACGTGTTTCCTATCTGGGTAATTCAGGGGCGCTTGGGCCAACTGCAAACCCAGGTCGGATCAGTGTGTATATAGAAGATCCTTTTGGCAGTGTGGCATCAGACTACGAAGTTCGCTTTTCAGAAACGAGTGATGGCGCGTATACCATCACCAGGCGCTCTGATGGCGAAGTTGTGCAGCGGGGTACACCATTTGTTACCCCTCACAGCGTTGAGTTTGATGGTCTACGGGTAGAGTTTACAGCCGGAGACTTTCGTCCCGGTGATGCAATGCTGTTGCGGCCTTATGCAGATTTTGGCAGTCAGCTGGAGGTTGTCTTAGATGACCCCAAAGCCCTTGCGTTAGGCTCACCGGTACAGTTAGCGGAAGACCCTACAAATGGCGGGAGCGGGTTTGTCAGTGTTGCAGGTATCACAGATCCTGCTCATCCCATATTCTCCAACGACGGCGAGATGGTCCCGCCGCTGCTCATTGATTTTCTGTCCGACACCCAATATCGGGTGCTGGATAATTCCGATCCCGGCAATCCTGTGCCGCTGCAGCCTGATCTGGGTATTCTTCAGTTCGTTCCAGGTGGCCAGAATCAGCTTCTGCCAGTAGATCCAGGTACTACTGTGGTGCAGATGTCCGGCCCTAACGTTTCATCACTTCCGGCAGTGGCTGAACTGGTAACTAATCTCGATGCCGCTGGGAATAACTACCCCGGGGGGCTGATTACGATTTCTGGTGAAGGAGATCGGCTGTCCAATTTGCCGGTGAATGCGGGTGCAAGCGCTGCTGAGATTGCAGCGCAACTCAATGGTGTACCCGGCGTTTATGCCTCCGCTCAGACAGAACTCACGCTCAGTCAGTTGGTGAATTTTGACTCCGGGGTGCCCGTCGAGATAGCGGTTAACGGGATCAGTTTTACGGGTTTTGAAAGCCTTGCTGACCTGGCGGATCAGATGGCAAGCGATGTATCGCTGCAGTCAGCGGGCATCATGGCAAAATCTGACGGGCAAACACTCACGCTGACTGACACCCGGGGAGCGGATCTATCGGTTCATTTTCAGGGTGACCCTAACGAATCAGTGCTGGTGACAAACAGTAAAGATGACACTGTTGCACTTTCAGGTAGCGTTTCAGGCACTTATAGATCTGTGACCGTTGGCGGTCAGGTAACGGCATTGCTCGACCCGGGAGTGACCATGTCGACGCAGTTTGCTGGCCTGTTTGCCGCAAACCCCGTGCAGCAGCGTGCTGATCTGGGTTTTGATCTTGTTTTAACCGGTACTGTTGAAGCAGGTGATCGATTCTATGCTGACTTCAACAACGGTGGACTCGGTGATAATCGTAATGCTCTGGCGCTGGCCGGCCTGAGCGATCGCAATCTGGTGGGTGATCCGGGCAGGTCATTCGGTGGTGCTTTTGCCTCTGTGGTCCAGAAGGTTGGTATCGCTTCGAACCAGGCAAGTATTAACAGAGACGCAGCCACGGCTTTATTGTCCCAATCTGAAGCTTTTCGTGAGTCTGTGTCTGGTGTAAATCTGGATGAAGAGGCGGCCAACCTGTTGCGTTATGAGCAGGCCTATAACGCGTCATCGCAGATCATTTCGGTTGCCAGAGATATTTTTAACATTCTTCTTAACGCGGTGAGCTAGGCTTAGTTATGCGTGTTTCTTCCTTTCAAATACATACTCAGGCTTCCGAACAACTGCAGACATTGGGTGCCCAGACAGCGCTGACACAGCAGCAGATCGGTGAAGGTAAAAAGCTGGTGCGACCAGGGGATGATCCTGTTGGTGCAGCCCGTGTGATCGGCATCAAGCAGGAGCTGGGTGCCAGGGATCAATTTGTGCGCAATACTGACGCCGCCGACGTTCAGCTGTCACTGGAAGAATCTACCCTTGCTCAAGTCACTGAGCTGATCCAGCGGGTTCAGGAGTTAACACTACAAGCAGGCTCAGGTGTACAAACCCAACAGGACCGCGCTTACATTGCTGCTGAAATCAGTGCGCGATTTGATGAGCTGATGTCTCTGGCAAACTCTCGGAACTCCAGCGGTCAGTATCTCTTCAGCGGGTTTAAAGGTGCGGTAGAGCCTTTCTCGTCCAATGGCAACGAAGTGGTTTATCAGGGTGATGCTGGACAGCGTAAGGTGCAGATTGATCGTGGTCAGTTTGTCGCGATCAACGACTCAGGCGAAAAGCTCTTCATGCAGGTGCCGATCGATGCGGTTGGCGCTGGCGTCGCCAGCGTGTCCAGTGAAACAGCGGGTATCAGTGACGTAAGGATTGTGGACCGTAGCCTCGCGGAGACGCTGTTTCCTGACAAAGTCGTGATTGAGTTTAATTCCCCTGCAGATGCGGGTGGGGTAGCCAACTACACCGTTAAAAGACAGAGTGACCAGCGCCCATTAGAAGGTCTGGTCAATATACCATTTGATGCCAGTGTTGAGCTCTCTGTTTCGGGTGTAGCATTTGCTATTCAGGGAACGCCGGTAGAAGGTGATCAGTTCATTATTGAGACAACCCGTCAGCAAAGTCTTTTCCAAACGGTTAAAGGCATAGCTGACGGGTTGGTAGAAGTAGATGCAGCGACCGATCCGGAAGCGTTTCGAAATCTCATAGATACGACAATTGCCGGTTTAGAGGGTGCGACAGATGTGATGCTCGAGGCGCGGGCAGATATCGGCGCACGATTCAATTCGCTAACGGCCGCTAAAAATCTGCATGAAGATGTTTCTTTGCAGCTTCAAACAGTACGATCTTCCATTGAAGATCTAGACTTTGCTAAAGCGATCAGCGATCTGGCCTATCAGTCGTTTGTGTTGGAAGCTGCGCAACAGAGTTTTGTTCGTATCAATAATCTGTCGCTCTTTAATCGCCTCTAGAAAATTGCGCCTGGCATGTTATTGCCAGGAACCGCGTCAAAATGTGATCTACTTCGCTAAAGTTTCTCCAGGGTATGCCGCTACGTAATGTGAGAACCCCTTTCCATGGTTCGCTAAAGCTTGGAAGGGATGTCTGAAAAAGCAAACGGAGTAGCAATAAATGCCTCAGGTAATTAATACCAACCTCAGCTCCCTCACGGCGCAGCGAAACCTGGACAATACGCAATCGCAGGGCTTATCTGCCTTGAACCGATTGTCGTCTGGTCTACGTATCAACAGCGCTAGAGACGATGCTGCTGGCCTCGCAATCAGTACCCGCTTCACAGCGCAGGTACGTGGTCTCGGTGTCGCCATTCGAAATGCCAATGACGGTATCTCGCTGGCGCAAACCGCTGAAGGTGCCCTTGGCGCCATGACGGAATCTTTACAGCGTCTACGTGAACTGGCACTGCAGTCGGCTAACGCCACAAACAGTGATTCAGATCGCCAGGCATTGAATGCAGAAGCCAGTCAGCTGATTGCTGAACTGGGACGCGTCAGTGACCAGACCAACTTTAACGGCCGTAAACTGCTTGACGGTAGTTTTGAATCAAGCGTTCAGATTGGCACCAACGTAGGTGAAACTGTCGCTTTCTCAATTGCTGAAGTCAGCACCTCCACCCTGGGTGGCGGTATCGGCGCAGGCATCAGTGCTGTTGGTAATGCTAACGCAATTGCCAATGGTGACCTGTCTATCAATGGTGTAGCCATTGGCCCATCATCTGCATCTGACGACACTGCATCTTCAGCGAATGCTGATGCGTCTGCTATATCGAAAGTAGCAACCATCAACCGTGTAAGCTCTGAAACGGGTGTTCGCGCTGAAGTTAACGACAACGTCGCTGCGGGTGTCGCTATAACTGCAGCTGCTGCAACGGGTTCAGTTGACATCAACGGCGTTTCTATCGCGTTAAGTACCACAGCAGACGGTGCAACCACGCGTTCCGCTGTTGTTACTGCAATCAACTCTGCCAGTGACCAAACAGGTGTCACAGCGGTTGACTCTGGTTCAGATAACGGTGGTGTAAACCTGGTGGCCGCTGATGGTCGTAACATCACGGTAGCATTCACTACGGTAACTTCCGCCTCAACGGGTATTGCTGCTGCAGGTACGTTTGAAGGTGGCTACACATTGATTTCTGAAGATGGCACTGACATCACAATCAGTGGCGGCGACGGCTCTGCGACGGGTAACGTAGCTAATGCGGGTCTTACAGCAGGCACCTTTGGTGGAACCACCGCAGGTGTAAGTAGTTCTGCGCAAGCGGGTGCTACGCTGAATTCATTGGTTGCTGGTGACCTGGTTATTAACGGTGTATCAGTGGGTGCCTCACAGGCAACCTCCGACACCGCGTCAAGCAGCGACAATGCAGCCTCTGGTATTGCAGTAGCTGCTGCTATCAATGCGGTCAGTGACCAGTCCGGTGTTTCCGCCACGGTTAACGAAACGGTACTGGTAGGTGGTACATCGCAGACGACGACGGGCGCCGTCACGGGTGCAATCACCGTAAACGGTGTAGCAACAACGGCTATCACAACCACTACTGACGGTGAAACGAACCGTACACTCGCTATTGATGCCATCAACGCAATATCTGGACGTACAGGTGTTGTGGCCAGTGATAACGGTACAACGTTGACCCTGAGTGCCGCTGATGGACGAAACATCAGTGTGCAGGTGGCATCTGCCGGTCTGGGAACAGATGTCGGTTTGAACGAAAGTGTGGACGGTATTGGCGCAGGTGAAGGTGTAACAAGCACCGTCACACTCAATTCTGCCAGCAGCTTCGAAATAAGCGGTGGCACTACCAATGGTGACTCCGGTGTCACAGATGTTGGTTTTGAGCAGGGTAACTTCGGTGGCGCAAGTGACGGTCAATTCCTCACGGAAGTGGATATTTCAACTGTTGCAGGCGCTGAGAAAGCGTTGTCTGCACTCGATAATGCCCTCGATGGTGTTAACCGTGAGCGAGCCAACCTGGGTGCTATCCAGAACCGTCTGGACTCCACCATTACCAGCCTGGCTATCAACGTTGAGAACCTGACCGCTGCGCGATCACGGATTCTGGACGCTGACTTTGCAAAAGAAACTGCCGAACTGTCGCGTACTCAGGTATTGCAGCAGGCCGGTGTGTCAATTCTGGCGCAGGCCAACGCTCAGCCTCAGTTAGCGTTGTCACTGCTTCAGTAAGCAAAAAGCTAATAATCAGGAACGGAACGGTTGGAGTAATAAATCAGCAACCGTTCCAATCCTGATCTAGCAAGCGAGGTTTCCGTAATGAGCAACATATACACCGTAGATAATACGCGTGCTGTTGTGACGGATAAAATCGTTACTAACACTGGCGGAGGCAAAGGACCGGCAAAGTCAGAGTCAGAAGGCGGCAAGAAACTGCCGTCGACTGAGCGCTTGGAAGCACCTGATACATCGCAACAGATGATCAAAGTGACGGAACAGCGCGCCGCACGTGTAGAAAAGGCAGTTGAGCAGCTCAACGAGTATGCTCAGTCTTTTCAGCGCGATCTTACGTTTTCATTGGACGAAGACCTGGATCGCACAATTGTTCGCGTAGTGGATCGAACCACTCAAGAAGTGATCCGTCAGATTCCTAACGAGACCGCCCTGCGGCTGGCACGGAATTTGAATGCCATCAATGAGATGAAACGGGTCGAAGAGATGGAACAGCTTCAGACAGCTGGTATCAGTGTCGAAGCAAGTTTGGGTTTGATCAATACGAGGATCTAGAGATATCCCTGACAGGCTTTAAGCCTGTCAGGGTGTTCTAATTATACTTATGGCTTCAATACAATCATTGGGTGTGGGTTCAGGACTCCTGACTTCCGACCTGGTCGAAGATATCATCGCTGCTGAAAGGGAAGGTACTGACCTTCGTCTGGATGCTAAGCGCGCAGAGTATGAAGCTAAAATTTCTGCTTTCGGCGCTGTTCGCAGCGGCATTGATGGTCTGTCTGCAGCGGTCCGCGATTTGGGCAGTTCAACATCGCTGTTAACCAATGTCGTTACTTCCAGCAACGAAAACGCGATTACAGCAAGCGCCAGTGCGACGGCTAAGCCAGGCATCCATACCGTTGAAGTGTTAGCCACAGCTCGAGCGCACACGCTTACCACCGGGCGATATGATTCCATAGACAGCGTGATTGGCAGTGGCACTATAGACGTCAGATTTGGTGCAACTGCGTTTGTGAACGGTAGTTACGACAATTTCACTGAAAACCCTGATCGAGCTTCTGGCCAGATCGTCATCGATAGTTCTAACAACACCGTGAGTGGCGTTCGAGACGCGATTAACGCTGCAGATCTTGGTGTGGTGGCCTCAATTGTTAACGACGGTGAGGGTTTTGTGCTGGTACTGACATCTGATCGTACCGGTGAAAACCAATCCATGGAACTGACCGTAACTGAAGATACGCCTGCCGGTTTGACGGCGCTGGATTTCAATCTGGCGAACAACACGCCGGGTACCAATATGACCCAGACCGTTGATGCTGACGATGCCATTGTCGTCATTGACGGTATTACGGTTTCCAGAGAAACCAATACGATTAACGAAGTTATTCCCGGTGTCACATTTTCGGCGCTTGGCAACAACGCCGGGGCGCCCGCAACAATATCAATTAATCAGGATACTCAAGCTGTCAGCGAAAAGATGCAGGCCTTTGTTGATGCGTACAATTCCATTAAAACGCTGACCGATGACCTGACTGATTTTGACGAAGAGAAAGGCATCGGTGCGTTGTTAACGGGTGATTCAACCGTACGTACCCTGATGTCGCAGTTACGCCGCTTCATGTCACGCAGTGTCATGGAGGTAGAGTCAAATTCACTGCGCGCTCTGGTAGACCTGGGTATTTCTACCAATCAGAACGCGGGTTTCCAGCTTCAGTTTGATTCAACTCAGTTTGCTCAAACGCTGTCAGCCAATCCATCCGATGTTTCAGCATTGCTAGCAGACCAGCGCCGCAGTTCGGATAACCAGATTGCGTTTGTCGGATTCCAATCTGCCACCCAGGCAGGCAGCTATATCGTAGATATCCAACAATCAGCTACTCAGGGAGCTTTAAGCGGTGTCAGTGTTGCCGGGCTCGACAGCGCAATCATCATCGACGATGAAAATGACAATTTATCGATTACCGTGGATGGGGTGAGTAGTGGCGCCATTACGCTGGCTCAGGGCAGTTATGCAGACGGTGCTGAACTTGCTGTCGAACTCCAGACGCAGATCAACCAGGATGCCGCGTTAAGAGCCGCTGGTGCAACGGTTGATGTCAGCTATGACGTGGACAGCCAGGCGTTACAAATTCGTTCAACTTCTTTTGGCAGCAGATCAACAATCGGTATTGATAGTGTAGATACAAATACAGTTGCCCAACTGGGCCTATCTGTTGTTGATGCCACGGCCAACGTGGGTACCGATGTGGAAGGCACGGTCAATGGTATCCAGGGTAACGGCGCTGGTCAGTTTTTATCGATACCCAATGGACCTGTACCTGCAACGTCCGGTTCCTATAATGGTTCAGTGCTCTCATCTTTTGAATCAGGTCCGTTGACAATCGATGGCAGCAATGGAAGTTTCCGTGTGAACATAGACGGCTTTCAATCAGGCGATATTGTTCTATCTCCGGGCGAATACGCAACGCCAGCTGAGCTTGCAGCGGAAATGACGAGCCAGGTCAATGCCGACGCATTGCTACTCGCTGGAGAGGTGACGGCCACTGTTTCCTATGATGCTGCCAACAATCGATTCGAAATTTCTTCAGACAGTACCGGTCCTTCATCAACCGTTAACGTCACCTCCGTCAGCGCGGGTGTAGTTTCTGATCTCGGATTAACGGTTGGACTGGGCACTGCTGGTCGGCCGGCTGCTGAAACAGCTGACCCGGCAGCAGGCATACAGCTGAGGGTGCAGGGTGAAGCAGTGGGTGAAAGGGGTACCGTTACGCTGGTGCGTGGTGTGATGAATCAGATTGATTCCTTTCTAGATCAGTTCATTACGTTTGGTGGCTCGTTAGCGAATAAGCTTGATTCTCTGGAAGGCCAGGTCGAAGCCGTTGATGACGAAGCTACCGATTTTGCTAAGCGTATGGATCTGCTTGAAGCGCGCCTGCGTACTCAGTTTGCTGCAGCGGATGCGCTAATTTCTACCTTGGACAACACGTCACAATTTTTAGATCGGCAACTTTCGAGCCTGCCTGGATATTCGCGCGAGTCGAATTAAAGTTAGTCAGGGTCCGGCCGTTAACTAATCTATCTACACAATCGGAATAACAACGTGAACAGCCCTGTTAAGCAATATCATCAATTAGACGTTGAAACCTCTGTCGAGGCCGCTTCTCCCCACCAGATTATCGACATGCTTTTCAGCGGTGCGAGAGACCGGATAAAACAGGCACAAGGATATATGTTGAGAAACGATCAGGCGGGAAAAGCGAAAGCGATTAACGCCTGCGTTGAAATTCTCAGTGGTCTGCAAGCCTCTCTCGACCATGAGAAAGGTGGAGATATCGCGGCGAACCTTGAGAGTCTCTATGATTATATGCAGCGACGTTTATTTCGCGCCAATGTCGACAACGACGTTGAAGGTCTTGTTGAAGTAGGGGACCTGCTGGCAACGCTGCGTTCTGCCTGGAAAGCCATCGATCCTAATTCCAGTGCGCAATAAGCTCACGCACTGCCATGACCCATTTAGAATTAGCGCTCAACCGCATAAAAGAAATAGAAGCCGCTGTTGCTGCAGGTGATCTTGAAGCAGCCAATGTTGCGGCGCAACAACTGACTCCGTTGCTTGTGAGCAATAACATAGATGAATTACTGTCGATTCGTGATCGAATCGAAACTCTGACTCTGGGTGTCAAAGCACTGCAATCTGCAGACCTTGGGCAGCTGCGAGGGATCCAGCAACAACGGGGTGGTGCCGAGGCGTATCAGGCTATGCAGCAGGGTGCTTTCTAGCAGGCTTCCTTCTGTCCAGAAGCTCTGTTAACCCCGTTACCGTTCTTGCTCGCCTGTTAAGTGATTGTTTTCTGACGCTTTTGCCAGCGCGACCGTCGGAAATTTGACCAATTCCAATTCTCTTACTTTACTTCCTTCATGTAGAGCATCTGCCAATGTGTTTGGCAGGCGCAAAATCTTTTTTGGTTGTGGCCCAGCAGGCTTAACTGAAATGTAGAGGAAGGATTCGTTGGTTATGCAAGAGCAATCGAAAGAAGGGTTCTGCGTTGGTGTAGACATCACCGACGCCGCGCAGTCAGAATTGGTCCAGACACTCCTGCAGTTTGCAGAAATACCGGTTGTCGTTGATCCGTTGCAGGCGGATGCAGTCTTTGGCGATGGTACTCATGCGGCTGATTATCCGGTCTATGTTTATTTACAGGCTCAGCCGACGCCGGGCAGCTCGCGTATCTGCGCAGACTTGCGTGTGAGTTCAATTATGGCCGCTCTGGCACAATGTCAAAGCCTGCTGACGCAGAATCTCAGACATCCGGAAAGCGGCTCTGTTTTCAGTCGTTTTGTTGGCGTTAGTGACGCAGCAGTGGACACCCGAGCGCAGATGGCTGCGGCTGCAGGTAAAGATGTGACTGTTCTTGTTACAGGTGAATCTGGTACAGGCAAAGAAGTGGTTGCGCGTGCTTTGCACGCAGGTTCGCGACGCGAATCAGGGCCGTTTGTACCAGTGAACTGCGGTGCAATTCCGGCTGAGTTGTTAGAAAGTGAACTGTTCGGTCATGAAAAGGGTGCCTTTACTGGTGCCATTTCTCAGAAGACCGGCAGGTTTGAACTCGCTCACGGCGGCACTCTCTTCCTGGATGAAATTGGCGACCTGCCTTTTCCTATGCAGGTCAAAGTGCTGCGTGCAATTGAACAGAAAAGCTTCGAAAGGGTAGGCGGCGTGAATACGCGTGTCAGCGATGTGCGTATCGTTGCAGCAACTAACAAAAATCTCGAAGCGTTGATCGAAAGCGGGGATTTCAGAGAGGATCTTTATTACCGCCTAAACGTCTTTCCAATTGAACTCGCTCCTCTACGTCATCGCGCAGAAGATCTGCCGTTACTGGTTAATACCCTGACCGGACGTATTCAGACCGAGCAGGGGTTGCATGTGCGTCTGTCGGTGGATGCGCTTGCTATCCTGGGTCAATACAATTGGCCAGGTAACGTTCGCGAATTGGCTAACCTTTTACAGCGCCTGGCAATACAGTATCCCCACGCCCTGGTCAGATCTCAGGACCTGCCCAAAAAATATACAGAATCGTTACCTGCCAAGACGATGAAGTCGCCGCTACCTGTGGCTGGTAACTTGCCAGACGACAACGAGGTGCTACTTCCCGTCAACGGCATCGATCTGAAAGACTATCTGGCACGTTTGGAAAAAAGCTTGATCGAGCAGGCGCTGGAAGACACCAATGAGGTGGTTGCCAGAGCTGCGGATCGACTGCATATACGTCGCACCACATTGGTCGAGAAAATGCGCAAACATGGGCTGGGCCGTGTTGGAGACAGCGTCTGATGATACCTGTGTATTGTGGGCAGCAGGCTCAGGAAGCCGCACGACTGTACGATGGTTTGTGTGCCAGTGGTATATCGGCAAAGTTGATAGACAGTCTGGAGGGTGGTGTTGATGAATCTAACGACATCGCGCTTGTTCCAGCTGCGGATGTTGCACGTGCGCGGTCAATTCTGAATGTCAGTCGAATAATAGCATTTGGCGGTGCAGACAAAGCGGAGAACGCGGTGCGCACGCTACAGCAGGGTGCCGCAGAATATCTGCCGTTGGGCGCCGGACCGCAAAAAGTTTCCGCCTCGATCAAACCCGCTGCAACTGAACATAAAGTATTCGGTAAAAGCGTTGCAACGCCGGTGTCCAGTAACCTGGTAGCAAGCGATGCCATGCAGAACATCATGAGTTTGGCTCAACGCGTTGCTCAAGCAGATATAGCAGTGATGATCTCGGGTGAGAGCGGAACAGGTAAAGAGGTCATGGCGCGACAGATTCATGCCTGGTCACCTCGTGCCCAGGGACCCTTCGTGGCCGTGAACTGTGCGGCGATACCCGAAACGATGCTGGAAGCGGTACTTTTTGGTCATGATAAAGGTGCGTTTACTGGCGCAGCTGAGAAGCGGCTGGGTAAATTTGAATTGGCCGATGGCGGTACTTTATTGCTCGACGAAATTACGGAAATGCCTTTCGCTCTGCAAGCCAAGCTCCTGCGAGTATTGCAGGAAAAAGAAGTTGAACGCATTGGTAGCCCGAAACCTACTAAAGTTGATGTGCGTGTGCTTGCTACCAGCAACCGGGAGTTACGTAAGGCAGTAGCTGATGGCATCCTGCGGGAAGATTTGTTTTACCGTTTGAGCGTATTTCCTCTCCACATCCCACCTTTGCGTGATCGACGCGAAGATGTGCTGCCTCTTGTGCAAACGTTTCTCGGCAAATATGCCACGGATCAGGATCTGTCGCTTTCTATTGAGGCCCAACAACTGCTAACTGCACATGATTGGCCAGGTAACGTAAGAGAACTGGAAAACAGCATACAACGTGCGCTGGTCCTAAAAACAGGCGCTGTGTTGGTTCCTGACGATTTTGCTTTGGAGCAGGTATCAGGTGATAGCCATGGCGCATCAGATGAACGCCAGGCAGAAGCGCCAAATACGTCGCTGCAGGATCAGCTGCGGGAGTCTCAAACCCAGCTCCTGCTTGAAACGATGGAGACCTGTGGAGGTGTTCGCAAAGACATGGCGGCACAACTGGGTATATCTGAACGTACGCTGCGTTACAAACTCAAGGCGCTGCGTGATCGTGGTCTACTGAATTAGGAGGTGATTATGGATATTCGTGCAACATCGTCGAACGCTGATATAAACGCCGTTCTGCAACAGATGCGGCAGATAAGGGATCAATCAAAGCAGATTGATCATCTAACGCCAGCAGCGCTTGATCGTGCAAACCCGACAAAAGACACGAGTCGTGCAGACTTTGGTGGTGCGTTGAAGGGCGCAATAGATACGGTTAATCAACTTCAGCAAACATCCAGCGCATCGCAGACAGCGTTTGCCACCGGTGCTGAAAACAATCTTGTGAAGGTGATGATTGATTCGCAGAAGTCCAGTGTGGGTTTTCAGGCGATGGTGCAGGTGCGCAATCGCATGGTTACCGCTTATCAAGACATCATGAAGATGCCTATTTAGTTTTGGCTGTGGAGTAAACAATGGCCGAGTTACCCGTTCAATCACCTGTAACCGCTCTGGATTCTCCAGGGCTGCCGGGTGGCAATTTCATCCGTGGCGCGGTGGGTATGCCGGTGGTACGTCAGGTCACCTTGCTGATTGCCCTGGCTGCAAGTGTGTCACTGGGTGTATTTGCCACTCAGTGGATGCAGGACGATACCTACAAACCCCTGGGTACGCCGGTTTCGGCAGCGCAGACCAGCGAAATAGCACAAACGTTAGAAGACAATCTGATCGACTATCGTCTTGATCCTAACAACGGGATGGTGCTCATCGAGGCGCAGGACCTGCATCGTGCGCGTATGCTGCTGGCTGGTGCCGAATTACTGGGTAACGGCAAGGTTGGTTACGCCCTGCTGGATGAAGAGCAGGGGTTTGGTGTCAGTCAGTTTATGGAGAATGCCCGTCACCGACGTTCTGTTGAAGGTGAGTTAGCAAAAAATATTGAAGTCATTACCTCGGTCCAGAGTGCTGCGGTATTGCTCGCCACGCCTAAAACCAGTTCCTTTATCCGTGATAGACGTAAGCCCAGTGCCTCTGTAACGGTCACGCTTAAGCCTGGCCGTACGCTGGACAGTGCGCAGATTCGCGGCATCACCAATCTGGTTGCAGGCGCTGTGCCTGAACTGGCAGCGGCTGATGTGGTTGTAGTTGACCAGTCAGGGTTTTTATTGTCAGAAGGTTCTGAAGACCGTAGCTTGCGACGCAGTCAGCAGGACATGGCATTGGTTCGTGCGCATGAACAGGCTTTGCAGTCGAAAATTTCGAATATCCTGACACCGTGGATCGGCGGCGATCGCTTCTCTGCGGAAGTCAACGCGACTATGGATTTCACCCGATCTCAGGAATCTGAAGAACTTTATAACCCTGATCTGGTTGCGCTGCGCAGCGAACAACGCAGCGAAGAGCAAAATGTGGGTGCCAACCAGATTGCTGCTGGCGTGCCCGGTACGTTATCGAATCAGCCGCCGGAATTTGGCGCTGTGAATGAAGCTGCTGACACCCAGGAAAGTGTACGTTCATCATCCGTACGTTCGACGCGAAACTATGAAGTCGACAGGACCCTGAGTTACACGGAGCATCAGGTAGGGCGAGTAACTCGTCTTTCCGTAACGGTAGTGGTTGATGACCAGGTGACTATCGACCCTGAAACAGGCGAGGCAACTTCTACGCCATGGGCGCCAGAAGAAATTGAGCATCTGACCCAGGCTGTACAGACGGCTGTAGGTTTTCGAGCGGACCGGGGCGATAGCGTTAGCGTAGTAAACCGCGCTTTTTACCGTCCGCCTGTTATTGCAGCTTTGGATACACCTATCTGGGCAGAGAGCTGGTTTGTTGAATTGATCAAACAGGTTCTGGGCGGCATCGCGATCATTATCGTGATATTTGGTCTGCTGCGTCCTCTGTTCAAGAACCTCAGTCAGGCAGGTGAAATGGTGCGAGAACAACAGAGTCTGGCAATTGCTGACATGACTCAGATCCGGGAGGCTGCATTGTCAGAGGCAGTGCCGGGTCTGCCTTCGCCGATAAATCTTGGTGGAGATGAAACCTCCGCACAGAAAATGGAAACAGTAAGAAATTTAATTGGGGAAGACCCAAACCGGGTCGCCCAGGTAGTCAAACATTGGGTTAATGAAGATGAGTGAAGCGGCATTGGAAATCGGCAAACTGGATAGGGCAGCGATCCTTCTGTTAACCATCGGTGAAGCGGAAGCGGCTGCCGTAATGAAACATCTGGATCAGCGGGAAGTGCAGCGTATCAGCGAAGCAATGTCTGGGTTGCCATCCGTGAGCACCGATCAGATTGGTAGCGTGGTTGATGATTTCCTGGAAACCGTATCAGATGAGTCCGGCTTAACACTTGGCGCGGGGCGTTATCTTAAAAATACCCTGACAAATGCTATCGGTGAAAACAAAGCCAACGCGGTCATTGAAAAAATCAACGGCGGGAGTACCGCGGGTCTGGATAAGCTGAGGTGGATGGATCCACGGGCAATCGCCGAATTTATAGCTGCCGAACACCCTCAAATCCAGGCCATTGTCATGTCTTACCTGGAGCCCGACCAGGCAGCTCAGGTGATCAGTTATATCGGCGATGAGGATATGCGTCGAGATATAGTCATGCGCGTAGCGAATCTGGATAGTATTCCACCTGCCGCCATTGCAGAACTGGCCCAGGTGCTGGATGAACAAGCCAGTCACACAGGACCAACACGATTTGCTCAATTAGGTGGTCGGAAATCAGCCGCTGACATTCTCAATAATATGGCTAAGGGAACTAACGAGGCGGTTATAGAGGCTATTAAAGCTGCAGATGAAGATCTGGGTGATGCGATCAGCGAACTTATGTTTGTGTTTGACAACCTTTCAATGGTGGATGACCGAGGTATACAGACACTGCTCAAGGAGGTGACTACCGATAGTTTAACGGTTGCGTTGAAGGGTGCTGATCAGAGTCTGCAACAGAAGATATTTGGCAACATGTCAAAGCGGGCTGCAGAATTACTGCAGGATGATATGGAAGCCAAAGGTCCAGTGCGTTTATCAGACGTTGAAGCCGCGCAGAAAGAAATATTGCTTGTCGCCCGTAAACTCGCTGAAGACGGTGAAATTATGCTGGGTGGCAGCGGCGACGAGATGGTGTAGTTGCGCTATGGCAAATGGACCCGAACATCCTGTTGATGGTTATCAGTGGAAAAAGTTCACGGCTTTTGAGGCGCCTAAAGTTCTGGCCTGGATGGTAGGAGGTGGCGCGGTCATTGAACCCGAACCGGAAGTTCCTGACGTAGCCCAGCTGGGCTTTGATGAAGGTTATGCAAAAGGCTTTACCGCAGGCGAAACTGATGCGTTAGCGCAACACAAGGCCATTCACGATCAACTCAATCAGATTCTTGACGAGTGCCGCAGGTTTCTGGAAAAACAACAGGACGAAAATCTGGCTGAGGCAGCAGCAGTTATGTCGGGGCTTTTCCGGGCGCTGTTTGATCATGAGTTGCAGACATCCGAACACATGTTGCAGGCAATGATTGATCAGACCAAACAGATGTGTGAAGGCAAACAGGACTTTCTTATTCATTTGAATACCTCAGATTACAACAACCTTTCTAAACACGTGTCGGCTGACATAAAGCAGATGCTGGTTGCAGATGAAAAGCTGCCAGCTGGTGTGATCCAGGCTAATGCAGGCCAATCTATTGTTGAGTTAGATGTGGTTAAGAATATGCGCGACCTTCTTCGTAGTGTTGACTTGAAAGATCTTCAGGAAGAGGCACCAGAAAGCCAAGACAACAGTGATGAGTAGTTTCAGACAACTGGGCTCATTCGTCTCTAATCACCGAAAACAGCTGCTGGCGGCCACTCGCTATGCCAGTGTGAGCCGTTCTGTTGGGTTGTTGATAGAGGCGCAAGGTCTGCATGCCAGTCTTGGCAGTATCTGTTGGCTTGCGCGGGGTAACGCTGAAATTCCTTGTGAGGTTGTCGGTTTTTCTGAAAACAAAGCCTTTTTGATGCCATTAGCTGCAACCGATGGCGTGGAGCCGGGTTCTTTAATCAGAGTGCCTCATCAGGCCAGTCAGGTCGATCTGCTGCCAAATCCGGCACAGTTGCTTGGTCGGGTGGTAAACGGCTTGTGTGAACCAATAGACGGTGGTCCCGAGTTCTCAAGTGGGCGAAGCAAATTTGAAGCGCATTCGATAAACCCGATGCACCGTATGCCCATTGATGCGCAGCTTGATGTAGGCGTTGGCACGATTAACAGTATGCTCAGTGTAGGTGTTGGTCAACGATTAGGTTTATTTGCCGGTAGTGGTGTGGGCAAAAGCGTCATGATGGGCATGCTGGCTCGGTTTGTGAAGGCGGACGTAGTTGTTGTAGGGCTGATCGGTGAACGTGGCAGAGAAGTGCAGGAATTTGTGATCGACAACCTGGGTTCAGGCTTGCAGCGTGCGGTGGTTGTCGCCTGTCCGGCGGATGATTCGGCAGCACTGCGGCTTCGCGGTGCTCGTCTGGCCACACAGATAGCAGAGGTTTATCGCGATCAGGGTAAAAATGTGCTGCTGCTGATGGATAGTTTAACCCGTGTGGCGCAGGCTCAGCGCGAGATTGGTCTTGCCATGGGCGAACCGCCAACCAGTAAAGGGTACACACCATCTTCTTTTGCATGGTTACCCAGGTTGGTTGAACGCGCGGGCTGCGGTGAAACTGCAGAGTCGGGCGCAATCACCGGGTTTTATACGGTGTTAATGGAAGAAGATGATCTGCAGGATCCCATCGTGGATGCTGCCCGTGCAATTCTGGACGGGCATATAGTGCTCAGTCGCACACTGGCTGAACAGGGTCTATATCCGGCTATTGATATCGGCAGTTCTGTCAGTCGTCTCATGAATCGTCTGACGTCAGTAGAACAACAAGGTTACGCACAACGTTTTCGTGCGCTTTGGCAGTGTTATCGCGAACAGCAGGATCTGATCAACATTGGAGCTTACCGGCCGGGCAGTGATCCACTTACGGACGAAGCCATTGCCCGGCACGATGCGATGGTGGCATTTCTGCGGCAGAGTGAAGCCGATGCAGTGTCCATAGAAGAGTCGAATGCAAGGTTGAAACAACTGTTTGAGAAACCTGTGGCTGCTGCTGAACCTGTAAACAACTTCGCGATGATCAACAATGGATAAACTCGAAAAAGTTCTGAAGTGGCGGGTGCAACTGGAAAAGAGTAGTGCGGGAAAGCTGGCGCAGTGTCGCGAACAGCGCGAGCAGGCGCAAGCACAACAGTCCGAGCTGGGTCGGCTTGAACTGGAATATCGGCAACAGCATCTTGAGAAAACGCAGACAAGCGCATCTGCGTATCAGCAGTTTCTGCGGTTCTATCATCAGTTAAGCCAGGCAGTGCAGGCGCAACAGGGTGTAGTGCAGCGTCTGGAGGCGCAGGAATCGGCGCAGGTACAAAAATATGTTATCTGTCACCAGGATCGCCGGGCGTTGGAAAAATTACTTGAGCAACGTGAAGCAGCGCACAAAATTGATGCTGCTCGGAAAGACAGAAAACTACAAAGGCCAGGTCAAACCAACCCCATGGTCTAAGCTTCTTATACGTGAAATATTTTTTTGGAACCCTTCCATGAGCATTAAAAGCCAGCTCGATAGCAATTTGCAGAAACTGATCATCGCCATCGATGGTCGTTTTGATTTCAGCGCTCATAAAGACTTTCGTGAAGCCTATGAAGATCTGGACGCAAAACCCAACAGCTACCAGATCGATATGACAGAAGCGCAATATATAGACAGCTCGGCTCTGGGCATGTTGCTGCTCCTGCGTGATCACGCGGGTGGTGACAGTGCGGATGTTGAAATAGTTAACTGTAATGCCGACGTCAAAAAGATTCTGACCATTTCCAATTTTGATCAGCTCTTCACAATTGCCTGAGGCAGCGATTGGCCCCAACACCATGAAAAGTGGCAGTGGCAATCGTGTGCTGGTTGCAGACGATAATGCGGTCGATCGAAAGTTGTTGGCCAAAATTGTTGGCAGTGCCGGGTTCGAGGTTGTTGAAGCGGTTGATGGTAATGATGCGGTTGACAAGTATTTTTCCGATAAACCCGATCTGGTTCTACTCGATGCATTGATGCCAGGCAGGGACGGTTTCTCAGTTGCCAGGGCTATCAAGGCTCATGAAACTGATGAATTTGTACCCATCATATTCCTGACCAGTTTGACTGAAGCATCTGATCTTGCTCGGTGTGTTGAAGCGGGCGGAGATGATTTTCTCTCGAAGCCCTACAATCACGTGGTGCTTAAGGCAAAACTGCAGGCTATGCAGCGGATGCGAGAAACTAACCAGACGGTGCAACTGCAGCGTGATGAGATTGCTCGGCACCACATGCAGCTGGTAGCTGATCAGGAAGCGGCTAAAGCCGTATTTGATAACGTTGCACACACGCGGAATCTCGAAACTCCTTACATCAAATACCTCTTGTCTCCACTTGCGATGTTTAACGGAGATGTGTTGCTTGCTGCGCAGAACCCGGCTAACAGCGTTTATATCCTGCTTGGAGATTTTACCGGCCATGGGCTGGCCGCGGCTATTGGCACAATGCCTCTTGCAGATGTTTTTTACAGTATGACAGCCAAAGGTTTTACGCTGTCGCAAATTGTCAAAGAATGTAATCGTAAGTTGGGTTCGGTTTTGCCGCCGGGCTACTTCTGCTGTGCAACAGCTTTGATGCTCGATTTTAATCGTTCAACAGTAGAAGTCTGGAATGGCGGGCTGCCCTCTGCCTACTTGAGAAAAGCTGATTCCAATGACATACGTCTGCTGGCATCGAATCATCTGCCTCTGGGGATCAGCAGCGCTGACAAGTTTGATGATGCAACTTTAGTTTATGAGGTTGAATTGGGCGATAGGCTGTTTCTGGCGACAGATGGTGTAATAGAGTCTCGCAACGAAGCGGGAGAGTACTTTGGCAGCGATACCCTCGAAGATATTATCAGCCAGGGTGCGTCGCATGATTTATTTCATCGCGTTCAGCAAGCGGTTAACAGCTTTGTGAATTTTGACGGTCGAGATGACGATCTGACTATGGTTGAAATTACTGTAGTCACCCCAGATAAAGTTCAGCCAGCTGAAGTGGTAGACGACGTCGAAGCGCTGGGTGGTCCAAGGGACTGGAAGTTTTCCTATGAGCTGGGACCACAATCGCTGAAAGATTTTAATCCTCTGCCCCTGTTACAACAGGTATTGATGGGTGCGCCGTATCTTCGCACCAAGGCAACGGCAATTTATGCGGTTCTTGCGGAGCTGTATTCAAACGCGCTGGAACATGGAGTGCTTGGTTTAAGATCAGAAATGAAATCCTCGGCAGATGGCTTCGCAGCGTATTACGCCGCCCGGGTTCGAGCTCTCGAAAGTGTCAAAGGTTTTGTTAGATTCGATTTTGAGGGCGAACTGGTGGATAACGATGTGCACCTGCAGATCATCGTGACCGACAGTGGTAAAGGTTTTGACTTTGAAACATTTGTGGCTCGTGCCAGAAACGCAGTGGATACCGTTGGTGGATATCACGGCCGCGGTATACGTTTGCTCTGGGACCTATGTGAAACTGTGAACTACGTTGAACCCGGCAACCAGATTGAGGTGACCATGCGCTGGAATGTGAAAGATGAATGAGATCTTGAATGAAGAATTGCTGGGCGAGCTGAAACTCATTATGGAAGATGAGTTTGGCGACTTAATGCAGACGTTCCTTGTAGAGTCGCAGAAGCAGTTCCACAGCGCTAAGTCGGCCTGGGATGGCGGTGATTTTGCAAACCTGCGGTTGTCGGCCCACTCGTTAAAGGGCAGCTGCGCCAACGTAGGGGCTGAGCAGCTTCAGCAGACCTGCGCGTTATTGGAAGATCAGGCTAAGGCGGGTATCGGAGATCGTGTTCCGGAGTTGCTGGCCCAGGTCTCTACTCAGCTGCATGATGTACATGGTCTGATTGAATCGCTCTGATTAGCTTGCGCCTTCTTTTCAAATTGATTGCGCTTTCCCCTTCCTTTGGCCCGCTAATTGCAACAAGAGTAGAACTCTGGAGTCTGGGATACGACGCTGTTTATTGATTTGTTAAGTGCGCTGTCGGCGCCAGTAAAAACCCTCAAAGCAAATACTTCGATGCCGGGTGATGGTAATTCGTCTTCAGCCGGTCCGGCAGGCTTGCCTGTCAATAAGTTGTCGCCGGAGAATCATTTTGCAGAGATGCTCGATCAGGCCCAGGTCAATTTTTTGTCGTTTGTTGATTCAACAGCGTTAGAGCAGAGCGCTGTACAGGACATACCGGAATTGCCGGACGCCGAGCAGCTCGTAGATGACCTGCTCCCGGCGAAATCCAACGAAGACATAGAACTGCCAGCGGCAATGACTGTCGGCAATGTGTTGCCGGAACGCGGCAAACAAGCTCCTTTAGTCGTGTCAGCACTGACAGGCGAGGGTATCAATGAAGATCTGGTGATCGATAAAAAGCTGTCCGGTGATGAAAATCGGGACACCAACCAAGGTCTGGACATATCCGACATCATCGGTCTCAGCGCTCTTCAACAACAGAGTCGTCCTGTTTCTGATCCGCAAAGCGCAGGTAAATCAACACAACCACTGCCAACAAGTGCAGTGCCAGAAGCTATAGTGCGGATAAATGAGTCGTTACAGGCGAATGTGAATCCTACGCTCCAGGTGCTTGCGGAGACGAAACCAGTGGCTCAAGTGATGATGTCTGGGTCGGCTCCAACTGAGTCTTTGCCGAGCCCAAACACTCTTGCTCAGTTGCGATCTTCTTACTCGCTGGATCGCGCAAATGATTCTGTGCAGAACGCAGCAAAACTTCCGGGGGGTAAAACTGATGCGTTACCCACAGATCTACAAACACCCTTTTCAAAAATTGGGATTACGGATGTTAAAACAGATCTAACAAGTGGCGCCTTTTCTGAGTCGAAGGACGCTCCCGGAAAGCTGAACCTGGATCAGGCAATGACAGGCGTTGTTAAGTCAGCGGATGAATCAAGCGCACCGAAGAGTGTCAATCAGATCCCCCCCCTTACTCTGAAGCCCCTGCCAGGCAGCTGGATACAGCAGGGTGAAGCAAAAGCAGCAACGGTTGATCGCGTTCAGGTAGATCCTGTACAAACTCGGGTTGAATCTCAACCGGTGAACACAGCCTCTCTAATGCAACGCCACGTTGAGCAACACCTGACCGCTCAAGGCAGCGACACCAAACGTCTTCAAGGTGAAGTTATTGCGGCGCTTGATGCGCGCTTCAGCACGGAAAGCACAGACCGACCTGTAGCTACTCCGGCGAGATTTGATCCGTCTACAAGTTTACTGCAGAAATCGGTCGCAACACCAAACCCAGGCGCGCCGGAAGTGAGTTCGCGACAGATGGATACGGCTGTACAAGATCAGATTCTGCGTGTGATGTCTCGTCAGGCGTTGTCCCAGGGACGTCTGACTCTGCAACTGAATCCGCACGAGCTAGGTAGTCTCGATATCGAATTTTCAACCGAAAAAGGCGAAGTTCAGGTGGCCATAATGGCACGGGAAACCAGTACTCGCGATCTTCTGGAGGCCAGTGTCGCACGCCTGCGCCAGAGTCTGCAGGATGTCGGTGTTAATGTGGGACAACTGGATATCCGTCAAGGAGAGCGACAGAGCAGCGACCAGGGTGCGAGGGAATCAATGCATCAGAGCATGACAGCAGAAACTTCAGGTCCCGGCGCCCAGGCAGAAGAGGCCACTACTGTGCAGCGACGAGATGATGGTGGCATCCACATCTACGTCTAGATCCCGCAGCTCTATCCTGGGCGCCAAAAATTTGTCACAAAAACGGGCGCATTTCGAAATCCTTACTACACTTTTCAAAGACCGCCAGGATATTGGCGATTAATAAAGTGCTCAGTAACAGGATATTGACATGGCTGAAGAAGCAGTAGAGCAGGAAACGGCAAAAGGTGGCGGTAAGAAAAACGTCATCATATTTGTCATTGCACTGGTTGTTGCCGTTGGTGCCAGCGTTGGCGGTACCGTCTTTTTCTTAAGCAGCGGTGAAGAAGCAGCTCAGGTAGAACCCGTTGAAACGGTCAGCAGCAAGCCGAAAACGGCGATCTATCATAATATGCGTCCGCCTTACATCGTGAACTATCTCACCGGTTCGAAGCCTCGATATCTGCAGGCTGAATTTACCATTATGGCGCGCAACGAAGCGGCGATCGAAGCCGTCATCCTGCACATGCCCCTCATTCGAAGTGAAATTGTCAGTTATCTGTCCGAACAGAATTTCCTTGAACTGCAGACGCAGGAAGGCAAAGAGGCTGTGCGACGCGGCATTGTGGAACTGGTTAACCGCGTCCTGGCCACCTATGACGTTTCTCCAGGCATTGAAAGTGCTCTGTTCACCAACTTTGTCCTGCAATAGGAAGCGTTTGCACCATGGCTGATAAAGATGTTCTCACTCAAGAAGAAATTGATGCGCTCTTAACGGGTGTTGATGATGGCTCGCTGGATACCGAATTTGGCGAGGAGGGTGGCAATACAATTACGCATTACGACCTGACTAACGAGGACAAAGTTGTTCGTGGTCGTATGCCAACACTGGAGCTGATCGCGGAACGGTTTGCTCGCATGTTACGTAATGATCTGCCGGCCAGTTTGAAGGTCCCCGTCGAAGTGGGGCTCGGTGGCGTGCAGGTGATCAAGTACTCGGAATATATCGATACACTCTACGTGCCGACCTGCATCAAATTATTGCGTATTAAACCGTTTGCGGGGATCTGTCTGTTAACCCTGGACGCAAAACTCATTCATCGTCTTGTAGATTTGTTTTTTGGCGGCACCGGCCTTGTCAGTTCACTGGAAGGTAAAGAGTTCACCTTGACCGAAAGGCGGGTGATTGAACGCATCGTCAATCTTATCCTGCGCGATTTCGAAAGTGCCTGGCAGGACGAGTTACCTATCAAAACTGAAGTTGTGGGTGATGAAGTTAATCCGGGACTGGTTAACGTGATTCCCGGTAGTGAAGTGCTGATGTTATGCAGTTTTCGCCTTGAGCTAGAAGAAGGTGGCGGCGAGTTACACATTGCTTTTCCGTACGCCGCATTAGAGCCCTATAAAGGCGTGCTGGATGCGACGGGCAAAAAAGAATCCAAAGAAAGCAACGATCAATGGCGAGCAGGTATGGAGCGTTCAATTCTGGATGCTGAGCTACCTCTGAACTGTGTCATTGGTGATGTGCAACTGCGGCTGCGAGACCTGATGCGACTGCAGCCAGGCGATGTATTAGATCTGAATATGCAGGATCTGCATGAAGTAAGGGTGGCAAACGTCCCCACGTTCAACGCAACTCTGGGTGATTCAAGAGGCAAATTTGCTCTCGAATTCGACTCGTTTGGTAATCAATAGGAACTGGCTATGTCTGATGAACTAGAAACACAAACCACTGAGACTGATGCTGCATCTGCCAATGAGTTGGAAGCCCGGTCAGCCAGTGCCAAAAATCTGGAAGTAGTGCTGGATATTCCGGTACGACTCTCCATGGAAGTTGGCAATACCAAAATTAGTATCCGCAAGCTGTTGCAGTTGAACAAAGGCTCAATTGTAGAGTTGACCCGCACGGCAGGAGAACCTCTGGATGTACTGGTAAACGGTACGCTGGTTGCCCAGGGAGAGGTTGTAGTGGTTAACGATAAATTCGGTGTTCGTCTGCTGGACGTCATTTCACCTGAACAACGCATTCAGAGCATCAACTGATGACGCCATCGGAGAACATATGGCAGGTGGCTCTTGCGCTTGTACTGATCGTCGGCCTGGTATTTCTGCTGGGGTATGTTGTCCGCCGCTTTCAGGGGTTGAAGGGACATGAGTCAGGCCAACTGAAAATTGTCGATTCAGCCTATCTGGGTCCGAAAGAAAAACTCGTACTGGTTCGAATTGCGGACCAACACGTTCTGGTAGGCATGAATGCGCAGTGTATTACCAAGCTAGCGCAGTTGGATGCAGGTAGTGATTTTTCTACGGCGCTTGATCAAGCCAAGGCCAAGACGTAATGAATCTGATGCGTTTCAAGCAACTGTTGCTTCTGCTCTGCGGCATTCTGATCGCGCAGGATGCGGCTGCAGTTATGGATCTGCCTGCATTGACGGTCACCACAGAAGACGACGGTACGCAGAAATACAGCGTGGGTATTCAGATCCTTGTCGTAATGACCATCCTGACGCTGTTACCGTCTCTGGTCATCATGATGACGGCGTTCACCCGCATTATCATTGTATTTGCAATTCTGCGACAGGCTATCGGCATGCAGCAGACGCCTTCCAATCAGATATTGGTTGGCATCGCGCTGTTTATGACTATTTTCATCATGGCGCCGGTGTTTGAAGAAGTGAATCGAGTTGCTATAGAGCCCTACGTTGCCGAAACCTTACCTCCTCAACAGGCACTTGAGGCTGCAGCGGAACCTTTTCGTGCGTTTATGTTAGAGCAGACTCGTGAAAACGATCTGGATCTGTTCATGCGCTTGTCTGAACACGAACCTGTGGATACCGCTGAAGACATCAACTTTTTTGTGCTGGTGCCTGCTTTCATGACCAGTGAATTGAAGACTGCTTTTCAGATTGGCTTCATGTTGTTTATACCATTCCTGATTATCGACATGGTGGTTGCAAGTGTTCTGATGTCCATGGGTATGATGATGCTGTCGCCATTGATTATCTCCCTGCCGTTCAAAATCATGTTGTTCGTGTTGGTTGACGGGTGGGTCATGATCATGGGCACCCTTGCGGGCAGCTTTGGGATGTCGTTGTGAGTATTGGGGATGTGCTTTCAGTGTTTGGTGAGGCGCTGGGACTGATTGTCATCATCGTTTCTATTCTGGTGTTGCCAAGCTTGTTCGTCGGCCTGGTCGTCTCTGTTTTTCAGGCTGCGACGCAGATTAATGAACAAACATTAAGCTTTCTGCCTCGCCTTCTTATGACGTTACTGTCAATTATGGCGCTGGGCCCCTGGGTGCTGTCAGAACTGTTGGATCACTTTCAGCGGATCTTCGAAATGATCCCCATCCTGTTAGGTTGATATGACGATCTCAATGGCTCAATTCTCCGGCTTTATCAGCGAGTTGCTGTTCAATACTCTGCGGGTTGCGGGCTTCTTCATGGTAGTGCCGATCTTTGGTAACCAACTGGTATCGCCGCGGATCCGCATTGCTTTAAGTATGGCGGTAGGTCTTGCTCTGACGCCAGTTATGGGTGATGCGCCGGATATTGCTGATCTTAACCTGGGTATCATGGTGGATCTGGTTTTACAGATTATGCTGGCCATAGGCCTGGGTTTTACTGCGGTTATTTTCTTCCAGTTGTTTGTGATTGCCGGCCAGTTTATCGGCATGCAGATGGGGCTTGGATTTGCTGCCATGGTAGATCCTGGAAATGGCGTATCTGTCACTGTCTGGTCGCAATTTTTCCTCATGTTGGTGACGTTGTCTTTTCTGGTACTCAATGGTCACCTGATTCTTTTCGAGATTTTTGTTGCCGGTTTCAAGCTTTATCCGAACGGTATGGAACTGGGTATGGGTGAGTTTGCCGCGCGTATCGCCCAACTGGGCGGCTGGATGTTCGCCGGTGGTGTCCTGCTTGCCATACCCGCGGTTGTTTCGCTGCTGATTGTAAACATGTCGTTTGGCGTCATGAATCGCAGCGCCCCGCAGTTGAACGTATTTTCTCTCGGTTTTCCGTTCAGCCTTTTGTTCGGGTTGGTCATTATCTGGTTTGTACTGCACGGCTGGGCTGATCAGTTCCATCGTCTCGCTACTGAATTTCTCGACATCGTCAGCGGTATCTCGCAGGTATAGGTATGGCTGAAGAACAACAAGGTCAGGAAAAGACAGAAGACGCAACCCCCCGGAAACTGGAGAAAGCCAGAGAGGAAGGGCAGGTCGCTCGTTCGCGTGAACTGAACAGCGTTGCCATCGTGACATTCGGCGCCGCTGCTGCGATTTTTGTCGCGCCTGATCTTGCAGCGCTGATGATGGACATGACCCGGGTGATATTCACTTCAGCAGCACAACCGGAAATTCCGTTGCCCACTTATCTAAGTAATGCCGTTGGTGAGGCTATGTGGGCAATTTTGCCGTTCAGTCTGGTGATGTTCGCGGCTGGCGTTCTGTCCAGCATCGGCGTTGGCGGCATATTGTTTTCTTCTAAAGCGTTTGCGCCAAAGTTAAGCCGAATGAGTCCGCTAAAAGGTCTGGGACGTATGTTCTCAAAAAAATCGCTGATGGAGCTGGCTAAATCGTTAGCAAAATTTGTACTGGTGTCTGGCGTAGCAACGCTTGTTTTGTCTTATTTCCTGGATGATTTGTTGGTTCTCGGCGGATTGCCGGTAGAAGTCGCTATTGCAGAAGGCGTCGTTTATGTCGGCTGGGCGCTGCTGTTTATTGGGATGGCGCTGGTTGTTGTTGCCGTTATGGACGTGCCTTTTCAAGTTGCGGATCACAAGAAGCAACTCAAGATGACTAAACAGGAAGTCAAAGACGAGCATAAAGACTCGGAAGGCAAACCTGAAGTAAAAGCCAGAATACGTGCGCTGCAGCAGCAGATGTCGCGGCGCAAAGCACTTGAAGATGTACCGGATGCCGATGTGGTTATCACCAACCCCGAGCATTTCTCGGTAGCTATTAAGTACAACGCAAAAGAAATGGCTGCACCGGTACTGTTGGCTAAAGGTGTAGATCACATGGCATTTCGTATCCGGGAAATTGCGGATAAGCATGAGGTGCCTATTGTGCCGATACCTGCTCTGGCACGTGCGATTTACTTTAATACCGAAGCAGGTGATGAAATCCCGGAAGGTTTGTATATCGCCGTAGCCCAGGTGCTTGCCTATATCTATCAGTTAGAGCAGTACCAGCGAGGACAGATCAATTATTCACCCAAGCTGGCTGACATTGATGTACCCGATGAATTTGCAGTGGAGATTTAAATAATGGGGAATTTTAAACTAGGCGCTCTCGCTATTCCCTGTCTGTTGTTGCTGGTTCTGGCACTGATGACGATCCGCGTCCCGCCCACGGTACTGGACCTGTCTTTTACCTTTAACATTGCACTGGCACTGGTTGTTCTGCTGGTCAGTGTTTACGTCATGCGTCCGCTGGATTTTGCGGCGTTTCCAACCATTCTCCTGGTTGCGACGCTGTTAAGACTGGCATTAAACGTAGCGTCTACCCGGGTTGTGTTGCTTGATGGCCATGGTGGCGGATCTGCGGCTGGAAAGGTCATTGAATCCTTCGGAGAAGTCCTGGTTGGTGGTAATTACGTGGTCGGTCTTGTCGTATTCATCATTCTGGTGATCATCAATTTTGTGGTTGTGACAAAGGGCGCCGGCCGCATTTCTGAAGTCAGTGCTCGATTTACCCTGGATGCGATGCCAGGCAAACAGATGGCCATTGATGCGGATTTGAATTCTGGAGTAATTGATCAGGAACAGGCACGCGTACGCCGTGAAGAAGTGGCAGCTGAAGCGGATTTCTACGGCTCGATGGACGGCGCAAGCAAATTTGTCAAAGGTGATGCGATAGCCGGCATTCTAATACTGCTGATAAATATTGTTGGTGGTCTGACAATCGGCATCGTGCAGCACGATCTGGATTTCAGTCAGGCCCTGGAAGTTTATACGCTGTTGACGATTGGTGACGGACTGGTAGCCCAACTTCCCTCTTTGTTGCTCTCTACGGCGGCAGCAATGATCGTGACACGCGCAAACAGCTCTCAGGATATGGGGCTACAGGTGGTTAACCAGCTTTTTGCAGAACCTAAAGCGTTGGCAATTGCTGCCGGTATTCTATTTGCGTTAGGTATTGTTCCCGGGATGCCGCACGGGGTGTTTTTAACCCTCGCTATAGCAGCCGCTGCGATTGCATGGTGGATTCATCAGAAATCTCTGCAACCAGTTGCTGTTGCGACAGCTGTGGAAGAAGAGGTGGCAGACGTACAACCAGAGCGTTCCGAAGTCAGTTGGGAAGATGTCAGTCCGGTAGATACGCTGGGTTTAGAGGTGGGTTATAAACTGATCCCGCTGGTTGATAAGAATCAGAGCGGTGAGCTGCTGAGTCGAATACGCGGTGTAAGGAAAAAACTTTCACAAGAGCTCGGTTTTCTTGTGCCAACGATCCATATCAGAGACAACCTTGATCTGTTACCCAACGGTTACAGGTTTTCTTTAATGGGTGTCAGTGTTGGGGAGGCAGAGATATTTGTAGATAAATTTCTGGCGATCGACCCGGGCGAAACGTTTGGTCCCTTGAGTGGTCTGGCAACAAAAGACCCAGCCTTCGGTCTGCCGGCTTACTGGATAGAAGAACATGAAAAAGACAATGCCCAGACCCTTGGCTACACAGTTGTAGATGCCAGTACTGTTGTGGCTACGCATGTCAATCAGATCATGTTGGATAACGCAGCAGATCTGCTGGGGCATGATGAAGTGCAGCATCTGGTTGATTTACTGGCCCAGGGTTCGCCAACTCTCGCCGAGCAGCTGGTGCCTGGAGCGATCAGTTTGTCGGGATTGTTAAAAATATTGCAGAACCTGCTGCGCGAAAAAATTCCGGTGAAAGACATACGTACTATTGCACAGTGTCTGGCTGACGGTAGCGCCAGCAGCCTGAGTCTGGATGATCAGACTAATCTGGTACGTAGTCAGCTTTCACGCATGATCGTACAGAACATATACGGAAGTGAGCAATCGTTAGAAGTCATCACGCTCGATCCGGAGCTGGAACAACTGCTGTTGCAGGCAAAAAATCAGGGCAGTGCCGATGCACCGGTGATCGAGCCGGTGATGGCGGAACGGTTGCAGCAATCGGTAGTGAGCGCAGCCGAACAACAGGAAATGGCGGGTAAACCCGCGGTACTGCTGGTGTCGGCGGCAATCAGAAGTTTGCTGTCCCGTTTTGTTCGGGTCTCGCAGGCTGTGATTCACGTTCTTGCTTACGAAGAAATACCAGAAAACAAACAGATCACTGTTGTGTCAACAATTGGCCGAACGGGTTAAGGGGTAATCATGTTAGAAACAACTGAACAGAATTCACGGGAACAGGTGCACACTTTTCGTGCAGGCAGTTTGCGTGAGGCACTTGCGATGGTACGTAAGGAGTTGGGGGGCGATGCACTTATCCTGCGGCAGCACCGGGAAGGCTATCAGGTGTGTGTAGACGCCTGTCTTGAATTGCCCGCAAGCCCGAAGCCCGACCCCATAGAGTTACAGGAAGCGCCTGTATCCAGTCAGGTCAGTTCAGTGACTGTTGAGTCGCTGATTCCAAGACAAAGTAACCCAGGCTGTCATCCCGATCTGGTGGAGCACCTGGTAAAACTTGGGTACGAGGAGTCTGTGATTCAGGCTTTGCCCGGTTGTGCAGATCTTGGTCAGTTTCGAACCGTGCTGGCTCAACGCCTGCACTATGCCCACAAGCCAGGTTCCGCGCTGCTGGGTGTTTATCGCTTTGTTGGTACCAGTGGCGTCGGCAAAAGCTCACTGGTTATAAAGCTGATGGCGCAGTTTGTGAGGCAGAACCCGAGCACGGCGCTAGCTGTAATTTCCACAGATATGGAGCGACTTGCGGGTACCGAAGCGCTGCAGCTCGCGTGCCAGACATTTGGTGTGCACATGCAGGAGTGTGCGCCTGAAGAACTGCAGGCCACCGTGCAGAAGTTCAAAAACAAAGCGCTGATACTCGTTGATACGCCGGCAATAGCACCAGCGCGCCCCTTGATCGCTATCAGTGGGGTGAAAGATATCTGGGTTTGCAGTGCGCTGCACAGTCTGGCGCACCTGCGCGCTCAGCATCAACAGGTGGCAGGTTTAAATCCAGCAGGGGTAGCTGTGACACAAACAGACCTGAGTATCGAAGGTGATGCTTTGGGTGGTTTGTTGTACGACCTGCGTCTGCCGCTCTACTGGCTGGGCACCGCCAATGGGTTACCTGATGGCCTGGAGCTGGCAAATGAACAGAGTGTTGAACAATGGCTGTTTGCGACACCGCAACCACAAGGTTTTGCGATCGCGGTTTAGGCGTCGCATGCAACCGGCACGTATTTGACCGATTGAAAAGAACAACTATGTTTCTTAAAGGGGCAAAGGTTTTTGTCCTCGCGCCAACCTGTAAAGCCACATCCGGCAAGCAGGTAAACAGGAGTAAATGACATGGAGCAAGTCTCTTCCAACCCAATTCAGGTTGTTGCCGTTACCGGCGGCAAAGGTGGGGTGGGCAAAACTAACGTAAGCGTTAACTTAGGACTGGCTATGTCAGCCCTGGGGCGTCGCACAACACTTCTGGACGCAGATCTGGGGCTTGCCAATATTGATGTACTTCTTGGCTTAAAGCCTCGTCATACGTTGAAAGATGTCCTTGATGGCACGTGTTCAATGCATGAGGTCATCATAAATGGACCCCATGATTTAAAAGTTGTGCCTGCGGCGTCCGGGTTGCAGGAAATGGTCAAGCTTGGACCACGGGAACATGCGGGGCTGATCTCTGCGTTCAGCGATATCGCTCACAAAATGGACGTATTGATTATCGATACAGCGGCGGGCATTGCCGACGATGTGTTGAGCTTTCTGTGTGCAGCGCAGGAAATTATTGTGGTGGTATGCAACGAACCGACATCAATTACAGACGCTTACGCGCTGATAAAAATTCTGAATCAGCAGTTTGGTATCAACAAGATCCGTGTCGTTGCCAATATGGTACGCAATGACGCTGACGGCGTCGCCGTATATGACAAGTTGCAACACGTCACTGATCGTTTTCTTGATGTAGCCTTGTTGCACGCCGGGTCTATTCCTCAGGATGAGCAATTACGTCGAGCGGTGCAGAAACAGCGCGCCGTGCTTGACCTTTATCCTGCCAGCAAGTCTGCGCAGGCGTTCAGAAAACTAGCGCTTGAAGTTGATTCCTGGCCGATACCGACAATGCCGACAGGGCACCTGGAATTTTTTGTAGAGCGCCTGGTTAACGAATACGCATTACATTGAGTCTCTGTATGTCAAATCCAGTAGCAGCATATGCGGACAATGAACACCGTAATGCGACAATCAAAAAGTATGGTTATCTGGTCAAGCGCATCGCCCAGCACCTGGTTGCACGGTTACCAGACAGTGTGCAGTTTGATGATCTTGTGCAGGCGGGCATGTTGGGCCTGCTGGAATCGGTAGGTAAATATGATGCGTCGAAAGGCGCCAGTTTCGAAACCTATGCCGGTATCCGCATTCGGGGATCTATGCTGGATGAAATGCGTCGTGGAGATTGGGCGCCGCGTTCGGTGCATCGCAATGCACGTCGGGTGACCGAGGCTATGCGTAAGGTTGAGCATGCACTAGGCAAAGAAGCCAGCGATCGTGACATCGCCGATCGTATGCAGGTGTCGTTGGAAGAGTACTACGACATTTTAAAAGATGCCTCTACCTGTCGTCTTGTCAGCTACGAAGAATTGAATGAGAGCGACGATCCCAGTGCTCTGCCTCATCTGGATGTCGGTGATCACGGCGCTGAGCGTGATGAAATGATACAGGACCTGGTTGCTGCCATCGGCGAGTTACCTGAACGCGAACGTCTGGTGATGTCGCTTTATTACGACGAAGAATTGAATTTGAAAGAAATTGGCGCTGTGCTTGGCGTCAGTGAGTCGCGTATCAGCCAGATTTTAAGCCAGGCCACTTTGCGGGTACGCAGCAAAGTAGGTGAGTGGACGCAAGCCTGATGGATATTGTCGCAATTATTGGCGTGATTCTGGCCTTTTCTGCAATCTTTCTGGGCAACGCTTTAGAAGGTGGACAGGTTGCGGCGCTCCTGGATGCGCCGGCGTTCATCATTGTTGTGGGTGGGACGCTGGGCGCTGTCGTTTTGCAAACGCCGTGGTTGAGTCTGGTACGCGCCAGCAGAATGTTTACATGGGTGCTGAAACCCCCCGCGCTGGATGTCGAAAAAGAAATTGAACGTCTGGCTGCCTGGAGCAAAACCGCCCGACGTGAAGGGTTGTTAGGTCTGGAAAATATTTCCCAAGGTCTGAAAGATCCGTTCCGCCGTAAAGGTCTTGAACTTGTTGTTGATGGTGTTGATCCACATACGATCAGACGGTTGATGGAGGTCGACAGTCAAGCACGCACCGATTCTGATCTGGCGGCAGCAAATGTATTTAAAAGTATGGGTGGGTACGCGCCAACCATAGGTATTCTGGGTGCCGTCATTGGCCTTATTCAGGTATTGGGTAACCTCGCTGACCCTAATGAGTTGGGCGCCGGTATTGCCACCGCATTTGTGGCAACAATTTATGGGGTCGGCTTTGCAAACCTGCTGTTTCTGCCTATAGCTGATCGTCTGCGCAGTCAGGTTATTCGTTATGCGGGAGCAGATGACCTGTTTATTGAAGGGTTAATTGCCATTGCTGATGGTGAACACCCGCGCAGCGTGGAAATGCGTTTGCGTGGACTTGTTGCGGGCAGCTGATGCGTCGCCGATACATTGAAGCGGAAAATGATACCGATCGTTGGATGGTGTCTTATGCCGACTTCATTACTTTGTTGTTTGCCTTTTTTGTTGTGATGTATGCAATCTCCTCGGTAAACGATGAAAAATACCGGGTACTTTCCGCAACTCTGTCCGAAACCTTTGCAGTTGATTCCGCCAGTCTCGATCCCGTTCAGGTTGGCGAGCCTGACAAAGCCGCATCTCCCCATGTTGTTGACCTGCCAGAAAGTACAGCTTTTGCTGATCAGGAAGATGGAGATACTTTTATTGAGGATCCCATTGACGCGGCGCAATCCTTATTGGGTGGTTTTGCTCAGCTGGAGGGTGTCTCAGTGGCCTCCAACAATGAATGGCTCGAGCTCAGCCTGGATGCCAACGTATTGTTTGCACCAGGACAAACCAGCCTGACCCCGGTTGCGGCAGCTTTACTCGAGCCAGCCGTCGCGCTGGTTTCCAGCACCCGAAACCCGTTAACAATAGAAGGCTTTACTGACAACGTGCCCAGTGAATCTCAGTTGTATCCTTCCAATTGGGAAATATCATCCGCACGGGCGTCATCAGTAGCTCGTTTCTTTGTCAGTCAGGGGGTGCGCCCTGAACGAATTTCCGCCGTAGGTTATGGCGAAAACTTCCCGGTTGCGACCAATGCTACGCCTGATGGGCGGGCCGCCAACCGGCGTGTTGTCGTAGTCATTGCTCGACGCACAGATGCCTCGCGAAACCTCAATGCAAACCCCGAGGGTGGGGCTTTTGCATTCCTGCGCTCAGGGCCGCAAAACGAGCTTGATCCGCGGGTTGTGAAAACCAGAACGCCCGAGGGTGGATTAATATTCAGTACCGAAAGTGATCTGCTGTCTCGTGATGATGAATAGCAGATTGACCGTGTAATTACGGATCCTCCTACCTCGATTCTTTTCAGCGTCAACAAAACCACTCAGTGATTGATGACAGGTGTCGTTTTTCTGGCGCATCTGTATATCTGTACTATTCTTTTAGATACGAGAAGTATTGCTGTTCATGTCATTCCAGTTCCACGAGGTGAGCCATGGGAATAGATCGCATACAGACAACACTGCCAACCTATACGTCGTTACAGCGTCGTGGTCGGGTCCGCAAAGGCAAAGGCAGCAGTGAAGATGATATTGCCGATGAATCGCAAAGCGATAAGGTCGACGGGCAGGTCACTCAGCATGCAGACAGCAAACGGGCTGAACAGGATAAGGATGAAGACAATTCCGATGAAGACGGAGGCCACATAGATGAACATGTTTAGTTGGATCATGTTAATGATCATTGGTGTCGTCTGCGCATCCGGTTATTTATTGCTGTTCATGCAAAGCATGAGGGCAAACAGGCAGATCCAGCAGCTGCAAAAGCAGCTCGACGTATTTGTTGACAGTTCTATTAACGTTGCGCGTTCAGTTGACCAGCTTGTGCATCATGGAGACGGTGCGCGATCTCCTGCTGTTTCTTCGCGTCGCTGGATACTGCAGGAAGCGAAAAGTAGATTAGGCAGTGGTGAAGATTTGCTCGACATCGCAGTCCCCCTGGGACTGTCTAAAGATGAAATCCGGCTGTTGAACGCTCAGATTCATTAGAATGAAAAGCCGCTAAGAGAGATCCTCTGCAATGTCCCTGATCCTTGCGATCATAGCGCGCAGGCCGTTGCCTCTTGTTTGGGACAGATGCTGTAAAAGTTCAAGTTCCTCGAACAGCGCGTAGATATCAAACGCCAGAATTTCTTCTGGACGTTTATTGTTTAAAGCGGTGAGCACAATGCTGATGAGGCCGCGGACAATGAAGGCGTCGCTGTCGAGCTTGAAATTGAGGATGCCGTCAGGGGTGATTTGATGGGTTAACCAGACCTGACTTTGGCAGCCTCGGATGAGGTTCCCGTCCTGCTTATCCTCATCAGGAATATCCTGTAACTCTTTACCCAAATCGATAACAAACCGGTACTTATCTTCCCAGTCGTCGAAAAATGTAAAGGTCTCTTTTAATTCAGCGACATCCATGAATCAGAAGACCCCCAGTTCCAGCTGCGCTTCTTCGCTCATCATTTCACGAGACCATGGTGGGTCGAATACGAGTTCCACGGATACATGGGAAACGTTAGGTACCGTGGCGACGCGATCTTTGACTTCCTGCACCAATACGGGACCCATGCCGCAACCTGGAGCCGTGAGCGTCATAGCGATGTTCACTTCACCGTCATTTATGCTTGTGGCGTAAATCAGCCCCAGGTCAGCAATGTTGACTGGAATCTCCGGGTCGAACACGCTTTCCAGAGCCTGGCGCACATGATCCGGATTTACGGAACCGTCCGGGTTGACCGCTTCAAATTCCAATACTTCAGGTTGCAACCCGATCGCATCAGCATCAGCGCCGGCAATTCTTGCCATATTACCTTCGATAACAACCGTGAAAGTGCCGCCCAGAGACTGTGTGAGGGTGATGAATGCGCCAGCGGGAATAGTGATTAAATCGCCGGTAGGGACCAGCCTGGCTTCGCAAGGCCGTGTTGTGGTGACAATTCGGCGTTCCACGGCTAGTGTTTGCCTACATCTGTTGCCAGACTATCCAGATCTGCTGCGACAGAGTCATCGATATCTTCATCAGCGCTGACAGCAAAGCTCTCGCCGCAGCCGCAATAGCTGGTAGCATTTGGATTCTTAAAAACCAGCGCCGAATTCAGACCTTCGGTAATCATGTCGACCTCAGTGCCAGCCACCATAGGCAGATCCGCCTGGTTGACACACACTCGAACACCGTCGCCGAAATCAAGGCATTTATCTTCTGGCGCTGGGGACTCAAGAAAATCCAACATGTACATATAGCCGTTACAGCCGCTTTCTTTAACTGCCAGGCGTAGATATCGCGCCTGGGTGAGTTGCAGCTGGTTCCGGATATGCTCGCTTGCCTCGGGCGTAATGGAAATATCTGAAAGTTCACTCATTTCAATTTCCTCAACTAGATAAATGTCGTTGCTTTGTCTACCGCTTTAACAAGCCGTTCGACGTCATAAGCGTTATTGTACAGACTGAAAGATGCGCGTACCGTGCCAGGCACTCCCAGGCGCGCCATCAAAGGCATGGTGCAGTGATGGCCGGTGCGTACCGCAACACCCTGCTGATCAAGCAATGTACCTATGTCGTTGGGGTGTGCGCCTTCCAGAATAAAAGAGATCACCGCGCTACGTTGTTTAGGCTCGCCAATAAGCCTGAACCCCGGAATCTGTCTGAGTTGACTGAGCGCAGAATTGATCAGGATTTTTTCCTGTTCAACCAGTTCGGCAAGTGGCAGATCATTCAGGTACCTGATGGCCGCACCGAGACCAACAGCGCCGCCAATGTTAGGCGTTCCGGCTTCAAACTTGTAAGGCGGTTGCTGGTAAGTACTGCTTTCGAAGGTGACATGTTCGATCATCTCGCCGCCCCCCTGGTAGGGTGGCAACGCCTCCAGGCGCGCCAGTTTACCGTAGAGGATGCCAATACCTGTTGGCGCATACATTTTGTGACCGGAAAAGGCATAAAAGTCGCAATCCAGCGCAGTGACGTTCAATTGCTCGTGCAGGATGGCCTGGGCACCATCAATCAGTGTGATGGCGCCAGCGTCTTTGGCAGCTTGGACCAGCTCTGCAACTGGATTTACAGTGCCCAACGCGTTTGATATGTGGTTACAGGTAAAGACTTTGGTCCTGCGGGACAGTTTCTGATAGAAATCGGCCAGGTCAAGATCTCCATTTGCGTCCACAGCGACTATCTTCAAGCTGGCACCGGTGCGTTGTGCCAGCATCTGCCAGGGCACAATGTTCGAGTGATGTTCCAGTGCGGTTAACAGTATTTCATCACCTTCGCTGAGGTATCCCTGCAATCCCTGGGCAACCAGGTTTATGGATTCGGTGGTACCACGGGTGAAAATCACTTCGCGGCGATCTGATGCCCCAATGTACTGTTGTGCCAGCGTGCGTGCATCTTCAAGCAGTGTGGTGGCTTCTTCAGCCAGTTTGTGGGCAGCACGATGCACGTTGGCATTGCTGTGTCGATAATAGTCGGCCACCGCGTTAATCACCGTATCCGGTTTCTGCGTTGTTGCTGCGCTATCAAGGTATACCAGAGGCTCATCCTGGTGTTGGCGTTTGAGAATAGGAAAATCAGCGCGAATATCAAACATCGGGGTTGTCGGGTTGGGAAATGCCAAATTCAGCGAGCGCAGCGTGAGCCAAAGGCCCTGTAGTTGCTGTATTCAGGAACGCCTGAGCGAGAAGGGCGCGGGCTTGTAACGGCGGTATGCCTCTGCTTGCGCAATAGAACACATGTTGGGGATCCAGCTGGCCGACGGTTGCGCCGTGGGCGCAGGTGACATCGTCGGTGTATATCTCCAGCTCTGGCTTTGTATTTATCGTGGCGTTGTCGCCCAGTGCAAGGTTTCTATTCTGCAGCGTGGCAGCAACCTGGGGGCAGTGCTTGTGAATATGAATACGGCCATTAAAGGTGACTTTGGCCTTGTCCTCAACAATGTTGTGGAACACCTGCTGACTGCTGGTATGGGCCGCTCGATGTTCAAGCGTGATCTGTTGATCCAGGTGTTGGCCCTTGCCGATCTGAGAGGCGCTGGTCACCTGCGCGCTGGCGCCAGGTTCATTACAAAGGATCTGGATATCCTGCCGGCGCATCTCACCCCCGGAGCTGTGATTATGCAGAATATACGAGGCGTCTTTGGCCAGCGTTACGCGCAGGAACTGCCAGTGTTTCGCCTGAACAAAGCTGTTTCTTGCATGTGTCAGGCTGCTGCCAGGTCCCAGCTCTATCCACAGGGTTTGATGCTGATCAATATTGTCGGAATAGATTTCGTGCAGTTCGAGATGAGAATTTGCAGCGACCTTCAAGACAATAGGCGCGCTGTGGCCCCGGTGTTGTATTACTAACGGTTGTGTTGGATTGCCGGAGGCTTCTACAAGCGACAGCTTGTCGTGATAGCACAATGCGCTGCTTGCCTCGGGCGCGTCGTCGATCTGATGCTGCAGTGGCGCATCCTGCAGATCCTGGCTGAGCGCCTGCAGCTCAACGCCGGCAGGTAATGTATGCCAGTCTGGCGTGACGGCAGGTGCTTCCAGCATGTCCAGGATGGGTTGGCTTTTGGTGTACTTCCAACGCTCGCGGTGGGTTTTTGAATTCAGCGCGCGGCTGAGCGCGTCATGGAACTGTTCTGAATCTTCGCCTAGCCAGCGCGGCGGCGCGGGTCGTGATGTGAGCGCGAGTTCTAGGTTAGCCATGCGTAACCTTTCTTCTCAAGTTCAAGTGCCAGGCTCTTGTCGCCGGATTGCACAATCTTGCCGTCCGCCAGTACATGCACAAAATCGGGAACGATGTAATCAAGCAATCGCTGGTAGTGGGTAATCAACACTACGCCGTTGTCAGCGTTGCGAAAGCGGTTCACGCCCTCGGCGACGACCTGAAGCGCATCTATGTCCAAACCCGAATCTGTTTCATCCAGCACCGCCAGTTTGGGTTGCAGCAGCAGGAGTTGAAGGATTTCGTTGCGCTTTTTTTCGCCGCCGGAAAACCCTTCATTGACGCCACGTTTCAAAAAGTCTGGGTTCAGATCAAGCGATTTGGCCAGTGATCGCGCGGTCTTGATGAATTGCGCGGCGTTGGTCTGTTCCTGCTTGTTGGCAAACGCTTTGGCATCAAGGCTTGCTTTGAGGAACTCCATATTGCTCACACCGGGTATTTCCACCGGGTACTGAAAGGCAAGAAAGATACCTGCGTGGGCCCGTTCATGAGGTTCCCAGTCGGAGATATCCTGTCCTTCAAACTCGACGGACCCTGACGTGATTTCGTAGCCTGGTTTACCGGCGAGGATATTTGCCAGAGTGGATTTGCCGGAGCCATTGGGGCCCATGATCGCATGTACTTCTCCGGCGTTAACCTCAAGGTTCAAGCCTTTGAGGATATTCTGTTCCGCTACTTTGGCGGTGACATTCTTAACATTCAGCAGGCTCATCCCACAGCTCCTTCCAGGCTTACCTCAAGCAATTTGCCCGCCTCGACGGCAAATTCCATAGGCAGCTCTTTAAATACTTCTTTACAGAAGCCGTTAACAATCATGCTCACTGCTTTTTCCGGATCGATACCCCGTTGTTGACAAGCAAACAGCTGGTCTTCGCTGACCTTCGAAGTGGTGGCCTCGTGTTCAACAATAGCGTGGGTGTTACTGTTTTCAATATAAGGAAATGTGTGTGCGCCGCACGTGTCGCCAATCAACAGCGAGTCGCACTGAGTGAAGTTGCGTGCGCCGGACGCCGTTGGCGAAATTCTCACCAGACCGCGGTATGTGTTCTCGCTGCGGCCGGTACTGATGCCTTTGGAAATGATGGTGCTGCGGGTGTCTTTGCCCATGTGGATCATCTTGGTGCCGGTGTCCGCCTGTTGCATGTTGTTGGTTAAGGCCACGGAGTAGAACTCGCCGACACTGTGATCGCCGCGCAGAACAACGCTGGGGTATTTCCAGGTGATGGCTGAACCAGTTTCGACCTGGGTCCAGGAAATTTTAGACCGCGCGCCCGCGCAGAGCCCACGTTTGGTTACAAAGTTGTAGATGCCACCTTTGCCATTCTCGTCGCCGGGATACCAGTTCTGAACGGTGGAATATTTGATCTGCGCATCGCCCAGTGCAACCAGTTCAACAACCGCAGCGTGAAGTTGGTTTTCGTCCCGCATCGGTGCGGTACAACCTTCCAGATAGCTGACGTGAGAGCCCTCGTCGGCGATGATCAGGGTGCGCTCGAATTGTCCCGTATTGCGTTCGTTGATGCGGAAGTAGGTGGATAGCTCCATCGGACAGCGCACACCTTTTGGAATGTAGACAAAGGAACCATCACTGAAGACCGCTGAGTTCAGAGCTGCATAAAAGTTGTCGCGTTGAGGTACGACGCTGCCAAGGTATTTTTTGACCAGTTCCGGGTGGCTGTGCACCGCTTCTGATATCGGGCAGAACACTACGCCGGCCTCTGCCAGTTTGTCTTTGAAAGTAGTGGCGATGGAAACGCTGTCGAACACTGCATCGACGGCAACGTTGGGTCGGCTTTGAATAACGCCGGCCAATGCTTCCTGTTCATGTAGCGGAATGCCCAGCTTCTCATAGGTCCGCAGTAACTCGGGATCTACGTCTGCCAGAGATTTTGGTCCATCAGACATATCTTTAGGTGCCGAGTAGTAGGAGATGGCCTCAAAATCCACTGCAGGGAAATGCACGTGGGCCCATTCCGGCGCGGTCATGGCGCGCCAGTGTGTGTAGGCCTGCAGACGCCACTCGGTGAGCCATTCGGGTTCACCTTTTTTGGCGGATATGAAACGCACCACAGATTCGTCCAAACCCGGTGGAATGGTGTCTGATTCAATGTCGGAAACAAATCCAGCCTGGTATTCAGCGTTGGATTCAACCAAATCGTCGACAGAATGGCTCACACTATGTCCTCTATGATGCGTAAACTCTTGGTATGTCAGCCCGGTTGTCTGGCGATGCGCCGCCGGGTTACAAAAGATGACCGCAGTTTAACCTTTGGTAATACCCAAGTAAATTAGTCGGGTATTTTAGCGAGCCAATAATTGGCCTATTTGAGGAACTTTTATGCCCAGACTGGAGCGGGTACCCGAGCCGCATATTGATTATGCGTACGGTATTTTTTTACTCGATAATAAACATAATCTGATAAAAGCGCTGAAGAAGCGTTATCAACCGTCGATCCATGGTCACAAGACCTGGGGATCCAGCTTCGTTCTGATGGATTACCTGACTCACCATGGCATTCGGCGGGGGGCATCCGTTATGGAAATCGGCTGTGGCTGGGGCCCGGCATCGGTGTTCTGTGGCCATCATTTCAAAGCAAAAATGACGGCCGTTGATCTGGATTCAGCAGTGTTTCCCTTTCTGGATGTGCTGGCGGAATTGAATGGCGTTGAAATAAAACACCTGCAGGCGGACTTCACCAAGGTGAAAAGCGCAGATCTGGCGGGCCAGCGTTACATTGTCGGCAGTGATATCTGTTTCTGGGATTCACTGGTCAAGCCACTGGGGCGCCTGGTTAACCGGGCATTTAAAGCCGGTGTTGAACGCGTTGTCATTACCGACCCTGGGCGGCCTACTTTTTACGAATTCTGCGACCTGATGTCGAAGAAACACGATGCCAAACTACAGGAGTGGTATGCCATTGAGCCGGAGCGCTATGAAGGTGAAGTCTTAGATATAAGGCCGAAAAAACAGTAGCTTAAGAGCTATTTTGCACAAAAAGCTTCAGTTGCTCACCGAGGCTTGAGCAGGCAGATGACTGAACCCGTGCAATCAGCGGTATAGGCACCACAATAGCGGGCATGTAGCTGGTACCCGCCGCATCTGAACTGATTCGACCGGCGGTTTTGGCCGTATGGGTATCCCATATAGATGCTTCGTAAGAAGAATCATTCTCCCAGCTCAGGAAACCAAAACAACCGCCGCCGCCGGGTGTGATCGTGCAGCTCAGGCTCCCGCCCTGGGCGACGCGCTTGGTGGAACCTTCAAGCCAGACCAGGTATTTCAAGCCGATCTCGCGAACGCGCTCAGCCAGTAATGGCTGTGTCAGCAAACTCGGCAGGTCAGTGGTGTTCATGGGTGCTGTGCGAGGTTCGAACCAGGGAAACATGGCATCCATAAAATCCTGCTCGCTGATCACCTGAACGCCATTGCTACCGCTGCTCACACTGCGCCCTACGCAGTCGATGAAGTCCAGTTCGGCTTCAGCCTGGCTGGGTCGGTTACGTCTGCCAATAACTACAATGGAGTCACCTTCCTGCATAGCTGTCGGCGTCTGTCGGACCTGCTGCACCGTTGAGGTAACACAGCCGCTTAACAAGACAATAGCAATGAAAGTTGTGCAGATACTCAGTAGTGGCTTCATGCCGGGTCGCCCTCTTGACTGGTTGCAGTGGTTTCCGCATCGCGCTCAACCGCTGGACTGTCATTGGTGGTGACAGGAGCGGGTAGGGATGGCTTGCCCGCCGCGATCCATTTCTGCACGGCAGGTTCACGGGTAAAGTTGATGCTGAAAAATGCCATGGCATCGCGACACGCGGCAATAGCCGCAGCCTGCAGTCCGTTGGACGATGAACCATGATTGTTTTTGCTGGCTTTGCCATAGGCTGGCAGCTTCCAACTGCCTACGACATTGCCCTGGCGATCATACAGTTCAAATTCGTAACGTACCCAGACCTCGTAATAGTCTGAGCGGGTTTGTGCCGGTATGGAAAACTGCACTTCGGTTATGTTGGGTTTCAGCACACCATCCATGGGCGCGGCAATGGTGTTGCCGGAAACGAAAGTGTAGTTTTCAAACAAGCCTGTTGCCAGGTTGGTGAAAAGCTGCGTCTGTGCCTGTCCGATCTGCACCTCCCACGACCCGGATTGGTCAATGGTCTCTTCGTGTGCATAGTTGATCAGAGTGTCATCCAGGAAAATGCCCAGGCTGACTGGTGCTTTTTCGATTACCGGCACGGGAAAAGTTGTTTCGATGGCCAGTTGCTTGGTGCCAGCACAACCACTGAAAACAACCAGACAGACGCACAGGGCTATACCGCTGCGAACGTTGCTCAGACGCCAGCGCCTATTCTGTTTGCTGTTGTATAGATGCCCAGTCATTGATATTCAGCCAGTCCTACAAATGTGCCGTCGTTGCGGAAAGCCAGTTCGCGCATGAGAGCGGCAAATCGATACACGCGCGCATTGGGTTGGTCTAGGTATACCGGAAAACCCACCGCGTGGATACGCACCCGGCGTCTGCCGCTTGCATCAGTAAGGTTAACCCGATCCACTGCTTCAACCACATCTTCGATGGAATTGCCGGTGTAGTCGTCGCCAAATACATAGATGCTGATACGCTTGTCGGGATCATAGTAAGTGTTGATGGCTGCGGTAATCCCCTCAACCGGACTCGAGTTGCTGAAGGGTGCCCAGGTTTGCAGAGTCTGGATAATAGAGTTACGCAGTGCGGGGGTATCTTCGATCCACCGACCTGCATAGCGGGTAAACATATAGTCACCCATATCATTCATCACTTGAATACCTTTCACGCCGGGATAGATTGCCAGTGTCTCGCTGACTTTGCGCACAACCTGTGGCCAGGCAACACTTTGCATACTGCCCGAGGTGTCGATGACAAATATGATGTATTCCGAATCGACGGCGATACCGCCCACCAGCCCCGAGTCGCGTTTGAAATCAAGGCCCAGCAGGCGCTGCATTTCATCTGTCAGCGATTGTTTGGCTGAAGCCAGCTGCAGGTTTTCGGTAGATATCTCCTGTTGAGCTTCAGAGAGATTATCAAACTGGCCGAGTATAATGGCCAGCTGCTGTTGCAGCTCTGCGAGCTGATCCAGTTTCTGCGCAAGATCCGCCTGTTCATCATTAACCTGACGTCGCAGTTCGGTGATCTGTCCGCGAATTTCAAACAGCGCGTTTTCGCGCTGCGCGACCTGCCCCTGCATGTTTATGTTGGATTTTTCCAGCAATACAGGTTGCACTGTCTTGGTGATCATCAAAAGCAGAATGATGGCACCAAACCCGCAGCATATGACGTCAAGAAATGACACACTGAATTCTTCGATACCACGTCGTTGACGCATTATGGCCAATCCCATGACGGTGAAATGAATGCGCCACCGGTGACCCGCGCAACATTCCAGTAAGCGGCAGAAGCCATCGGATCACCTTCCATTGGAAACATGATCACATTTATCGGTATCTGTTTTGGCAAACGATCTACAGCTTCGCCGAATAGCTCCAGACGCCGGCGTCCTGTGACGGTAGCTGAGCGGGGTGCATTTTCTCCCTGAGTCGGTAAGCCATCGGTAATCAGGTAGACGTTATCCGGTATGGGCGAGAGGTTGCGGATCTCCAGAATCAGGTTAACCAGTGAAGAACCACCGTTTGGAATAATCGTGCGTAGCTCTGCAATTGATGCGTTCAGTGCCTGGCCGTCGTACATCGGTTGCCAGTCATCGTCGTTGTCGGCAACCAGTGAGCGTGTCTGCTCGGCGAAGGTGTAAACCTGAAAGTCGGCATCCAGAGGGAGCTGCGCGGCAAGCCATTCGGCGGTACGCACTGCGCGTTGCCACTTCGGCGCCGCCTGTTTGCGTGCGTCATCCATGTTGCGGCGCCGTAATACATTAACGATGGTGTCGTCTAACATGCTTGCCGACGTGTCGATAGCGATAACAATGTTGCGTCCACCAACTTTCAACCCGGTCAGGTACTGACGATCGCCTTCGCCTTCAAAAGAACGTACCTGAGAACCATCGTTTGCCGCCTTGAGCGCCAACAGACGATTGACCTCCGCTTCGCGTGACTCAATGTCCGCGGTCAGCGCTTTGAGGCTCTCGGTTTGAGCGACAGACGCGTCTTCTAATTCTTCCAGGCTTGCTTCCTGGGTTTCGATGGTTTGAGCTGTACTGGCCAGATTTGCATCTGATTGCTCAACCCGGGCTTTTACATCGTCGAGACTTTCGATCAGTTCAAACAGATCCTTTTCGCCCTGTTGCACCTGATAATCAAGCATGCGGATTTCGGCCAGAAGATCGTCGCTGCGCTCGGTGGGTTGGGTCTGTGTGTCGTGGTTGATGATCAGAAATATCAGCACAACGGCACCAAAGCCACAGGACATGACATCAAGAAATGACAGTGAGAATACGTTGATCCGTCGTGAGCGGGCCATGGCAGTTTAGGTAACTCGAATCGCAGTGTACGTCTGGCCGGCAACAGTGACCTGGGTCCCGGCAGCAACTTCGGAACCGTTGTGTACGCCTGCCGCGGTCAGGGTTGGATGATCCAATGGATAAGCCGTATGTTGCAGCAGCCAGTGGGTGGCCAGGGTGTTGGGTGCCAACGCTTGGGTGTGAGGGTTTTCCTGGAAGGCGTCAGCGGCAGATTCGTTTGAGCGGCGAGTGCCAATATTGGCTGCCTGGCTGATTCTTTTCACCTGAGCATCGGATAGCGATGCTGCGAGTTGTTCGTAGTTACCCAGAATGTCGCTTTCCAACACGACACTGCACTGCTGTACGCGCTGCTCCAGCTGTGATTTGAGCGCGGGTATTGATGCAGCCCTTGGCGTCAGCACCAGATGGTCAACTTGGCCCAACTCAACACCGGCAAGCCGCTGAGTGAGTTTTTCCAGGAGTCTGGCGGCTGTTATTTCAACCTCCCGACTGGATTCTCCGTTACTGATGCTAACGACGTGATCCTGCATCTGACTCTCGGTGAGCCAGGGATACACCTGGTCAAAAAGATGCTGCTCTGTCTGTCCGGAATGCAGTGGATCGAAACGTGTTTTCTGTACAAATTCATCAGCTATGACGTTCATCCAGCCTTCTATGATGCTGGCTGTGCCAACGCCATCTATGGCTGTGGTGCGGGTTTGCACGCGGATGCCGTCGCGGATCTGGATTTCTGCCAGGCTTATCCGGTGCTGTTCAACATCCAGGACATGGTAGCCGGTGTCTGCAGGGATACTCAGAGACTGGCCCAGAGCAAGGTCGATAAAGCCTTTGACCGTCAGTTGCGCTTCAGCGCATATGCCGAGTAACAGACCCAGTTGAGCGTTGCTGATCTGCCCTGATACAGCCAGTACAAGCGGCTCGCTTGCCGGTAGATCAAGCTGTAGTAGATGTCGATAAATCAGATCCGCATGATTTTTCGCCAACCCCAGATCACCGGCCACAGGATCTGCAGCGATGGTAGAGAGGTAGCGGTTGTTGAACTGCTGCGGATGCGATCGCGATCGCGCCAGTGCGTCGTCGTCGAATATCAGCCCGTTGGGCGTCTGGGCGGCCGCGCCGGTAAAGGTGCGGGCGGCTTGATGTGGCTGACGGAATGTCAGTTGCCAGTCATTGATATCCAGATACATCATCTAGCCTCGTCTCACCTGCAGATGGCGCAACAGGCGCTGATCACAGTACGTATGGGTGTCGAGGACCAGGCGCTCCTGGATGAGCTGTAACTGGTGCACCAGGAACATCAGTACAATGCTGATCACCAGAGCTATGAAGGTTGAGTTGAACGCCACCCCCAGACTGGTAGTGACGCCGGCGATGTCGCCTTCGACTGCGCGATAGGCCTGTCCCAGCGCTTCACCGATACCGCGAACGGTGCCAATGAAGCCGATGGAAGGAATCGCCCAGGCGATATAGCGCACCATCGACAGTTCGCTGTCGAGTCGGTCAGATTCTGCTTCGCAAACGGACTTCACTGCTTCTGAAACATCCTGCACGTTCCGGGTTGAAGAAAACCGCTGCAGGGCTGCAAGCAGGGTACGCGGCAACAGGCTCTCTCGTGAAGCCTCGGGTAACCCCTGCAAAGGCCGCGTATATTCCCTGGTGTCCTCCGGCAGAATACTCACACCCTCACTGACCTGAATAAAGTTTTCATTCAGGAGGCTGCGTTCCGCAAGTGCTGAACGCGCTTTCAAACCCATGATCGCCATCGCCCAGAACATCAGAATAAAACAGGACTCCTGTTCGTAATCCCGTAGCACAACATAAAGCGAACGGTCCTGAACAAATGGTTCTCCGCTGGCCGCCAGTTCCGCCTGCTGTTGCAGGATTGCATCTGCGTTAGGCCGGATAATGGTGACGTAAACAAGATGCACAATAATCACGGCGATGATCAGCGCGCTGACCTGGTAGATAAGTTCAAATGGTAATTTTTTATTCATGTCGGCTGTCTTGTTTTAATTTTGTATACACGTGCAAGGGTATAAGGGTTTCAGATATCTACTGGAAATGAGACCGCAAAATCTTCTGAAATCTCCTCGCTGGGTCGAAAAATTTCCCGATCACGATCTTTGTCTTTCTGTTGTTCGGCAGAACGCTCTGTGGGCGCGTTTTTTGTGTCTGCTTCTTCGGTCTCTGTCTGTGCCCGAGTGTCGTTGGCGTCAGCTTCAGATTGTTCCTGTGCGAAACTGGCCTGGCTGGCCAGGACAGCAACAAGTATCAGGCTCTTCAACACAGTCCTTCTCATAACGTCTGTCATTCTGCGTACCTTGCGATTCTGAACCCTAAATCCTGGCGGCCGCCAATACCATAGTCACGAAATGAATAACGTAGCTCTGTGATGGTGCCGTGCATCCAGCTGGCGCCTTTGATGACTCGATACTCACCGCTGGCGGGGCCGGCTGGATCAGTGACCGGGTCAGCGCTGGCTATCTCATAGAAATCGTTGGTCCATTCAGCCACGTTGCCGCCCATATCGTAGAGACCGTAGATATTTGATTTGAAGGTGCCTACCGGGCTGGCTGCTGTGTGGTTGTCGTTGTAACCGAAAATAACGCGACCGACCAGGGCGGAGGCCGCGCGATCAGCGTAGTTACCGTGTCGGTCTGGCGGCGGCAGATTGTCGCCCCAGGGGAAGCGTAAAACGTCGGTAGGATCCTGCTTCGTACGAGGCTGGGTTCGTGCAGCCCAGGACCACTCAGCTTCTGTTGGCATGCGATAACCGGTACTGCGCAGATTGACGCCGGTTACTTTGCCAAATTCCATGTTGTAAAACTGCGGCAATCCGTCTTTGTCTGATAACCAGTTACAGTAAGCGGCGGCATCGTTCCAGCTGACAGAGGCAACGGGCATGTCGTCTTCGTTAAGGCTGACCTCTTCGAAAAGTCCAGAGTCATGGCCGCTGGCGAACTGTCGAAATTGCGCGTTGGTGACTTCCTGGGTAGCAAGATAGAACAGGCGTGTCATCTTGACGTCACGCAGGGTTTCATTGGCGCGCCTGCCGGGTTCCCGACGGGAGGCACCCATACGGAACTCAAACGGCTCAAAGAGCTTCAGGTTCTGGCCGGCAGCCGTGGTTATTGATGGCGTTAACGCCGCCAGGCGCGCCTCAGCCAGTGTCAGGAGTCGCACCCTCACTTCCTGGACGAGGCCGGCTTTTGGCGTAATTTCTGTGCTGTAGCCGGCATAGCCATCCAACGATATAGATATATCGTGGGGTTCAACCGGTAGGGTCAGAACCTGGTCTGCCGCGCCCGCAGGTTTGCCGTTGATGGTTAAAAGTGCGCCAGCGGGTTGTGAGCGAACTACAATTTCGCCAGTCTGGCGTACCAGATCGGCATGCACCGAGCGAATGTCCCCACGCTTAAGCTGCAAACTCCGGTTAAAGGTGGCATAACCATTGAGAATGATCTGCAGGTTATGTCGCTGCGCAGACTTCAAGTCGAGCTCCAGCGGAGTTTGCCCCATAAAGCGGCCGTTCACGGTGACACCTGCGCCTTGCGGTCGTGACGTCACTGTGACGGCGGCGTCCGCCTGCTCAAGATCGACCGGGGCAAGTGAAAGTGCAAGACCAGCCTGGGCAAAGATGCGCTCTCGATGAGTTTTGTAGCCTTCCAGGCGAATACTGACCTCTCGCTCGCCCGCCAGCGCTTCGATAGTAGCTGGGGTTTGCAGACCTGTAGGTTGATTGTCGATCCAGATGCTGGCGCCGGCAGGTTGACTTGTGACAGCGACGTCTGCCCAGTTTGGCGCAAGCTCAATGCGCTCGCTCTGCTCGATTTGTTTGCCCTGCATGACCACGGTCAAGGTGTTGGAGATATAGCGGGGGTGGCTGACAGTTATTTCGTGTTGCCCCGCGGCCAGTTCGAGGCGTGGTGTCACCTGTTCAGGCTGACCATTAATTTCTATGCTGGCATCCGCTGGGCTCAGTTGTAGCGTGAGAAAGCCGGGCAGGGGTACAAATTCAAGTGCGATACGCTGATTGCGTTCAGATCCTACACGGATGGCCTCCTGCAGAGGTTCATAAAGTGGTGTTTGTGCTGAAATCTCGTACTTACCCTCGCGCAGAAGATAGACGCCACCTAACTCAAAAGCGAAGCCGCCACTGACGCTGACTTCAGCCGCTTGTGGTTGAAAATCCAGTAACACGCTTTTGGAAGTGAAAAGAAACCAGAATATTGCCACCGCGGTGGCAGCGAACGCGAGCAGCACAATCTGCCATAGTGCCAGGCGAGCTCGCCGGGGTTTGCTGTCGCTGGGCACAAAAACCCGGGGCTCAATGGTTTCTTCGTGCTGGCCGGGTGTGGCGGGATTTTGGTCTTCGATTTTGCTCATCCGGCGCCGGTCATCGATTGATGTTTTCAGTGCAACGTACGTCCAAAGGCTCTATGCCGGGCAGGACTTCTACGGTCAGGAATATGTCCCGACAACCATTCTGACTGCCTCGTATGGTGTAAGCGCCTGGCCGCAAGCTGATTGTTCGGCGTTCAAACAAGCCCAGCTCTCCAACATTAGACATGACAATGTTGGTTGCATTATCCGACAGCAATATAACGTCGACCGGGTCTGCGTAGAGAGACAACAGCTTGTTGACTTCCTGCTGCAGGCGTTGCAGTTCGTCTCCGGCGTACTCAAGTTGTTGTGCCTGTTGAGCGATAGTCTGTGCGTCGAGATACAGCTTCTCGTTTGACAGTTTTGTAGGTTCGTTGACGATCCGGGTCATCAGACGCTGAGCCTTTTCGTGTGCTTTAGCCTGGGCCAGTCCCTGCTTCGCAAACTGGATGTTTTTGTCCAGTTTTAGTACTGATTGATAAGCATCCACGGCTTCAAGCCACTGCTCCTGCGCCATTGCCAGTTCAGCTTTCTTCTGATGCTTGCTGATCACCGCAAGGTCGTACTGTTCAGCAACCTGTTGTAACCCACCTCTGGCAACCGCATTGTCGCTGTCCAGGCTCAGTGCGGCGTTGAAGGCGCTGCGCGCCTGTTCAAATTGCTGCCTTTGTAATGCGGAGAATCCGCGACTGATGTGTGAGGCAACATCATCGCCGGTCTTGGCGGCATTGGCTGCTGCGCGAAGCTCAGGCAGATTCGGGGTGAGCGGATCAAGTCGTCCGATGTCGTTGTAGATTGCCAGGGCTTCATCATAGCGGCCGCCCAACTCATGATTCTTTGCGCTGCGAAGCATGCTGATAATGGCGGGCAAGCCCTGCGCTCGAGCCAGTCCGGTTTTTGCGTCAGCATCGTCGGGTTTAATGGTCAATGCCTGATTGAAAGCGTCCTCTGCAGCAGTTGGATCCAGCGCGAGCAGGGCAGCATCACCGTTGTGTAGAAATTCTCGATGCAACTGGTTGCCCTGAGAAATGACCGCGTCAATGCTGATAACAGCCTGTTGATAGGCGGCCAGCGCGCTGTCGTACGCTTCGTCAACAAAATATCCATCACCTTCTTTAGCCTGCATCATGGCCGCATCCAGTGCATCCGCCCCCCACTGATCCACCTGCATGGTGTCCTCCAGTAGAATTTGACGTTCAACAAATTCAGCCAACGCCTGCTGAACCTTTTCTCTGGCGCGGGCCTGTTGCGCGTCAGCAAATGGCGCTAAAGCGTTGTTGTCTGTTGTCGGCACGGGTGCATTGTCGCTGACACTGCTGGCTGTAGCTGCCTGGGTATTATTGGGTTCGACAATCCGCTGCGGCAACCAGTAGAAAGCCCCGATCAGCACCACAAGGACGACGGCGGCGGTGGTGTAACCCCGCCAGTCCAATAAGCCGAGGACATCCTGCAGGGCATGTTTGTCCTGCTTTTCCTGCAGATGCGACAGCGGCGCCTGACGCGATTCAATAATATCGTCAGATTCTACTGTCATTGTGGAATATCGTTTGCCTGGGGTGGCTCAAGGCCAAGGTCTTCAAAGTAGACGCGCTTCAGAATACGGCGCAGCTCTGTATATTGCTGGTCAACGTTACCCTGCAACCGTAGCGTCTGGTTCTCCAGTTCAATAGTGGTGGGGACCAACTCAGCTTCAGCAGCGCTGCCCAATTCCCTCAATCGGTCAGCCTGTTGCTCTGCTTCGTGTCGCTTCTGTACCGCACTGGTGATCAACGTTGCGCCGGCGACGACTCCGACGATGCCGCTGGCGTCGACGTAGGCGTCACTGCTTTCATACATCGCAGCAACACCGCCGATGATCGCCATGGTGCCACCAATCATCCTTGATCGAGCCTGGGCTCTCAGTTCCTGGTAGGCAATTGCCTGATCGTAACTGGCGCGGCGCCAGTCCTGGTAGGCAGGGTACATCTGTCGATGAAAGTTGGAGTAGTATTCGTCCAGGGTGTCGATAAACAGATACTCGCGTTCCCGTACGCGTCGGACCCGCTCCAGCATGGGGTCGTTTTCTGCCGGCAAGCGGACGATCTCGAACTGTCCGTCCTCATTCTTAACAACATGGTCCGCGAAGGCCTCCTGGGAAAACTCCCGTGCAAATTTCAGCTCGGCGGTTTTACGGATGCGCTCAATGTCGGCCGGGCTCAAACCCTGACGATAGGCCAACATGTCATCCGCCAGATTTTTATACACCGCCTGGAATGCATCAATGCTTTCCGGCATGCCTTCTTCATAAGCGTATTTGCTGGCCAGCGCAGAGTATTCGCGGCTGAACCACTGCTCGCCGGTGGCATCGGATACCGTGGCTTCGATGATCATGCTTTCACCATTGGAATGCACAATGGTGCCGGTCACCATAATGTCAACCGCGTGGGTTGGTCGTGGGACAACCCTTACGGCGCCCCAGTTGCCCGTCGATTGCAGCAGGTTTTTGGCGAAAAAGGGTACGTATTGTGATTCTGCGCGGCGCACTTCCGGCAGGATGATCTCTTCGATCCGTTCGTCATAGTCTTCAGGCACGTTCGCGTCGAAGATGCTGATACCAACGTCCAACAATTCATTTTCGTCGAGATAGCGTTCTGATTGTTCAGGAGGCGTCATGTCAACAATACGCGTTGTATGGTTAACGCAGCCGCCCAGCAGTAGCAGGGCAGGCAGCGCCAACGTCAGTAGCGGGTGCGCCAAAACGTTTACTGACCTGAGGTGGAACATCCTGGATTTATTCATGAAGTCGTGATCCGTTAACCCTTTTTATACTTTCTATATTCATCCCAGAGCTTCTCTTTAAGTTCTGGATCAGTTTCCTGCATGGCGGCTTCACGCAACTGCCTTGCAATGATGTCGTCGTCCCTGGCGTCGGGCAAATTTTCAGGCCCGGATTCGCCGCTGCGGGGTGGCGGGGGTGGTGCCGAGGGAATCTGGCGTCGCGGTGGCAGTGGGCCGCTGGTGCTGGCAACGTCGCCACCACTGCCCTGTCCCTGGCTTTCAGAACCGGAAGGCAGGGTCGATGCGCCACCACCACCTTGCGCATCTCCCGGCTGACTGCTGGAAATAATTTCACGCTCAGCGAGAATCTCACCATCGAAGTCTTTCAGCGCTCCGTCTAATTCATCATCGCCACTGGGTGTTCCGCCGTTTTCTTCGCCAGGTGCGCCAGCCTGACCACTGCCGGCCTCGCCACTTTCACCGTCTGCGCTGCCTGGCGTGCCGGGTATCTCGTTAGATGTTTCCCATCCATCCTCGCCAGTGCCTTGTCCGCCAGGCGAGCCTGGACTTCCCCCTGATTCGGAGCCTTCTTCGCCCTGGGCGCCGCCCTGTTCAACGTCCCAGGTGGGTACCGAAGTTTGACCATCGGGGGAACTGTTGGGATCTGTACTGCCGGGCATGCCGCCGGGTTGTCCTCCGGGCATTTCGCCGCCAGGTAACCCGCCGGAACTGTCAGAAGACGGCTGACCGCCTTGTTGGCCGCCCTGTTCACCGCTGGGTTCACTGCCCGATTGCTCGCCTTGCTGACCGCCTGGTAAAGAAGGTGACCCGCCGGGTAGTGAAGGCGGTGTGCCACTGGGGGTGCTGGGTGCACCACCGGCTGAGGGCGGTTGTGGAATCGGTGCTGGCATGCCTCCGGGCAGTGGTGTAATTGGCGCACAGCCCGCCAGGGCCACCGCGCTGCATGCAAAAGCGATAAGTAGATTGTTGCGTTTCATGATTCTTCTGTTGGCGTTGGTGAGGCGGGATTAATCACAGCCGCGGTAGGATCCAGTTTCGGAAAATACCGGAATTCGTGGGTATAAGTCTGCGCCTCTGCCACCACCGGCAGACCATCTATCAGCTGCGGTCTGAAAACAGCAAGTCTCATACTGCGCCGGACCCGGAAGTCCATCAGCTTTTCGGGCTGGCTGTCGACGGTCACCAGTTTGCGTATCCGTCCGGTTGGTGCCACATCAAAGGACAGGGTAACCAGGCCGTCCGCTGGTTCTGCACGCATATCCGCTGGAGGGGGACGGGGGTTTTCGGGCATTGGCAGATAGATGAGCGTTGGTTGCGCAAAAAAAGAGGCCGCATCAGCGCCGGAATCCAGCATCTGTCTGTACACATCCGAATAGAGTGTGTTTGCCATATTGCTGCGGCCAAAGATGAGGTGCCAGTCGGCGAGCTCAATAATGGCTTTGAGGGTCTCCGCTCGATTTTCGGGTTCCTGGCGCCGGTGTATCTCAATGATCTGTTGCAGGGCTTTTTCGCCTGCAGGGAAATTATTGAAAACCATTTGTTGCCGATCAAATTCTGGTGATCGTAGTCCCGGGGTAGGGCCGTCTAAACTACTTTGATCCGGATTGGCGATATAAATTGGCGGAAACCGTTCCAGGCGATGAGAAATTGCAATACCACGAAGTGCGGGTATCGCTTCGAGTGAGAAATCAGTCTGGTTGCTGCTGTGCACGTTCATCGCTGCGTTGTAAATGGCCCGCGCAGACAGATAATTAAACGTATTTAAATAGAAATCGCCTAACCGCATCAGCCCTGGCAGGGTCGCTGGGTCATAATTCGGATAAGCCTTGCGCATTACCTCATAGGCATACTCTTCACGCTTCGCTGCGGACTGAAGATCGCCGGCTGCGATCAGAACGTCTGCTTCTCGATACACCACAGCCAGCTGGCGGGTATCAAACAAACCATGGCTGACGCGTGCCACATGGCGGGCACGTGTGTAAAGGTCCAAGGCAGCATCAAAATCCTGTTGGGCCATTCTGGCGTCGCCCAGCAAAGTTAACGGAACGATCAGATCTTCATGGTAGCGATGATGGATAGCTTCGATCTGGTTCACCGTATTCTCCAGCACGTCCGCTGCATCATCAGCTTCACCGCTGGCGATCTGCTGGCTCAGGAACCCATAAGCGGTGTCGTCAGCGGAGCCTGGTTCAATCAGGGCGGGCATCGCAGGACTGTCAGACACGTAGGAAGCGGGCGCACGCTCAGCGTAGCTGAAGCTGGCCATTGACCAGCTCAGGAGTCCCAGCAGACAGGCTTTAGAAGGATACAGGTTCATCTTGATATAGGTTTTTCCGGGCGATCTCACAAGTGACTACGTCTGGCTTTCCTTTGGACCACAACCTGTCGATTCAGTTCGAGTCTGGTGAGCCTGTGGCAACCTGTCAAGGGTTGTGCAAAGACCTCCACATGGGTGTGCTTCTGTCTTAACATGCACAGCTGCCACATGCTCAGGAACTGTAATTGGACAGTCATATCGAACTCGACACGCAAGGGTTGTTATGCCCGGAACCGCTTATGCTGCTCCGCAATCGCGTTCGCGAAATGCAGGACGGCGAAATAGTGCATATATTAGCAACGGACCCGTCAACGCACCGTGATTTTGCGAATTTCTGCCGGTTTATGGGCCATGAACTGATGTGTGCCCAGACGGAGACAGAAGTGCTGCAGTTCTGGATCAAAAAAAACGCCTCATGACGCAACAGGCAGTGAGACATTATTTTGCTTATGGTTCGAACATGAATCCCGCACGGGTCGCCGACCGAGGCTTGTCTGTGCTGGGTGCTCAGGCTGGTGTTCTAAAAGGGTTCCGCTTGTTGTTCAACAAGATGTCCAGGGACCATAACGGCGTAGGCCATGCGAATATTGAATTCGATCGGCACAGTGTTGTTGAAGGCGTGTTGTACGAACTCGCCCACCCAGATGACATATTGAAGATGGACCCGTTTGAGCGCGCCCCGTGGAATTACGGGCGCGAAGTTGTAGCCATCCGGCAGGGCCAGAATACAACCTGGGCATGGACCTATTTTGCCAACCCGGCCGTGAAAATCGCTGGTCTGCGGCCACCAAGAGCTTACATGGCGCATCTTCTGGCCGGCGAAGTGTACTTAAGCCAGGGTTATCTGCAGCAACTGCACGGACATCCGCTGCATGACTGATTTAGACATTGTGGCTGTATTCACTCGATGTTTTCACCGGTCGCACGCAACGCAATTGGTTGGTGGTGCGGCTGAACCGCTTTATCAACCGGCTGAAGCTGAACACGAGACCCATCGGTTATATTATCGAGAAAATTTTGCCGCAAGCGCGTTGCATGAAACGGCCCACTGGTGTGTGGCAGGTTCTGCACGCAGAACCCAGGTGGACTTTGGCTATGTCTATATAGAGCCACCCCGAACGCCTGCGGCACAGGCGGCCTTTTTTGCCGCAGAGTTGAAGGTGCAGGGTCTTGAGGCGCTGTTCTGTGCTGCGGCGGGGCTTGAGTTTGTGCCCAGCGCAGACCAGATAGGGGTTGATTTGAATGAATTCCGCCAGCAGTTGGCAGAACATCGCAGTCAGGTAAGGCAGTGGATGCACAATAGTAGCGACCAGCGTGCCCACCAGTTCGAACAGGCCCTGCGCCGCGCCTGTTCGCCGCGGAGGTCTGCCGTTGGATAAAGTAGAATGTGTTGTGGTGGGCGCTGGCGTTGTCGGTTTAGCCGTAGCTGCTGAACTGGCGCGGGCAGGCCGCGAGGTTGTTGTGCTGGAACAGCACGATTGTATTGGCAGTGAAACCAGTTCGCGCAATTCTGAAGTCATTCATGCAGGCATCTATTACCCGCAGGGATCCCGTAAAGCGGATCTCTGTGTGCGTGGCAAACAGCTGTTGTACCGCCACTGCGATCAGTTTGACGTGCCTTACAAGCAGTGTGGCAAAGTCATTGTTGCTGCAGACCAGACACAGATAGATACGGTGCAAGGGTATATCGACAAGGCAGCTGCCAATGGCGTGGATGATCTGTCCTGGTTGTCTGCGGCTGAGCTGGCAGAGCTTGAACCAGAAGTTGCCTGTGTTGGTGGGGTTTTATCCCCTTCAACCGGGATCATCGATTCCCATGCGTACATGTTGTCTCTGCAGGGCGAACTGGAACGCTGCGGGGGCATGATTGCGTTTCAAACCCCAGTCCTTGAAGTGCGAAGACCGCGTGCGCCGGCACAACAACAGACATCCTCACAGGCCCTGCAGGTAATAACTGCGGATTTTGAGCTGCAGGCAGACTGGTTTATCAACTGTGCCGGACTGCATGCACCAGGTTTGGCGGCAGGCACACCGAACGCCCCCAGGGCTTATTACGCCAAAGGCCACTACTACGCTTATAGCGGCCGGCAACCTTTCTCGCGTTTGGTCTACCCGGTTGCGCAGACGGGCGGGCTGGGTGTGCACGTGACTCTGGATCTGGCCGGACAGATAAAGTTTGGTCCTGATGTGCGCTGGATAGATACGCTGGATTACAGCTTTGATGAAAGTCATTTTGACGATTTTGTCACGGCCATTCGCAGCTACTACCCAACGCTGGACGAACAACGCCTGCATCCAAGCTATACCGGCATCAGACCCAAAATTGCACCGCCAGAAGGCGGCTTCCAGGATTTTCGTATTGAAGGCCCCCGGACCCATGGTGTGTCAGGCTGGATTAATCTGTTGGGTATTGAATCTCCGGGTTTGACCGCTTCTCTGGCGATTGCCCAGGAGGTCGCATCTCAAGTCCAATGAACGCCTTGCGCGTCGGTTTACTGGTCAATCCAATTGCAGGCATCGGCGGTAGCGTTGGATTGAAAGGCAGCGACGGCGCGGACCTTCAGGCGCAAGCGAAACAGCGCGGTGGCGTTCCTCAGGCACCACAACGGTGTGCGGATTTCCTGATGCATCTGCAGACGGCACTACCGGAAGATAAACGGGTCATGTGGGTTACGGGCCCAGGTCCGCTGGGTGAAACGCTGCTTTGCCAGGCTGGCTTGCCCTACGAAACATTGCCATGTGCTGTGGGTGAGCAGACGACTGCAGCTGATCTGCGCGCCTGCGCAGAGATGTTGGTCGGCAATGTGGACTTACTTGTTTTTATTGGCGGAGATGGCACCGCGCGGGATGTTCTGCATGCGGTTGGCGATAAGGTGCCCGTGCTGGGTGTGCCTGCGGGGGTGAAAATGCACAGTGGCGTGTTTGCAGTGTCCTCGCGTACAGCCGCGCTACTGCTGGCGCAACTGGTAACTGGGGGGCTGGTAGCACCCGTACTTCGGACAGTTCGTGATTACGATGATCAGGGTGGCGAAACGGAAATACGGCTGCGTACTTACGGGGAGTTGCGGGTACCCGAAGCGGGTGGCTACCTGCAGCAGACTAAAATCGGCGGTAAGGAAAGTGAGCCTCTGGCTGTAGAGGACATTGTGGCTCATGTTGTGGCAGAACTGCTGCCCGGATTGCCTGTGGACTGCGATCTGGTGCTGGGGCCCGGAAGTACCTGTATGGCGATAAAACAAGCGCTCAGCAAAACCCCTCATAAACCTGATCAGCTCACCCTGCGTGGCGTGGATGTTTATACCCATGAGGGCCAGTGGTTGACGGATGTCGGAGCGGATGTCTTGCAGTCGCTGGCGGTGAAACACCTGATAGTCAGTTTCACTCGCGGCCAGGGATTTTTATTCGGGCGTGGCAATCAACAGATATCTGCAATGTTTCTGCAGCAGCTGCACTGGCCCCAGGATGTCACCATTGTAGGTACACGTACCAAGCTGGCCAGCCTCGAACAGCGGCCGCTGCTGCTGGATACGGGTGACCATTTCCTGGATCATCAGTTGAGTGGCCTGGTTGAAATTGTCACCGGCTATCAGGACTGCCTCCTTTACCGTCTGGCCAATCAACTTGAATAACCTACAACGGGTCGCTGATGTCTGTGCAGAGAAGCTCAATCTGGATCATTCCGGAAACGCAAGGCGACTGTTTCATGGTCGAGGCCATACGTTCCCAGGTTTAGAACATGTTGTGGTGACTTATTACCCACCTTATATTCATATCGCTTTGTATGATGAAGTGGATCAGTCAGCTTTGGATCAGTTGGTGGCTGTGCTGGTTAACAGCGGCCACACTATTGACGGTGTTGTGGTGCAACATCGTTCCGGTCGTAATACGCAAACCGAGGTTGTCCTCGGTCAGGTACCCGGGGAACACCTGGTAAAAGAAGATGGCCTGTCGTTCTGGATAGCACCGACGCGCAATCAGAATACGGGTCTGTTTCTTGATATGGGCCATGTGCGCAAAGCGCTGCAGACATCCATGCCTGATGCAAAAGTGCTGAATCTGTTCGCTTATACCTGTGCGTTTTCAGTTTCAGCTCTAGCCCACGGGGCGCAGCTGGTTGTCAACAACGACATGAACGCCAACATGTTGAATATCGGTCGACGTAATCATCAGGCCAACCAGCAGGATATGCGGCAGGTGAAAATGCTGGCGCACAATGTGCTTAAGGCGTGGAAGAAGATCAGGATGTATGGGCCTTATGATGTTGTCATCATTGACCCACCCACCAATCAACGTGGCAGTTTTGTTGCAGAAAAGCACTATGCGCAGATATTGAAACGTATTCCGGAGTTTGCGGCTCCGGGTGCTCGTATAATCGCTTGTTTGAATTCACCGTTCTTAAACGCTGATTTCCTGGTGAACCAGATGTCCAGGTGGGCGCCAGCCTGCAAACACCAGGCAACCTTTGCCGCTCACCCTGACTTCCCGGAAGCTTATTCCGACCGTGGTCTGAAAGTGCTCGACTATCGCTATCAGCCTTGAGCCATGCGATGTAGCAGGGGTGTGAAAGCGGCTTGTACTTCTACCGAAGCCCGGCTTTTTAACGCCTGGCTCAAGCGATAAATAACGGTTGCGTGTTCAGCTTTGATGCTGGGTGGCAAATCAGAATCTTCTTCTTCCGCAATTTCCGGCGCAGGGGTTAACAAGGCTGTAAAACAGCGGCCTGACAGGACAACCTGGTCTATGGCTTCCTGTCGAATGGTCTCCTTGTAGCGGATATAACCTTCTTCAGCGAGCCACAGCAGCGTTGCAAAACAGGCCAGGTGACGATGGCTGTGTACGCCATACTCATCCGGCTCGTCGGGACCGCAGATATCTTCTACAAAAATTGTAACCGGACGCGGGAAAACACCGTAGAGGCTGACAATGATTTGCGCCGCATCAGCATAGAATTCATCAATGTGAATGCCGGCCATTATTGTCGGTAGTTGCCCAGGAACCGCCCGATACGACCAATAGCTTCATTAAGATCTTTTTCATAAGGTAAAAAGACAATCCGAAAATGGTCTGGTTCAGGCCAGTTGAAGCCACTGCCTTGAACAACAAGCACTTTTTCCTGCTGCAGCAGGTCAAGAACGAACCGCTCATCGTCTTTGATGTTGAATTTTTTCACATCAAGTTTTGGAAACAGGTACAGCGCACCTTTCGGTTTCACACAGGTGATGCCGTCGATTTCGTTGAGTTTTTCCCATGCAACCAGACGCTGCTCGTACAGGCGTCCACCGGGTGCGGTTAACGTCTTGATGCTCTGGAAACCGCCTAAAGCAGTTTGTATAGCGTGTTGTGTGGGAACGTTTGAGCATAAACGCATCGACGAGAGAATCTCGAGACCCTCGATATAATCCTGAGCACGAGATTTTGCGCCACTGACAATCAGCCAACCTGTTCGAAAACCGGCTACCCGGTAGGATTTTGACAGGCCAGACAGCGTCAGCATCAGCAGATCATCTGTCAGCGAGGCCATGGCGATATATTCGGCGTCGTCGTAAACAATTTTGTCGTAGATTTCGTCCGCCATCACAACCAGGTCAAACTCTTTGGCGATGTTGATCAGACCCTGCAACACTTCACGCGAGTAAACCGCGCCTGTCGGGTTGTTGGGATTAATCACCACCATGGCTTTGGTCTTTGAGGTTATTTTGCTGCGGATGTCAGCAAGATCAGGCTGCCAGTCTGCTGTTTCATCGCAAAGGTAGTGAACCGGCTTGCCGCCACATAAATTAACCGCGGCGCTCCACAACGGGAAATCCGGCGCAGGAATGAGGATCTCATCGCCATCGTTAACCAGGGCCTGCATGGCCATGACCACTAATTCGGAAACACCATTGCCGATATAAATATCTTCGATATCGACATCTTTGATGCCAATCTGCTGGCTGTATTGCATGACCGCTTTGCGGGCAGAATAGATGCCTTTGGAATCGCTGTAACCCTGGGAAGCAGGGATATTGCGGATTACATCACGGAGGATCTCTTCCGGTGCATCAAAACCCCATGGCGCCGGGTTGCCAATGTTGAGTTTTAATACTTTGTGACCTTCCTGCTCAAGGCGTGATGCTTCTTTGAGCACCGGCCCTCGTATGTCGTAGCAGACCTCTTCCAGCTTGGTCGACTTTCTGATCAAGCGCGTTGGGCTGGGTGTAATGGGGGTGACCTTATCCAAACTCATATCGAATTCCATAACGCTCCGGCTTACCCGCCGGATGTGGGTATAATTACCGCCTGCACCCGTTCCTTTGGGCGCACGCGCACACTATCATAACATCCATAATTGCAGTGTAGTTTAGGAGGAGAAGATGGCTAAAGTGGTTAAAACTGACGACGAATGGCGTCAGGAGCTCAGCCCGGAAGAGTTTGAGATAACTCGACGTGCTGGTACGGAACGCGCCTTTACCGGTGTGTATAACGACACTAAAACTCCCGGGCTGTACAACTGTAGATGTTGTGACACGCCGTTGTTCGATTCGGCCACCAAGTACGATTCAGGCAGTGGCTGGCCAAGTTTTTATGCACCCATCGATGGTGACGTTGTTACCACCCATGAAGACGTCAGTATGGGCATGCGCCGTATCGAAGTGAACTGTGCCACGTGTGATGCCCATCTGGGCCATGTCTTTCCAGATGGCCCTGAACCTACCGGGTTGCGATTCTGTATGAATTCAGCATCGTTGAAGCTTGATCCAAATGACGCAGACAGTGACGCTGAGTAAGAGGAGTACTTATGAATCCCGCTGATATAGCCGCCAGGACACCGGATAAAACCGCCTACATAATTGCTGAAACTGGCGAAGTGGTAACTTACGCAGAGTTAGAAGCCAAAGCCAATCAGGCCGCGCACCTGTTCCGCTCGCTGGGTCTGCAGCGTGGCGACCACATCGCGTTGCTGCTTGAAAATCACGTCAGTTTTTACCAGATCTGCTGGGCTGCGCAACGGGCGGGCTTGTATTACACAGCCATCAGCTGGCGATTGCAGCCGGCGGAAGTGGAGTACATCGTCAGCAACTGCGAAGCAAAAGTATTCATTACTTCGGCGGCGCGCAAAGATGTTGCACAACCGTTGATAGAAGCCTTGCCGGACCTGCAGGCGCGTTACATGCTCGATGGCACGATTGCAGGCTTTGAGTCTTTTGAAGAGGCAATTGCCAGTCAGCCAACCACACCTATTGCTGACCAGAGCGAAGGTGCATCGATGTTGTATTCCTCGGGTACCACAGGTTACCCAAAAGGCGTCAAAAGGCCGCTCCCGGAAGAACCCTACGGCACCGTGGAAGGGTTGCCGGTGATGACGGCATTGTATGGCGCAACCCAGGATTCTATTTACCTGTCACCCGCGCCGCTTTATCACGCTGCGCCTCTGGGCTTCACCATGACGTGTCTACGCAACGGCATACCGGTGGTTGTCATGCAGCATTTTGAAGCAGAGTACGCGTTAGAGTGTATTGAAACTTATAAAATCACCCACAGTCAGTGGGTGCCGACCATGTTTGTACGCATGTTAAAGCTGCCTGAAGAAGTGCGGTTGAAATATGACGTTTCGTCACTGCAATGCGCCATCCACGCCGCGGCACCCTGTCCCATCCCTATCAAGGAACGCATGATTGAATGGTGGGGGCCGGTGATCTATGAATATTATGCCGGTACTGAAGGTAACGGTTTTGTACAACTGAACTCTGAAGAGTGGTTGGCGCACAAAGGCTCCGTAGGTAAACCGCTGAATTGCGAAATTCATGTTTGTGACGATGAGGGCAACGATGTCCCTGCAGGAGAATCGGGCACGATCTACTTCGCCGGGGGCGGAGAGTTTGAGTACTACAAAGACAAAGATAAAACGGCTGATTCGAGACACACAAAAGGTTGGAGCACGTTAGGCGACGTAGGCTATCTGGACGAAGATGGCTATCTGTACCTCACCGATCGCAAACATTTCATGATCATTTCTGGCGGCGTTAACATCTATCCGCAGGAAGCGGAGAACGTGTTGATCAATCACGACAAGGTGATCGACGTAGCCGTATTTGGGGTACCGAACCCGGACTTCGGAGAAGAGGTGAAAGCGGTGGTGCAGCTGGCTGATATGAACGAAGCCAGCGCCGTGCTGGAAATTGAACTAATGGACTACTGTCGTGACCATCTGTCTCACGTGAAGTGTCCTCGAAGCATTGATTTTCGGCCGGAGTTACCGCGGCATCCGACCGGTAAACTGTATAAGCGGTTACTGAAAGACGAGTATTGGGCGGCTGCAGGCAAGTAGACATTTTACCGCAAGGCGGATGCTTACTTTTCTTTCAACAAGTTCGCAGGAGAAAACTGGTCGGTCAGAACACGTGTTCTGGCCCGCCAATCCGGTGCGTCGTCCATTTGCTCAGCAATGATCTTTGCATAACGTTTGATGGGTACTGAATAGGGACGCAGAGGAGCTGCCAGCAATTCAGCGCGTGAGCTCAGATCATCTTCTGACAAATTCTCGCCTGGCACGATAATGACACGATTAGCGCTTTCGGGAACTCGGAAGTTAATGAAGTCACCGAAGACGCTGGCGTACGTCGCCGATTCCGCATGATAGAGATCGCTCTGCGCAAAAGTATTAGCAATCAACGTGCCCTTCGGGCTCAGTAACTGTCTGTTTTCTTCCAGATATTCCATGGTCATTAAGTGTTCCGGTATGTACTCGCCATTAAATGCGTCCAGGATAATCAAATCGTAACGCCGCTCGCGTGTTAGAGCCCGTTTCGTCCACACCCTTGCATCGGTTGTATACACTTTGAGGTTATCAGCGGGGCGGAAACCAAAAAATTCTTCAGCCACTTTCACTACAGCAGGGTCTATCTCGACTGTGTCAATATGCGCGTCGGGGTAAAGCTGATGGAAAGCGGTTGGCAAGGTACCACCACCCAGCCCGATAACCAGGATGTTGCTGGGCTGCTGGACATATAACAGGCTGGCCATGCTCATTCGAGTATAGGAAAACACCATTTCTTTAGGGCGTCTTGGATCGATGCAGCTTTGATTTCGCTGGTCGCTACGGACGTTGAATTGCAGACATATCGTGTTGCCGATTTTTTTGACAATCAGCTGGCTGTACAGCGACCGTTCTTCGTGAAGAATTTTTGCGTAGGCGGGCGCATAAAGTACACCACTGATCCATGCGCTTAATGCAATTATGACAAGACGTCGGTTCACGTGTTTTGTGCTCCCATACCTTTGCGGTGGCAGATAACTGCAATGATAGACATGCTGATCAGGGCAAGCGTCAACATCATGAGAATGCTGTTCACTTCAAAAAGCAGGACAAAATAGAATGATGTGAATAGCGTGCCTAACGCGCTACCTAAGGTCGAAACAAAATACAACCGCCCGGCAACCTGACCTGAACTCTCGACATTTCGGACAAGCAAGCGAACGGAGTAAGGGGAGATCATGCCGAGGATAACGGTGGGTACCGTGAAGAGAATTGTCGACGCTAACAGAGAACCGTAGCGCGGGTCTTCGATCGCGCTAAATATCCATTGCATGGTCGGTTCTGCGAACAACACAACGGGATACATCAACAGCGCCCCAAAGAAAAAAATGCTGCCATAGCGCAATAGATTGGGTTGATTCACCGACCAGCGGCCACCAATCAGATAACCCAGTGACAGCGACAACATGAAGACAGTAATGATGCTGCCCCAAACGTGAGAACTACTGCCAAAGTAGGGTGCAAGGACACGTCCACCGAGTAACTCCATCGACATGATGACAAAGCCGCCAGTAAAAGCGAGCAGATAGATGAGGGCGTTCATGAACCGTGCTCAGCCGCGAGGCGTGACATCTTCGGTTGGGGCGCCAGCATCTTTCCAGCCGCGAAAGCCTTCACCGATATGGGTGACGTTTTCGAGCCCCATATCCTGAACAGCCTTGGTGGCCAGAGCAGAACGCCAGCCGCTCTGGCAATAGAACACAAACTTAGCATCCGAGCCGAAAACCTCTTTGTAATACGGTGAGGTGGGGTCCACCCAGAATTCCAGCATACCGCGAGGCGCATGCACCGCGCCGGGCACCTTACCTTCGCGTTCCAGTTCGCGCGGGTCGCGGATATCTACAAATACGATGTCTTCCTGATCGAGCAGGGCAACAGCATCGTCAATGTCGAGGGTGTCTACTTCTGCAAGGGCGGCAGCAATCAGATCCTTATGTGTGACCTTCAGCACGTTATGACTCCTAGTTACTCAGTTAATCGGTTTTTGCCACTTCTGTGACGTTTTGCGACACCCGGGCAGTGCCGGAGGTGTCATAAAAAATAAAAAATATATCTAATAAAATCAATCGGTTAGAAATATTTACGCCTCTGGCACTAAATTTGTATTAAAGCCATGACGAGATAGGTCGATGACTTAATACACAAGCTTATGCAGACGCGGAGATAACTCAATGGGACGATCACGATATTACAGTGGGCAATTTGCAGTCACGCCGGACCTGTTGCACGTGACCGTTCCGCAGACCGAAATTGTGACTGAAATGTCCAAGCGCGGCGAAACGGAAACGCTCAACGATATCTGTCTCGCGGTTGCCGTAGTCGCCGATGCCATTGTTGCCGCTCAGGCATTGGTGGTTAATTCCTAACGTCCCTGCCAGTTGGGCGGGCGTTTCTCAGCAAACGCTTTTGGTCCCTCGATGAAATCTTCACTGGTGACCATGCTCTGTACCGAATCATACTTAGCCTTCATGGATGCCTCTAAAGAAGGGTTGTCGAGACTTCGATAAACCACATCTTTGCTTGCCCGGATCGACAGCGGTGCACACTCCGTAATCATATTCGCCCAGCGTAGCGCAGCCGACATGAGCTCATCATGAGGCACAACTTCATTCACGAAACCCAGTTTTTCGCCTTCTTCTGCGGCAACGTGGCGACCGGTCAGAATCATGCCCAGGGCACGTTTTGGTCCTATCTGTCGAGGCAGTCGATTCAGGCCGCCGGCCAGTGCAGCGAGGCCAACTTTGGGCTCAGGCAGCGCAAAACGGGCTTTGTCCGAAGCAATGATCAGGTCACATGCCAGCGCAATTTCGAATCCGCCGCCCATGGCGACACCGTTAACTGCGGCGATGACCGGTTTGCTCAGATCAAATCGAGAAGTTAAGCCGCCAAAACCGCGCGGCATGGGCACGCGTTCACCGCCTTCCGCCTGGTAGCGTAAGTCGTTACCCGCGCTGAAACCGCGGCCCTCGCCAGTGATGATCGCCACCCACATGTCACTATCCGCAGCAAAATCATCAAATACTTCGCCGAGTTCAGCGTTGGCTGGTGGATGCAGTGCATTCAGTCGATCAGGTCGATTCAAGCGCACGGTCATTATGTGATTGGATTTATCTACGATGCAGAATTCGGTCATGTCCCCTCCAGGCGTTGGTTTTGCTTACTTTACCCCGGCAGCCTAGAGATGTGCAGACTCATTGAACCGATGTACTACCGGTTCTGGAGTCAGGACCATTTCGGAAAGGCTGCAATTGTTGAAGTGGTAGTTGATCCAGCGTGACGGTGAGGCTTCCAGAAAAACCGCCAGAGCCACAGCTAAAGCCACACCATGGCTGACCACAAGTATTGTTTCATCTGGTTCGTGTTGCTGGTCTATCTGCAGCATCGCTTCAGTGACCCGCTGGGCAACAACCGCCAGGCTTTCACCGCCGGGTGCTGTGTAGTGAATGTCGGTGGTTGAACGATTGATGAAATCGTGGTGTTCACTGAGTTCTTTGAAAGAAGTGTCTTCCCATTCGCCGATAGACATTTCGGCTAACCCCGCGATGGGCTGCACCGTCAGGTTAGTTCCGGCACTGGCAAATTTAGCCGTGTCCATGCAGCGTTGCAGGGGAGATGAATAAACCGCGTGGATTTTTTCATTGGCTAACAGGTGACGCCCGGTGCGTTTCGCCTGGCGCCTGCCAGTCCAGGTCAACGGGCTGTCGGTAGAGCCGTGCCAGCGGCCGTCTCTGTTGGCTTTGATAAGACCATGACGTAGCAGTAACAAGCGTGTGCTCACCGTCGGTTAACTCCAGCGTTGCGCAATGATGGCGCCAATCAGATCGCCTTCAACATTCACGGCGGTGCGGAAGGTGTCCAGCGGTCGTTCAATCAGTAACAGCAAACCGATCGCCTCCAGGGGAATGCCAACCGCCAGCAGTACAACCTGCAGACCTGCCATGGACCCCGACGGTATGCCTGGCGCACCGGCAGAGGCCAGCATGGTGATCAGAAACACCATCACAACGCTGCCTGCGTCGATGGGTACGCTGAACATATAGGCCAGGAAAATCACCGCGATGCCTTCAAACAGCGCGGTGCCATCCATGTTGATGGTGGCGC